>SPJY01036376.1:0-16253 GCA_005191435.1 Raddia distichophylla | reverse complement strand
CATATGTTTCTCTTCATAAGAGACTAGTTTCAAGAGGTGCATTGTAATCTTCCTTTGCTTCTCCAAGCAGAAGCCAATTAACTGCACTATATTTTGATGCTGGGTCTTCACAAGGTTGTTCATCTCATTGCAGAAGACCCTTTCAGGAACCCAATCCTCAAAGACCTTCACAGCCATCACCTCTCCATTTTCTTGGAGTCCCTATTGAATGTCTCATAATTCTATCTTGTTCTCTTATTAATTAGCGGTAGAGATATATGGATTCATACAAAATAAAATGATACGTAGTGTTGATCGTACCTTGTAAAAAGCTCCAAACGCACTTCTACTTGTTGTTTATAAGAGAAACCATTTGTCATGCTTTTTAGCAAGTCGAACCGCAACCTTGGCACCGTGTAATTACATCTGCCCCCTTCACCTTCGCTTACTATTTGCACAAAGGTGTAACACCCCAGTTTGATGCAAATTAGAAATTATAAAAATTAAAACTAAAAAAATGCAATCCTAGGTCAAAATCTACTGCACTTGGATTAGAAAAATTTAATGGCCGATTGCCATAGCCATTCTCTCTCCTCTCTCTTCCCTAACCTTCAGTGCGTGTGTGCCCGGGCATCGGATGCCCCATGGCCGACCGGTCCGCCACTGCCATTAACCACCACTGCACCATTGTTTGCCTGTTGGGTAGCCATCGTTGTCTCACGCCTGTGCGGCTGTGCTTTGCCACGCCATCGTCAACCACACTGCTGTGTCGCGAAGTATAAAACCTAACCCCCATGCTCAACTTATCGATGACTCTTAAGTTAAGCCAAGCCCCACCCCTGTCCGCCATTCCCATTTTCCCCCACCCCAGTTCCTCTCCGGCGAGCTAGCTGCAATGGCGATGCTAACCTAGTGAGAAACCAATCACCCAAATGCGCCAACCACCTCTCTGCGTACTCTCCCTCCCTCCTGAATTAATTGCATTCTCATGCCTTATAGACCTTCAGTGACCACATTCTCGCCGCCGGCCAGAACTGTCCCCTATCTAACACCATCGCCACCTCAGTAAGTGATTTACTCATTTCTTTCGCCCCAAGCCTTCCCAAGGTGCCCTCACACAACGCTTAACGCATGTGGCCAAGGAATCCGTGGAGACCACAGATGCCGACTCCTTGTTTCGGCTACCACCTTCGTCCTCATCACCGGTCATCCTCATCTTGTTTCTGTTGGTTTCAAACCCAAGATCGGCACTTCAAATAGCACGACAAACCATCATGCTACAGTCTCCTTGTAGCTCAGCACGTCGTCCCTAGCTATAGCCCATATAGCAACGCGAACCAGTGACATATGTACTTATTGAACTCACATCTCTGGCAACATACGCAAACCAACGACACATGTCCCTACCTGTTTTCCGTTCTTGCACCGAAGAAAAGTTGACACCTTTCCCTTGATCTCCATAATAGATCCATCACCAAATTGGACTTGTCCTTGTAAACTCTACACCAATTTCTCAAACAATGACCTCTGCCCTGTCATGTGGTTGCATGCACCACTGTCTAAGTATAACTTTGTGGATATAGGTTGTGTTTCACCCTCAACACACAACCTCCACATCACCTCCTCTTTACTCAAAAGTACCACGTCATGTGTTGCTACGGCCCCCTACCCCTCTCTTTATATAGTGCAGGGGGATAAGGCTACATGATATTATCCAGTTTGTTACATTAGATCCTATCTCCAAAGTGTCCAGCACGCATACACACCAGTATTTACATATATGAATCTCCTAATCAGCCGGGATCAAGCTCTATCCTTGGAACTTATCATGGCACCCAAGTCACGCGTAGTCTGAGTGATATCTATCTCCTTCCAACTGGCTCGGGCTGCCCCCGTTTGCTGCTCTATGGGCCTTCTAGAGGATATCGGAGCCCATGTTGTCCACACTCAGCGACGTTGTTTGATGCCGGAAAGTGAATTTTACAAACATACTTCAATCGTTCACCTCTTGGGGAGCGGAGTATTCTGCCAGCCCCCGCGCCGTTGAGCATTAGAGAACCATCGAAGTACATCGTCCAGTATTCAAGTTCTTCAACAGCCGCACGAGTTTGTAATTCTGTCCACTCGACGACACAGTCGCTATTCAATATGGTGGTAGCATTTGATATAATTGATCCATGCAACTAGTGTTGAAACAAGTGATGAAAAGTTTACACCCTAAACTATAGAAGTTTATCAACATACTTCTTTGAACAATGAAACCGAGCATTCTAGCATATAAAACTTGAAAACCAATGTGGAAAATCACCTCGGGAGGTTTAGCAGCTGGTTTCACCACTATGGCCTTTGATGTGGTGATCCAGTCAACAAATAGACACAAAAAACATATATTATCATGGACCCATGTGTCATCCTCCCCTCTTCTTATATCACTTACCTTTCTCCAATTTGTCTCCTCACTCTGGTCCTAGCGATCTCTCGCATTTTCCTAGCAAGGCAGGAGGGAGGAAGAGGCCAATACCAATAGTAGGGAGAAGGTGTGACAAGCATCGATTGGCCCTATGCTCATCATGGGATATCAACGAGGACATGATTGGGCCACGACTTCGGAGAATAGAGGCGGCGAATTGCCACATAGGGACCAATGTTGAGGCGAGTGGTGCTCTTGGCGGGCATGTTGGGCTTACATCACTCCTTTGTGTACCCCATACAAGCGTTGCCTCTGCCTAGTTTACCGTCATCCATGCACCTTAGTCGAGCATCACCCGTCGAAAACATGCCCTAGCCGGGTGCTACTCATCCACTACCTCATCCCTTGCGGCCATCACTATCTTTCTAGCCATGCATCATAGCCTCCACAGCTCCGCCGCCCCTGATAAAGGTATCCCTAGCCAAGCGCCACCCTAGTCAAGTGATGATGGAGGAGCGCTTAGAGGAAATGGTGGCTCGGCGAGGGAGTTGATTTGCTTGCGCTCGGCCGCGAGTGAGTCTTCTCCTACTCGTATTGAGGAGATCATCATTTTTTAATCTTCCTTCCAACGCGAATTTGGTCTTCTCAATTTTCACAAGATTGAGTTGATCAATCTGAACCCCTACTCTATTCTACAAATCGTTATTTTCATCCACCTCTTCGAGTCCTACATTGGCATTCACCCTCATTTCAACCTCTTCCGCCATCTCTTTCTTCTCAAGCCGTACCCAAATAAAAATGCCCTAAAAGTAAATGGGGGTGTTGGGTTCCAGCTGCGGGAAGGCCTGCCCCAAAAGTAAATGGGGGTGATGGCTTCCAGCTGTGGGAAGGCCTGAAGAAATCTTATTTCTCCATCACCTTTAAATCTTCCAACAAGGGTTGGCACCAGGAATGGTTCTACTATGTCAATCCTGATCCTTCTATTTTTCCCTTTGCCAGGCTCAGACCCAAATTTTCTGCTTCTTGGACTTCTGTCACTTCCTCCGGAAAAATGGGGCAAGTCATAGAGCTCCTAGATATCATCAATAAGCTGAAGTAGGAGGGACTGATTGGAATTGGCATCGCCATAACCTTCGCCCTTCGCCGAGTGTAGCCCCTGAAGGAGCGGATTCACGCAGGATTTGAATATTCTGGGGTCACCGATCCCACCCAGGAAATACCTGAGAGTGCTCTAACGGACATGCTACTCAGAACAACTTCTTCGCCCCGGGCATTCTGGTCAGGATCTTTCATTGTAAGTGGTTGTCATCCGAATCTTTGCTTGTTGCCGCTTACATGATCAAGCTTCCTTCTCCAATGCTACGCTCCCCGACCTCTCTCAGCACAAAGGCACTACGAAGAAGCGACCTGCCATTGACTAGGCTGAAGTGCCGAGTGCAAAGAAGGGGAAACGCCCGTCTGGGGGGTCATCGATTCGTGAGCCAGTGGCTCAACCCTCGGCACAGCGGGCGCTGCCTCCTCCGAAGTCCAGAGCACAATCGGGCTCCTCCGCAAGTGGCTCAACAACACGGAAGGGAATTGGCATCAAAATAAAGAAGTCCAATTAGGTAGTTCTCCCATTGACTTTTTAAGTTGTCTATCAACGTCTTGTCTTGATCACTCCATTTTATAGGAGGCCTACTGACGAGGTTCCCATGGAAATGTCGCCCACAGAGCCTCAGGAGGCCAACAAACCTGAGGACATTACCAACCAGGCCATGCTGACCTCGCTGACTGCTTCTCAACCCAGGGACGCCGAAGCGGCCCTCAAATCAGTGCTTGCTGCATCACCGCCGCCTCGTACTCAAACTAAGGCAACTGCGGATAAGGCTTCGGAGTTTGCGGACCTAGAGCCTGCCACCAGCTCGGCACCTCAGGTGCAAGAGATCCCTCGTCAGCGGTAATCTCCCCCACTCCCTTAGTCTCAATTCCGAGCTGGGTGGCACAATGATAAGAGGGAGTGGGAGAAAGTTGACGATGAGGAGGAAAAGGAGAGGCGCAAGCTTTACAAGCACACAGTTGAGTGCGCCCGACTGGTCCAGGTAAGTAATTCGTTTCTTTTGGTTTTTTCCTTTGCACCAAGTGGTGAATCTTTACCCTTTGCTGTCTTCAGAGTCTGGTTAAATGCTCTGAGAAAAACTAGAGTTGTTCCGAAAGGTACTCCCCAGATCGAAAAGCTCCACGAATACGAGGTAAATCTGGAGAAAATTAATACTGAAGCCAAGGTCGAATAGCGAGAGCTTAAGGCCCAGGTCAAGACCTTGCAGGAGGAAAATCTAGAGCTGACCGGTTCCCTTCGATGTCCTTGCGTCGAGTATTTCCCCAGTCTTCTCTTTATCATATTCAATCCTTTCTTTAACTCTTTTATCTTGCTTTAGCTTGGGTCTTAACCATCGCCCAGCTCCGAGAGCAACTCGATCGAGACCAAAGCCAGTAAAGGCATTGGAGAACTCGGAATTCCAAGCTTGGGCCAACTTCGACAAGGCACAACAGGAGCTGGAAGGTACTGTTGACACAAAAAAAAGTGGATTTCTGTGAACACACGTGCGGAAGCGTCAACTCTGGGATTGCGTCGCGACCAAAGACCAAGCGTGCCAGTCAATTTGACCGGTCAATTGACAAGGAGAAAATTGTCAGTGACTAGCCCTAATCGGCTTTCTAAAAACAGCTAGATCAGGTTTTATAGAATCGGCTTTAAGTAATCCGATTATCAGGATCTATCGGCTTAATGCCAGATAGAGCAATTAATTGTAAATATTCTTCCAATTACAAATCTTATACTTCTTTTTGGTATTTTCATATAATATTAGTAATAAACCTTTGCATCATATATTAGATTAAACCAAGAAATAGGTTGAACAGATTGGTCAAGCCAAGACAGTATTCAAATCTAGATCTAGATGTAAACCAATAAACCGATTAAAAGGTCTAAAACTAATGAAGATAGACGCAATACTGATCAGCAAACATTCACAGATGCAAGATCCTAAACAAGGCAAACACAAGATCGATTAAACGAGACAGTTGCATATATCAGATTCAGGAAAAGGCATATGAAACACTTGATAATCGGCATTGCAGGATAAACACATATTACAGATCGATTAAATCGAGACAGTGCAACATGCGAGAACATATTAAAGATCGGTAAATCCCGAGACAGTTTAATATGCTTTGTATACACGAGATCAAGATGATGCAGCCATGCATACGGGTAACAAGGAGAGAATTGATTATCCCATCGAGATAGCTCTACCTGCGAGTTCAAGCCTTTCGATGAGGTAGATTGGATTCGAGAAAGTAGTTTGTGTTTTGAGTATGATGTCCTATTCTCGAGACCTAAAGTCCTATTTATAGTATTACAAAGTCAATACCGATTCAACCTATTTTACCGCGTGGCTAAAGATATCTTCTGATCAGATCGTATTTCTTCCGAAGTCTTGTAACCATCGGTATTCTTCAATATATCTTCTCCTTTGCCGATGAAGCCCATTTTTCTGATTCGGCCCAATAATTCCGATAATTAAACTCTTTCACAATGTCCGATTTTTCTGCCAAATTTGGGTGTCAACAGGTACGTTTCCCAATTTAGTTCATCTGTCTTCATCATGCTTGTAACGTGTTCGGTGATGATCTATCTCGCTTGTAGAGTATAAGAGGAAAACGCAGGCGCAATTTGACATTCTTAATGAGAAGGTCAAGTCCGTGGATGCGTCCTACCAAAGGCTCCGTGAAGCCTCCTAGCCGGTGTGAAAGTTCCTTATGCCTGGAGATGCAGAGCCAAGCGACGAAGGCCAAGTCATCATTCAGCTGGAGGAGGCACCCAAGAGACTCAAGAGCCATTTGAAGGAGACGACAACTACGAGTGCCAGCCAAGCTCTGGTGATCGTGAAGTCCCTCTATCCCCGAGTGGATCTCAACGCCATCAAGGAGGGGTTCGCCTGCACGGTTGATGATGACCAAGTCACTGCCCTTATCGAAGAGGTCCAGGGCACTTCTGTCGCCTTGATAGAGAATCTTGACCCGAGCCCCTGTAACATGTACACGTAGGACTTGGTTGTATTATGAAAACATTTATTTGGACGTAATCCGAATGCTTTGTATGTAATTTAAGTCCTTCTGCTCCTTTTCCTTGTTGATCTAAATTTCTCCGAGTAGTTGACTCCTTTCGTTATGCACACTGGCCGACTAGTCTAGTCCATGAGCATCGGCTTTCGACTCATGGCTCTTTATCTCAGGCACGCGTTTGAGTGACTAGAGTTCATCGTTCAAAGGGTCAGAACTTCACTACTCTAAATAGTACTCGGATTAATTTACAACCGTTTGGGAAAAGAAACAAAAAAGCAGTAACAAAGATGTGCGCAAAGGCACACCTATTAGGTGTAGCCCCTGACTTACTTCTTAGCTGGATACCAACTAAGTAACAAGTTAAGAAAACAACTCAAATTCGTAATAAAAAAACTATGACAATGAAAACTTTGTTCATAGTGACAAAATTGAGTTCAAAATTTAAATATAAAAGCAACGTAGCTACTCTACGTTCCACGTGTTGCCAATGATCGTGATGTCCTCACGTTTGAGTCTGTAAGCACCCAGACGTGTCACTTTGTCAACAATGTAAGGGCCTTCCAATGTTGGGGAGAGTTTGTGCTCGCTTTTCTTATTCTTTTCTTAAAACTAGATCAGAAAGCGCGGCCTTGAACGTTGTGATCGTGATAGCGATGTAAGCCCTGTAGGTACTTAGTTGAAAGGATTGTCGCGATGTCTCTGACTTCCTCCAATCGATCGAGATCTTCCAGTCAGTTGTCCTCCTACTCGGCCTCTTTGTAGTTCCAAACCAATGGGGATCCGAATTCTAGCTCGGTAGGTAAGACCACTTTTAAACCATACATCAGGAAAAAAGGTGATTGATTAGTTGCCCTGCTAGGAGTAGTTCTAAGCCCCCCAAGCACCGAAGGCAATTCTTTGACCCATCGTGCGACATATGGTTTAATACAATCAAATACCCTAGCCTTTACACCTTGTATGACCATGTTGTTAGCTCGTTAGACCTGCCAATTGCTCCATGGATGTTCCACAGAAGCAAAGGAAATCTTACTGCCGAGTTCATCACACTAATATTGAAATTCGTTGCTTTTGAACTGAGTGCCATTATCCATGATAATTCTGTTCGGAATGCCAAATCTAACCACGATCTCTCGGAAGAATTCACTAGCCTCGTCAAACGTGATCTTGGCCACGTGTTTGGCCTCAATCCACTTTGTGTACTTGTCGATGGCAATGAAGAGATGAGTAAAGCCACCCTGAGCCTTCTTCAAGGGTCTGACCATGCTGAGCCCCCGTACTGCGAATGGCCAGGTGATCGGAATAATCTGCAGCTCCTACGCCTGCACGTGTATCTACCTAGCAAAAAACTGACAACCGTCGCATGTACAGACGATGTCCTCCGCATCTGTTACTGCGGTCGGCCAGAAGAAACCTCGGCGATTAGCCTTCCCGACTAAAGTGATTGACGCTGCATGATGTTCAGAAACTCCCAAGTGGATCTCTATGAGGAGATTCTTCTCCTCTTGTTCTGATATGCATCTCTTTAGTACGCCGGACGCACTCTTCCAATATAGCTCTTCTCCAACCACTACGTAGCTATGACTACGTCGTGTAATGCGTTCTGTCTGTGTGCGATCTTCAGGGAGCTTGTCCCTCAACAAATAATCCAGATATGGAATTGTCCAGTCGGTGTTAATAGCGAACACTTCTGCCTCGGCCCGGTTTGTCTTTTGACTAGTTCGGCTCCTGCTGTCTGCTGACGACGAATACAATAGCCATAACCGTTGTTCGACTGGAACCCATCTTTGCGAGCTCACATGCTGCTTCATTATCTCGGTGAGCACATGAATAAGCTCCAATCCATCAAATTTATTCTCCAACTTCCGCACCTACTGGCAATATGCAACTATGCTGTCGCCGATGCACGATTAATCATTCTAGATTTGATTGATGACAAGCTGTGAGTCCCCACGAACCATCAACAGTCAGATACAAAGTGATACGGTGATACGAAGCCCGTGGATGAGTGCCTCGTACTCAGTTTCGACGGTGGTAACCTTGGGGGTACTTGTCGGCAATAGATTTTATATGGGTTGCGCAAGATCTCAAGCTGGAAGGTAACACAAGACAGGGAGACATTTTATACTGGTTCAGGCCCTTGGCGATGGAGGTAACATCATAGTCCTGTTCTCTGGGATTATGTGGAGATCTGAATTACAAGGAGCTCTCAAGAATGTATGTAGGAGATGAAATCAGATGAGATGTGTTGCTACGGCCCCCTACCCCTCTCTTTATACCTCTCTTTATATAGTGCAGGAGGGTAAGGTTACACGATAATATCCAGTTGGTTACATTAGATCCTAATTCCAAAGTGTCCAGCACGCATACACACCAGTATTTACATATATGAATCTCCTAATAAACCGGGATCAAGCTCTATCCTTGGAACTTTTCTTGGCACCCAAATCACGCGTAGTCCAAGTGATATCTATCTCCTTCCAGCCGGCTCGGGCCGCCCCCATTTGTGCTCTATGGGCCTTCTAGGAGGATACCCGGGGCCCATGTTGTCTACACTCAGCGACGTTGTTTGATGCCGTAAAGTGAATTTTACAAACATACTTCAATCGTTCACCTCTTGGGGAGCAGAGTATTCTGCCAGCCCCCGAGCCGTTGAGCATTAGAGAACCATCGAAGTACATTGTCCAGTATTCAAGTTCTTCAACAGCCGCACGAGTTTGTAATTCTGTCCACTCGACGACACAGTCGCTATTCAATATGGTGGTAGCATTTGATATAATTGATCCATGCAACTAGTGTTGAAACAAGTGATGAAAAGCCTATTTTAGCTCTAAACTATAGAAGTTTATCAACATACCTCTCTGAACAATGAAACCAAGTAATGTAGCATATAAAACTTGAAAACCAACATGGAAAATCACCTTAGGAGGTTTAGCAACTGGTTTTACCACTATGGCCTGTGATGTGGTGATTCAGTCAACAAACAGTCACAAAAAACATATATTATCATGGACCCATGTGTCATCCTCCCCTCTTCTTATATCACTTCCCTTTCTCCAACTTGTGTCCTCACTCTGGTCCTAGCGATCTCTCGCATTTTCGTAGCAAGGCAGGAGGGAGGAAGAGGCCAATACCAATAGTAGGGAGAAGGCGTGACAAGCATCGATTGGCCCTAAGCTCATCATGGGATATCAACAAGGACATGATTGGGCCACGACGTCAGAGAATAGAGGCGGTGAATTGCCACATAGGGACCAATGTTTAGGCTAGTGGTGCTTTTGGCGGGCATGTTGGGCTTACATCACTTCTCTATATGTACCCCACACAAGCGTTGCCTCTACCTAGTTTACCGTCATCCATGCACCTTAGTCAAGCAGCACCCATCGGAAACATGCCCTAGCCGGGTGCTACTTCATCCACTACCTCATCCCTTGCGGCCATCACTGTCTTCCTGGCCATACATCACAGTCTCCACGGCTCCGCCGCCCCCGATAAAGGTAGCCCCAACCAAGCGCCACCCTCGCTGACAACATACCCCAGCCACACGCTCATAATCAACCCAATAAAAGAGAGGGTGGAAAAAAGAAGGGGAGGGAGAGACAAGGGAAGTGAGAGTAGCGATAAGGGAGTCACTTACATGTGGGGTCCATGCCATGACAAATGTCATTCCACAAGCCATGGTAGCAAAAGCACGTTAGAAACTGCCTTAGGAGTTATTCATGTTGTCCTTCAAATTTTCTAGGATAGAATACTTAGATGAAGTCTAAGTTTCATAGTTGAGGTGGTATCTAGATGGTCTCATATATAATTGAGGACGTAAAACAAACAATAATTAAAATATTACTTAGCCCCTAAAAGCTTAAAACATCTTTGCCTCCTACATCTTCTCTGTTCCGCGTGGACCCAAACTGAGGATCTCAGCGTCTGATGGGTCGAGGACATGCTGCAACCCAACATTGCCCCGGGTCTAGGATCCGTCGTGCTATCAACCTAATGCCATCCTTGACTTGAAAGGAACAATCGCATTTTCAACTCGAAGGAGCTGTCGCCGATGACCTTCTTCGATTTGCTCTTGCAGTTCCTGCGCATTTTCAACTCAAATGAGCTATCGCCGATGGCCTTCTTCGTTTTGTAATAATAGCTTACTTGTAGTGCGTGTTTGAGGGGAATACGCCTAAACCTCCCCCCTATTTTTTAACCATGTAACTTTCTTTCTAAATTAATACAAGGCAGTTCTTCTGTCTTTTCCTTAAAAAAAAAAGAGTAAATTACACTGTTGCCCCTTAAAGTTGGACGAAAATCTCACTTAGCCCCCTAAACTTTGTTTTGTCCGCTGCGGCCCCTTAAAGTTGTGTTCGGGTGTCACCCAGCTCCAGAAAGTTGGATTTTGTTGCACTAGAACCCCTGGAAGTTGGCTTTGGGTGCTGAAAAAATTAGCCTGGGTGACACCCGAACACAACTTTAAGGGGCCGCAGCGGACAAAACAAAGTTTAAGGGGCTAAGTGAGATTTTCGACCAACTTTAAGGGGCAACAGTGTAATTTACTCAAAAAAAAAAAATCTTTGCCTCCTCCGTTATGTTGTATATGTTTGGACTCAGCCCCTCTGTTAGATCTAAATTAACACCGTTGCTAAGTTGCTTGCGTGCATGTGGCCATATCATCCTCTTCCTCCTGTATGCACATCCACTGTCACGGCCTTACCATATGTCCCCGGATGCTCGAAGTCCAGCAATTCAATCATTTCAGCAATTTTGTCTGCCCGAAAAGAATTTGACACGCTTCAACAAATATCAGATTATTACTTTTACAAAATATTTTTTTGAACTAATACTTTTTATATAGTATTTCAAATCCAAATAAATTATAGTGTCTTGAATGTATTTTAAAATAAATCTATACTTTATTTTTATATGTCGAATACAAATAATATGAAGATGTCGGTAATTAATGTTTAGAAATTTTGACCGCATGTAATCCAATATATACATTACTCTATTATTACCAGGTGGAAGAAAACTATAGCTTTCACACTACACATGCATGCTAGCTGTTTGTGTGCATGTTTAATCTAAGGGAGATCAGAATACGTGCAAACGTCATTATTCAGACACACAATTTAAATTTGGTTGTTATTTGTCAAAGCTCGCGCTCCAGGGAAGCATTTGAATAGCACTAACCTGAAGGACGCCTGAACGTGGTGCTGCCCTTCAGCCCTTGGAAATTTGGATGGATTCTTCATCGTCCAACTAAGATCAAGAGAACAGGAAGAAATTATGTGTGTAGGCTAATTTTTTATCTAGCTGAAATATATTATTATGTCTAAATTAAGTCGGGATGATGTAAAAATATTGAGAAATGTAAAGTAAAAAAAAAGTTAAGAAAGCATGTTGGCTTCAGACGTAGCGTGCATTTGCCACGGTTCTATCAAACTTAATGTAAAGTAAAAAATTTTACACTGCGCAACACGAGAACGCATTATTTACACTCTTGGTTGTTGCTGCTCTGTGTATAACACCAACCTTTTCCTTTTAATTCTTCACTTATATATATTTGGACAATCTTAACATTGCTACAGAACACCTCGTCACTTTTTGCTTGAAGCACTGCTGTCTCTGAGACGGCCCACCTCGAAGGTGAGCGCGACGAAGGGGCTCCACCTCGTCCATTAATTATACCTTGATGAAATTGAAAAAAAAACTTGGAAATGGGAAATGTAGAAATGGAAAGGAACAAGAGAAAGAAGATGATATGTCTTTTATATTGTTCATACATCACTACAGGCTCAAAACTGATGTACACTGCCAGGTAGGGCGACAAACCAGGAGTTAAAAGACTTATCACCGATGGTTTTTAAGTCCCACGCCAAAAATGATTTCAGGGCTTAAAAATTAAACCAGCAGTGATAACTTATCCCTTTTGGTTCTGAGCGACCCGACAATGATGATCCGGCTCAAAGGGGGTGTTCTCTAGGCGGTTGAACAACTATGATGTGGTTGGCTGGTGCAATGTGGTTGCAATTGTATAGGATCGGATGGTAATTGTATGTGTAACTAAATCATACTATATGTGGTAGTTCCACATGTAGAGCTAATATTTCACAATTATTTCAGTCACATCCTCAAAATATCAAAATTTTAAAATTTATTTTGAGATAATTAAAATACTATCAAAATTTAAAAATCATAAAAAAACCTAGCAATTTCCAATTTTCTTAGATATAGGAGAGAAGCTACATAAGGTGTGTTGATTTACATTTTAGAGATTCTATTGTGATAGATGAAATATTATATAAAGATGTAATCTTTTAAGTAGAGTATGTATTGTAGGGGTGTAAAAATTGCATTTTATGATAGCATTTCTAATGGTGCCAAATGTGGATAACATAGACCCCGGGTACCCACACGACGGGCCTAAGAGACCACCCGACAAGGGATAGACCAAGTTGGGTGGATAAGGACGGGTACCACTCGGACTCTAGAAGGCTTGACCGGCAAGGAAAGAAGTCTATTACTAATTAATAGGGAAGATATACTTGTAATCTCAGATAACTACTAGAGGATAGAGATAGGAATCCTGCCTCGTAACCGACCAGGACTCTATCTTGTAACCCTGCCTCCCACTATATAAGGTAGGCAGGGAGCCCCTGGTTCGGCATCGTGAAGAACATCTCCACACCCATCCATGGAGAGACATCTCCCGATCATCTTGTACACATATACCCCATATAATCCTAGAGCACAGGAAGTAGGGTATTACCTCCGCCATGAGGGCCTGAACCTGTATAAATCCCAGTCTTGTGCTACCATCGAGTTTGAATCTTGTGCATCGCCCCATATATAATCATTGCCGACGGTAACCCCCAGTTAGCTATCAGTCGACAGTTGGCGCGCCAGGTAGGGGCAGCGTCAAGATCATCTTCGTCAAACTCGATGGCATTAATCAACGGTGTCGTCGTCGTCTCCGCCCACGGAGCCGACAGCGTCATCAACGATTTCGGCGACTCCACTTCTCTGATTCGGATCAGATCCAATCTGGAGAGAACTACAACAACGCCTCCCGCTCGGGTTGGGAAACGCCACGGCCATCTACTCATGAGTAGTACGCCAATGGCTCACTTCCCGACTCGGATACGGCGACGGCTCGAAGACAGATTCTGACGTCATCTTGTTTCTAAAATTCCCGTTGATCCAGAAGGAATTTCGGGATGAGACTGGATGCGTTGGAAAGATAATTTCGTCAGTTTTCCGTGAAACCCAAGAACGCCCAAAACAGAGTCCGGATGAGTCCGGGACATCCGTTTGAAGGCAGGCTGCTGTACGGGAAGATCGCGAATCTCAGCAAGCTCGTAAAACCCATCTGCGGAGGCTGTGGCATGCGGATAGCCCGTGGCACACCTGCAAGGACATCAAGGATCAGCAAGGAGCTTCTCCAAACAATCGACGATCAACACTTCTTCCAGACTCGGATCTGATCTAGTCTGAGGAGAACATCGACATCGCTTCGTCTGGACTCCCGTTCGGGTCGAGGAACGCCGCCGTCATCTACTCCCGAGTAGTGTGCCGGGAGCTCAATTCTCGACTCGGATACGGTGAGAACTCAACCAAGGACTTCAACAACGCTTTTTCGGACTCGGACAAGATCCGATCTGGGATGGAATTCGACAACGCTTCACTCGGACTCCTGGTCTTATTGGGGAACGCCACCACCGCCTACCGACGAGTAGCGCGCCGGGGCTGAATTCTCGACTCGGATACGGTGAGGTCCTGATGGAGAACGAATCTCGGGTGGTGACCATCATCAGCAGCAAATCACTCGGACTCGACGATCACGGCGTCCATCGTGCGATGCCGGCTTCATCAACCGCGAGACGAACATGAGAAAAAAGATGCGATCTGTTCCCATTCAGATTCTGGACGGATCTTGTATCGCAATTTACCGCCGACTCAGGAGGAGTTTCGGGGTGATATAAGATGCGTTGGAAAGCTTATCTCGTTATCTTTCCAACGAATCCAAGAACGTCTAAATCCGACTTCGGATGCGACTGCGGCCCTCTTTTCAAGACAGACTGTGCAGAAAGGTCGCGAATTTCGGCGAGCTCATACAGCTCGTCAGTGCCAACCATGGCGTGAGGATTGATCGTGCCACACCTCGTGGGACGTTGAAGACCAGCGAGAACTTTCATCGACTTTCGTCAAGCTACACCAACCGCGCGGAGATCATTTACGACTACGGCTCGGCAAGTATGAGCTGTTCGATGCCGACCACGACGTGTGCTACTCGGTGTTGATCGAGACTTGAACGACTACTTCCGCTACTCGGCTACACGCCTACATCAGCGCCATGAGCGCACAAATCTACAGCACGGCGACAAGCCACTCGTCTACACGTCTACTCCAGCGCCATGAGCGCCCAAGTCTACGGCTCGGTGACACGCCACTCGACGACACGCCTACGCCTGCGCCACGAGCGTCGAAGTCTTCAGCTCGGCTGTACGCCATCACACGCCACGAGCGCCCGATACGGCTGCATGCATGTAGCTTCAAATCTATGACTTAGCGACAAGCCACTCGGCAATACGCCAACGCCAGCGTCATGAGCGCCCAAGTTTACGGCTCGGTGACACACCATTCGGCGACACGCCTACGCCTGCGCCACGAGTGTCCAAGTTTTCAGCTCGGCTGTACGCCATCGCACGCCACGAGCGCCCGGTATGGCTGCACGCCTGTAGCTTCAAATCTATGGCTCAACAACAAGCCACTCGGCTACACGCCTACGCCAGCGCCATGAGCGCCCAATTCTACGGCTCGGCGACACGCCTACGCCAGCGCCTCGAGCGCCCAAGTATTCAGCTCGGTTACAAGCCATCGCGCGCCACGAGCACCCGGTACGGCTGCACGCCTGTAGTTTTAAATCTACGGCTCGGCGACAAGCCACTCGGTTACACGCCTATGCTAGCGCCAAGCGACATGCCACTCGGCTACACGCCTACGCCAGCGCCACGAGGGCCCAAGTCTACGGCTCGGTGACACGCCACTTGGCGACACGCCTACGCCCGCACTACGAGCGTCCAAGTATTCAGCTCGGCTATACGCAATCACGAGCCACGAGCGCCCGGTACGGCTGCACGCCTGTAGCTTCAAATCTAAGGCTCAGTGACAAGTCACTCGGCTACACGCCTACGCCAGCTCCACGAGCGTCCAAGTCTATGGCTAGGCTACACGCCTACACCAGAGCTAAGTTCTCATTACCATAATCTTTTCTTATAAATCTAAGTTGTTTCTTGACTTACAACTTAGTTGGTCCCCAACTAAGCAGTAAGTCGGGGGCTACACCTAATAGGTGCACTTGCGTGCACTTTTTGTTACTTTCTCTTCATAATTGCAAATGAATCTGAGTGGTTTTTCCGAGTAGTGAAGCTCTGACCCACAAACGGCGAACTCTAGTAACTCGATACGCGTGTCTGGGAAAAGTGCCATGAGCCAATTCCCGACGTCCGGGGGCTAGACTAGTCGGACAGAGTGCTTAACAAAAGGAAGGTTACTTGGAGGAATTTAATATCAAAAGGAAAAGTAGCAAAAGCATAAAAATTATCTGCATAAAGCAGTCGGACCTTACATCCGATTGATTGTTTTTTCACCCAGATACTGCCTAAATCCTGCATGCTACAGGGTTCATGGGTTTTTACCTTCTACGACTCCGTATACAAGCAAGAAGGATCAGCGCCATGAGCGGCAGCTACGGCTCGGCTAGCGCCTGGCA
>SPJY01036372.1:0-23056 GCA_005191435.1 Raddia distichophylla | reverse complement strand
GCTGCATGATCGTAGTGTAAATATACAAAAACTCGTCGGGATTTGTGGAGCCATCGTACTTCTCGATGGCGGCGGGCCGGAACCTCTCCAGCCACTGCACTCGGCGCAGCTCCCTTGAAAAGGCGCGGCAGCCGACGTCTGGAGCCTCCTGCTCCTGGATGTGCCCTTCGTGCCGCCGCGCCCGCCGCCCGGATTGCGCCGAGGAGGCGCCGCCTTCTCCGGCAGAGGCAGCACCGCGGGAACCCTCCCGGTCCCCACGGGCGGCAGCGAAGGCACGGTCGCGCTCTCGATCGTGCTGCCGGTGGAGCTTGTCGCCCAGGTCTTCTCCGTGTCGTAGATGGCGGCCCTCCAAGTGGGTCCGGAGATCCCGCCCACCTGTACGCCTGCCCGGTCGAACCCCCATAGGAGTCGTCTGGCTCCTGTCGTCTTGGCCCAGCTCCCTCACGCCGGGAGATCCATGGGAGGGATGCGGGGAAACCAAAGAGCGGGAGGAAGCGGAAACACCGGTTCCCGCGCCCCCCACAACTTGCACTACCGCCGCGGTGGCTTCCACATAGCGGGCCAAGCTGGCCAGCCACGGCGCCGCCGGAGAGTTCGGAGTTACCAGAACCGGCGGGTTGTCTAGCAGGGCCCTGGCCGCGTGGAGGTTTTGTGCTGGAGTGCACTCCTGCAAGGCCAGGCGTCCCCTAGCCAAACTGGGACGGCTGCTCTCCGCCAGGGCCCTAACCCTCGGCGGACGGCTACCGCCCGGCTGATCCACCGCCATTGCCGCGGCCGACGCCGCGGCCGCGGCTCTAGCGGCCGCTTTCTGGTCCATCGCGGACTGCTGATCCGCCATCACCGCCTGAAAGGAGGTCAAAGAACTCGAAGTCAATTTGCTTTCACTAGAGTAGTTTGAAAATTGACTAAAGCCAAAGAAAACCATAAAAATTCGGGCTTAAAATTGACTAGGTGTCCTCTTTGACGGCATGCTCTCCGCTCAACCACTGCGGATCACACCCCTATCAGATTTTCTATCCTGCTAGCCGATCAGCTCGAGCTCGGTTCGATTCGAGCGTCGGGCACGACGAGGAGCGACTCACAGGGTTTACCCAGATTCGAACCCCCTCGCGGGTAACAGTCCTACTCCTGCTGAGCCTTAGCTCTTTTTTTGTTGTGGTTGTATGGAATGTGATTACCGAATGTTTCGATCCCCCTCTCCCTTCTCTCTCCTCTCCTTTTATACAAGCCTCGAACTGGCGGAGAGAGCCGAGGGGGTAGGCAGTACAGTACTCTCAGTACACTGATAAGACGTTAGGGACGAGACAGGAGAGACGAAAACGTGCTGCTACTGCGCCGCGCTTCGTAAGTGGCCTCTGACCCGTGTGAACACGCCAGTGAGACTACGGGCGGGACCCAGCTTGCTCCTTCTGACGCGGGCGGCTAGCTTGATGATGGCAAACTCTCTTTCTGCCGGTCCATTCCGCTGCGTCACAGTGACAGTTGATCAGACCCGCTGAGGTCACTATGGCAATAATCATTTCTTCATCCGTCTATCCGCGCGTAACGTCGCATTGAATGCGCCTGTCCTTCGCAGCAGGGGGAGCCTTCGACCAGAAGGCTCCCTTCGGGACGCTCCCTGCCACGCGGGCCCCACCTGGCAGAAAGGGGCCCAACGCGCGCCGAGGGGCTCGCCCACGCGCTGGGCCCGGCCACCCGCCTGACACGTGGGGCCCTCGTCTGATCTTCTGAGGGGCTCGCCCACACGCTGGGGCCCGCTCGCCCGCCTGACGTGTGGGGCCCTCGCCCGGTCTTTTTCGGGACCCTTCATACCCCGGTATTTATTATACCGACAGATCTAAATGAATTTAAAGAAGGCAAACAATGGTTAAACGAGACATTTCATCTGATTCGGTATATATCATATTTGAAAGCATAACTGTCAATTGCTTGAGCTTCTATTTACATTGGGTTGCATTATGTATCCTAGTCTTGGGTAATATACCCATCCGGATGATTGATTTGTGACACACGTTAAATTGTTTATCAGGTGTGAACATGGTTGTCTGCCATTAGTTAATTGGGTGCTTGAGCTAGCTAAATCTGCTGTTTTAAGATATGAGTGTGAGGCCTTGTTATTGACCCTTATGATGAACTTGACCATCAGCGCCCCTCAAATTAGTAAGCATTATCTATTATTCTAATACGAGACTCATTATTTCTTCAAGTGTTTCGATTATAACTTTATTAGTGTTTAGTTATATATTTCCCATTTCGGGTGAACCACTCCTTTGTTGTCATTAACACAATTGAGACGGAATATGTCAACCAAATTTTTACCAAGATTAAACGCTGTCCTCAGCATCATTCATGTCATGTTTGGTTTGTTGCTCATCGTAGATAGATAATCGGATTGCTAATATCGATTGACTTTCTACCTAAAAATTTGTGACATACAATCTAGTCTTATTCTGGGTTAATGGTTTGGTAGCTCCACAACTGGAATGGTGGCGCACCTAATATGTATGACATCAGTGTGGAAGCGCACATTTCATTAACAAATGTGGTAATGGAATCATCATTCAACGAAACCGGGATCCAAATGCTGGCCCTCTTGATGTTGTGCAGGTTTTTCCCCCTTTTGCCTATGCTTCAATTTAATGTTGAGATTGGCACTTTATTTTGTTTCTTTTATTCTGAGGTTGGATGGGTTACCATAGGTTTGTGTGAGAAAGGCGCGAAACAAAGTTATTGGCCAAATAGGAGCGATGGTCTAATCTCGACGGCTGGCCGTCAGGATTAACCTTTCTCGACGGCTTTGACACCTTTCTTGATGGCTTTGGCCCTCGAGATTGTCGATGATCCGCATGTTGGCAAGGGGCAGCGGGCATCCAACGCCGGCCATGACTTGATTTAACTGACGGGACGGTTGGTGGGGCCAGTCTCCCCATGAACGAGCGACAGGGTGGGGCCCAGCCAACAGCACACATCGACGGGTGAGGCCGGGCTGTCGCGGGCCATTAGCGGACATCGACGAGGTGGAGTTGGGCCGACAACAGGATTTGATTCCCCTCGGATACCGCTGGTGATGGGACGGAGGGCCCATTGCCCTCTGGCTGGACGAAAGAACTCACGTCACCCTCTTGTCGGACAGTCGCCGATTCGATGGGTGACTTTGTGGGGTAGGGGAATCGGATACCCTGCGGCAATGGGACAAGGGCCTGTCGCCCGTTGGTCGAGCGACGGAGACCTAGTCGCCCTTTGATGAAACGACAGCTGTGTATTTTTGCTTAATCTCCAAACTAACTACCATTTTTGCATAAAGATTTTCTTAAAAAAAATATATAATTTTTTTTTCCAGCCACGAAGCATCAACCAATCAGAATGGCCTGCAATGTGCCCCATGTCATTTTCCCCTACGCTTGGGCGCTGCGAGCGCGCCAACACGCCGCGGAGGGTATATTTCACTATTTGGTTGGCAGCTTCAAGTTGCCTTGCTAATAAATTGGTCGTAGCTAATCAAAGTCATGATGGATTGACTAACTTATGTTATTTGTATCGAAGCCAAAAAACGATGGCCAAAATTTGGTGAGGTCCATGTTTTGTAAGGAAAATGCTCAGGATTGGGCGTTCGATCCGTCGGATGCCCGGTCCAACCCGCGTACTAAGCAACTAGCAAACACCCACACGGCTACACGCCCACGCGCGCTAGCTTCGCACGTACAGGCAAGAGGCAACTAGCTAGTTTTTGCGTTTCATTTTTTTGTTCTTATTCGATTTCTCATTTTTGTATCTTTTTCATTTGGAGTCCAAATCGCGTATTACAAATTTTATAATTCATCTAAATTCCTAATAAAATCATTTTAAATACTTTTTTATTTTTTATTTTTTGGATTGTTTTATTTTTATTAGTACAATTGTTCCATCAGGCAAGATAGATTGTTTCGGAAGGCTAGACTTATTGTTTTAGTTAGTAAAATAGATTGTTCCAGTAGGTATATAAGTTGTGGTTCATCAAACTAGACATATTGTTCTAATTGGGTTAGCCTATTGTTCCAGCAGATCAAATACATTGTTTCAACAAGTATAAAAGTTGTTCTAGCAGGCAAGATTGATTATTCGGAGAGGCTAGACTCATTGTTCCAGAAGGCAATATAGATTGTTCCGAGAGGATAGACTCATTGTTCCACCAGGCAAACTTTATTGTTCCAGTAGGTAAACTTTATTGCTCTAGGCAAAACCTTATTTATTTCAGAAGGCAAAAGTTATTGTTTCAGAAAGCAAAAGTTATTGTTCCAGTAGGCAAAGCTCAACTATTTTAGTAGGACAAACATTATTATTCCAGTAGACAAACTTTATTGTTCCGGTAGTCAAAACCTTTATTTGTTCCAGAAGGAAAACATTATTGTTTCAGAAGGCAAATTTATTGTTCCATAAGGCAAAAATTATTGTTCCAGTACGTAAAGTTCAACTGTTCTTGTAACACACAAACCTTATTATTCCAGTAGTCAACTTTTATTTGTTCCAGTAGGCAAACCTTGTTGTTCCAGCAGGCAAAAATTATTGTTTCAGTAGGCAAACCTTCTTATTCTAGTAGACATTTCTTTTTACTATTCCAGCAGACCAAATACCTTGGTATGCATGTTATTTCATCAGACCAAATGCATTGTTTCAATTAGGCTTAGCCTATTGTTCCAACAGGCCAAATAACAAGTTATTCTATCGTATTAGATGTATTGTTCCAATAGTCCAAATTAATTGTTCCATTAGTATAGACAAATTGTTCCAGTAAAAATTTATATAGCAGCATGGGTCTTGTTTTGTTCATAAAAATGCGAGGAATACGTTGGTGAAAACGGTCTTCGATTGGAACTCCCAGTTAAAAGTTATTTCTGTTTAAAGAAAAAACGAGGAAGGAATCTTCGCTGACGTCAGCGATGACGTCATCGCATGCCGCATGGGGAGAGAGCGCGTTCCTGTGTGATTGCATGCACCTGTTTTCTATCCGTCGGCACAACTGAGACAACACGCGGGGCATCGGAACAACGCGGGATGGTTTTTGTTCTGCGCACTGGATGGACTGCTAGCGCAGGGTTTTACTAGGCCAATTTGGGCCAGGAGCGTCCGATCGGCCGCTGGCCGAGCCGAACGAACATCCGTCCTGTAGTCCGCACCTTTGTTTAATGCTAATTTGTCAAAACCAAAATACGAGGTATGAAGCATGAAAAACACATATGAGTATTATTTAGTTTATCATTAGTATACATGTGGATTTCTACAATTGTAATAATAAAATATCCAACCTCAAATAGAAAATTGAATTTTTTCATAAATTCAAATGATTATAAAAAAAATAAACATGGCACAGAAGTAGACTAAAATTTTAGATGGAATTAGAATTTTATTTCATGCAGTGTGGACTCCAAATAAAAAGGATATGGAAATTGGAAGACTAAAATCAAATGAAAGAAAAACATCAAATGCACAAGTAGCTACTAGTGTCCTGGCTTTTTATTTCCTAGAGCTTGCATGCATATGGGAATTTGGGGATCCACTAATTAATAATGACCGCATGCAACCGGCTCATTTACAACACCCACATCGATACCTCTATTTTCCACCCTCCTCTAAACCACCCTATAAAACACTATTTATGTCTCTATGAATAGTGTTTTACAAGGTTGTATAAAGGAGCTGTTGAGGATGCTGGAGCTGTTGGGGAATACAACCCTGTAAAACACTATTCATAGAGACATGAATAGTGTTTTATAGGGTGGTTTAGAGGGTCTGTTGGGGATGCTCTGTTGCACAGTAAAAAGGGTCAAACACTTCATTTGTCCCTCCAAAATGCGATTAGTGAAGCATAGTGTTGCAGGTAGACACTCTTTGGAGGGTTGGAGGTAGAGGGTAAGATATGAAGTGTCTGATGTATGGTATGCGGATTAATTTAGGAGGGAGAGGGAGAAAGTGGAATAGTATTTTCACTGTTAGCTACTCCCTCTATCCTTTTCTAAAGAGCATCAGTAGACATGACTACAAAACATTGTATCTTTGGATAGAGTGTCTGATGGAGCAAAAGAACATTTTAAAGTATAATGTAAAATGTTAAGAAAATTTAGAGGGAAGGATAGAAAAATTAGCTAATAGTGAATTACAGGATAAGGATGGAGGTTTTCATGTGGATGCTAAGTAAGAAATGGAGGTGAATTATAGGATAAGGATGGAGGTTTTGATGTGGATGCTATGAATAGTATTTTACAGAGTTGTATAAAGGAGCTGTTGGGGATGCTTCATACTGGGGAACGGTTCCATCGCCCACGCCGTTGGATGCTTTCAATTCAAAAAGGTTGGCAGCCAATTTTTGGTGTCAAATCAAATACTACCCAATTCATGATGGCATATCCTACTCGACTGAAATATCGAAAAATTCGCACCGTGCTTTTTATGCTTGTAGTTTAAGTGATATTCTCCACAACAGGACTACCCCCATTGAGTGGTTACGAACTCACGCCAGTTCACATGAGAACTCTCAGGCACAAGACAGTCGTATCATTATCTAGATTGGAGTGCTTGGTATTTTGTATCATAGTCTCCAATATTTCTTTTTTTTTTAAGAATCCAGAATTTTAGCCTTTGAATTCACTACCTTTGTAATCCTTTTTAGCTGGAGTCTTTGATGTTTTTCACCGGAATATCCGATGTCCTTTTGCTCCGAAGTATCTGAAAATTTCCACATTTGGTTTCTCTGCATTTGGAGCTAATTATTACCAGAGTCCTATTGTTTTACCGAAGTCTCCAATGTATCTTGTATTTATCTCCAACAGCTACTTTCTAATTGTCCCTATCAATATCCCACCTCGGGCCACGAGATTTGGGGGTTGATTCTCTATTCCAAAACTCCACTGTGCCAATGGCTTCTCTTGAAAAACCCTAGGTCCTTGAAGATCTCATATTATTCTTTGTGAGTGAAGAAAATTCGAGAGGTTCTTGTGTTTGTTCATTCTCAGGATACTTGACCAGATCTACTAAATCTATTGTGTCGATATATTACTCTTCGAGATTGAGTACTCCTAGACGCCTAAGAGTAACCTATGAGCCACCGATTTTGGTGTGGTTGGCCGTAGGATGTTTGTGAATGCCAGATTCACCTTCAAAATGAAACAAATCCACTAGTGAAGCTAAGTATGCTTTGTGTCACCTTGGAAAGAAAAGGTTGAAACAGATCCCAACTCAAGTGTTACCGAGCCGCCTTTCTGAAAGATCCAAACTTCTGAAAACAAATGGTTTGTGTCTTCATTTCTTTTTTCCTTTTTTGTAATTTAAATTTGTGGTATTTCTCTCTCATCTAGATCTGTTTTGCCCTTGATCTATTGTAGGTAGTATCTTCTTTAAGTATCTTTAATTAGTTTTATTTTGTATTGATGTTTTCATCCGGTAATTAACTGAACAGTCCAGTGTTAATTGAAATGTCCGATGTTAAGGACTGGAGTCTCTGATATCTGTTGTTTGTAAATTGAATTATTTCAGGAATTTTTTGGTAACGTCTATTCCTGCCTCTCTAGGCGACATCATTATCTTTTACCATGCACCTCTCGAAAAGGAACATATTGCGCAAGAACACAGGTCCGAGAATTACTATCTCTTTGGCAATGTGAACCAAGAGATTGATCATAATATCAACGAAAGATTAAAGGAAGATCATCTCAAGGATGACCACACTATGAACCATATCATCTTGCACCTTATAATTTATCTAGATCGATGACCTTATGTGATACTGTTGGTGATTGACAAGCGGCCCATCTCGAGATGGGCCTTGGGCTGATTCCGCATTAGCCCACCGCGCGTATAGAAAGTCCAAAAGGCCCCCTGGCCGTACTAAAGGAGGCGCCCAGCCCAGCTAGGGACTGTCCTGAGCTTGACCGGGTCAAGCTCGCTGTCCTGGGTCACTGACAGGGGTGAGCCCGGGAGAAGGCTCCACGGACAGTCCGCCTGTTAGTGGACAGGTGGCGACAACTGTCGTGTCCCACCACACCTTCTCCGACCTTGACCGGAACGAACTGTGTATCCCCGGGAACCCGTAGCCCGGGGAAGGGCACGCGGGCAGCCCGGTTTGTCGTTTGCCTTCTTTGGCAGGCAACGGACGGTTCTTACGCTACACGACGCCCCCAACGGACGGCGCAAGGCTGGCTTAGTCCAGTCAGTGCTATATTGGGGATAAAGGAAAAGTGCTTTCTCCCTAAAAGAGGTTTTCTCCCCTGTATCGGCATGTTAAGACAAACACGTGTCCAGTACTAACCAGACAAGGTTCTCCCTGCAGGCTCTGGGCCAGACAAAGCCCTAGAACGAGACAAGAACCTCACCACTAAAGCAAAGATCGGCGCGGGACCCGCCGCATCAGCCCTGGGCGACCCGCCGCGTCTATAAAAGGAAGGGCCCTATATCCGTTCGGGCCAAGCGATCTCACACACAACTCCAAGCGCACAAGCCACATCCATCCGAAGCTTCCTTGCCAGTAGTTTTAGTCGTTAGCTACCATCATTGTAAGCTCGGGATCGGTGCCTCCAAGCCCGATCTCGGCACCCTTGTACTGTTTTCCACCGCATAAGCAACAAGACTGGAGTAGAGCTATTACCCTGTAGTGGGTGCTCGAACCAGGGTAAATCACTTGTATCTTCACGGTTCGTATCGTTCTCCCCTCTTCACTGTACGAAGGATCTGTACCTGGATCACCGAATCGCACCATGCCCTTGTCTGGGAAGACAACGCGGCCCTAGCTCCCGTAGGCTTGGCCGCCGCACCGGGCTACTGAGAAGGGTGGTCGTTGGGCCTCACACCAACTACAAACTCGTCTGCCGGTCCGTGGGCCCGCTGCTCTTCAAGAGCGCGATTCCCAGACACCGACAGATACCATGTCGAAGAATGAACACAACTTTATGATTGTCCCTCATACCCGATTTGACATAATATCTCTTACTGCAACTGGAAACAACTGTGTCTGGAACTGAAAATGGAATCAGTTTTCTTAGTGTACATAGATTCTAGAACATTTCAAATACCATCATCAAAATACTTTATTACATCGGTACACATGCCATCGTGGCAATTATTACAAGTAATTAAGCATGCAAAACTAGAACAACGGAAATATCAAATATCAAGTTTAGCTCCAAGTTAAACAACAACGAAACATATCACATAGGAAAGTTGTAGGGCGAGCTCCTATATGTCGTGAAAGTCTTTATTTTGAAATTCGATAGCGAACTCTTGCTCATGATACTCTTCTCCTTTAGACTCATTGCAGTGCGAGCCAAGAACTGCTTGTTGGCTTGAGCAGTCCGCGGTTGAAACACAAGGTTGTGTATATTTAACATACCCACAAGCCAATTGACTAATGCATGCAAAGTCGTTCCAAGGAGTGACTAGATTTATTTGCTTAAAGCCAATTTAAAAAAGTGACTCCTATTCATTTGAAAAGAGTATTTGCACCAACAAATCATTTATCAAGATATTGTCATCATATTAAAAGAATATTTGACTAATGACAATACTAAGCAAGTTTTAAGTAAAATATAGACGGGTGGCGGCACAAATAAATAAATAATAATACTAAGGTGGCAAATGGATGACCATAGAAGGTTTAATGTTAGTTAGGTTATTGACTAACAACCTAAGATAATTATCATTTTATGTTTAAGATGACATGAAATTTATAATTATACAAAACATTGGAAAACATGGGATTTGCAACATGAGTCAACATAAACTTTCCTTGATCAACATGCTCAGTAGGATCGATGACAACGTTCGTCGAGGTGGTAGACAACAAACAAATCTCACGTAGAAAATACTAAAAATCATAATGCGAAAAAATAGAATAATGAGTGTCAATGCATATGCTTAATTAAATATATAGAAATAAAGAATGCATTTATTTAGAGGCACTTTCCTAAAATTAAGTTTGCAAAAGTTAAAGAGTAATTCAGAGGCATTTTTCTAAAACTAAACACTAATAGAAAAAACTAATTTAGAAAATTGTGGGAATTTATAGAGAGGTGGATATTGATTTAGAAACATTATAAAACTTATTTCACAACTTTAGGATCTATAAATTTTTAGATATTAAATAAAAATATTTATTGTTTAACAAATATGAAGAGGAAAAGCTGAAAAGGGTAACAGGCCGGCTCGGCCAGTTTGGCCCAAAGGGAGGGCTCAGCCCGGGCACGACCCAAGGGAGAGTGTCCGGACGTGGCATGAGTACCTGGGTTGGCTCAGCCCAACCAAGGGAAGGGAGGGCGTGGGGTGTGGTGGCTCGGGCTCGCTGACGGGTGGAGCCTACCTATTGGTGACCTAGAGCATGGGAGAAGGTGGTGGTAGTGGTCAGAGTGGTGCGCAACAGAGAGAAGCGCCAGCTGTGGAATCGGAGGGGTGACGACTTTGGGGGTGAGAGGATAGCAAGGGGAGGGCGATGGCAGCGTCAATTCTGCCCGGTGGCAACACGGCATAGAGCGCAGCGGTGGTGCACATGGCGTTGTGGTAGAACGCTCACCGGCGACTATGTGGGGAAGAGGAGGGAGCAATGACATGAGGAGTGCGAGGGGATGGGTAGTGTGCCCTCGACACAACCCAGGTCGTGTCCCAACTCAGCCCAAAAGACTAGACGGATGGATCATGATCACACGACCTTTTTAGTTGTGCTCCCCAATCACCACTAACCGATGTGGGACTAAACCTAACAGTATCCCCCATCACACATCGGACCATTTGTCTGACACCGTGCGATTTCTTAGAGATGTTTCGGGTTACACCTAGAGTCACAAACAAGATCCAGACCCATTCAACCTAAAAGATTAGTCTGATGAATGATGACCACCCCACCTTTAAGTTGTGCTCCCCATCACACATCACACATCGAAACATCTGTCCTACACCGTGCGATCTCTTGGAGACATTCTAGGTTTTGACCTGAAGCTCTGATACCACTTGTTGAAACCCGCTGTGAACCTGTCATCTCATGGCCCGCCAGCGATCCGGCTCCCCCAAGACCAACACCTAATACCATTTGTTGAAGCCCACTTCGATTTGATACCACTTGTTGAATCTCATTGCGATCCTGCCATCTCATGGCCTACCAACGATCTAGCTCCCCCATGACTAACACCTGATACCACTTGTTGACGTCCGCTGCGATCTTGCCATCTCATGGCCCGCCAGCGACCCCACTGCTATTCGGCCATCTCATGGCCCGCCAGCGATCCAGCTATCCGCAAGATGAACACCTGGTCTCAGGCCTAGGTCCCCACATCTATTTGCCCAACTGGAAGCATAACCCAGTTCCTGGCCCAAAAGAATAGTCTGATAGATGATGATCACCCTACCTTTTAAGTTGTGTTTTCCCATCAGCATTAACAAATGTTGGGCTAAACCCAACAGTTATCGTATCCAAGCTGTGGTAGTGATTCATTCAATTTGTGTTAACGGTGTTACTACCGTCGGTATCGAAGATGTTTTCTTCGAAACCGAGGGCAACTGTGCACAAAGATAATAGTCCGCATGAAGATATGTTAATCATCACTCTCTTGTTCCTTCTGAAAGCCTGCAGGCGACTCGTTGTTCAGCCGGTTGGCAGCTTGCAACCACAGAGCCACGAAGCAAAGAGAGCCATCCATACATCGATCGTATGGGGATCCATGGTAACACGGCCACCGGCGGCTGCCGCAACCGCCGCATCCTGGTCTTCCCGCTCCCCTTCCAAGGCCACATCAATCCCATGTTCCACCTCGCTGGTCTCCTCCACGAGCGCGGCTTCGCCGTCACTGTCTTCCACGCCGAGTACAACGCGCCCGACCCGTCCCGGTACCCTGCCTTCGACTTCATCCCCGTCCCCGACGGCATGCCGCCCGGCACCCCGGAGACGGTGATGGTGACCGTCGAGCAGGTGCTCGCCGTGAACCGCCTCTGCGAGGCGCCATTTGAAGAGCGACTGGGCGCTCTCCTGGAGGAGCCGGGCGGGAGGGACGGCGTCGCGTGCTTGCTCGCCGACGCCCACCTCCTGACGCTCATGGACGTGGCGCGGCGGCAGGGCGTGCCGACGGTGGCGCTGCGCCCCGGCAGCGCCGCCTGCTTCCGCTGCTTCATGGCGTACCCGATGCTCCGCGACAGGGGCTACTTCCGGGCGCAAGGTTCGTCCCCACATGCGCATCGCTCCAGTACGCATACGCATGGCATGAGTTTGACTGCTACGTATTCTCTTGTGCAGAGTCGCAGCACGATGCGCCGGTGACGGAGTTGCCGCCGTACCGCGTCAGGGACTTGCCGCCAGCCAGCAGCGCCGGCCTTGAGCACGACATGGTGTCCGAGTTGCTCTCCCGGGCAGTCGCAGCGGTGGGGAGCTCGTCGGGGCTCGTCATCAACACCTTCGATGCTCTCGAGAGCGCCGAGCTGGCAGCCCTCCGGCACGACCTCGCCGTGCCCGTGTTCGACATTGGCCCGCTCCACATGATCTCGGCGGCGGCGTCTTCGAGCGGCCTTCTGCCGGAGGACCGCCACTGCCTGGAGTGGCTGGACTCGCAGGCACCTTCGTCCGTGCTCTACGTCAGCTTCGGTAGCCTCGCCAGCATGGGCGCCGCCGATCTCGTGGAGATGGCGTGGGGCCTCGCCAACAGCGGCCGGCCGTTCCTCTGGGTCCTCCGCCCCGGCCTCGTCCGCGGCGTCACGGAGGCCGCCGCCCTCCCCGACGGCTTCGCCGCCGTGACGCGCGGCCGCGGCATGGTCGTGAGCTGGGCGCCGCAGGAGGAGGTCCTGGCGCACGCCGCCGTGGGCGGGTTCTGGACGCACTGCGGGTGGAACTCGACGCTGGAGAGCGTCGCCGCGGGCGTGCCAATGCTGTGCCAGCCGAGCTTCGGCGACCAGATGGGCAACGCGAGGTACGTGGAACACGCGTGGCGGGCTGGCCTCACGCTCGACGGCGAGCTCGAGAGGGGCAAGGTCGAGGCGGCCATCAGGAGGCTGATGCAGAACATCGAAGGCGACCAGATGAGGAGGCGGGCGGGAGAGCTCAAGGCCAGAGCAGCCGAGTCCATTACTAAGGATGGATCTTCCCGTGTCAACATCGACAAGCTGGTCAACCACATTCTGTCATTGTAGTTCATTAACTCGGTATCAATTAAGTTGAAACGATATGGAAATTCATGCAAAAGAACAAAATACAATGCTTTTAGTTTTTGGGGTTGGCAAAAGCGTGTCTGGACATACTGCTGTCGACTGTATCTTTGACTTGGGTTGGGTGGGTTAGATGGATGGCGAAGCGGGGGGCGTCCCCCGCGCGAGGGACCAGCGCTCGTCCCTCGCGCCTCTAGCCGTCCACGTGTCCCCGCGCCGCCATTGGATCGAGACGAGCGACGCACGCCTTCTCGGCTTCACCTCGCGCCTGCTCGCCTGTTCGGCTCGGCTCCCCAGAAAGAGCGGCTCGCTGCGAAACGCCGAAACCCCAATTCCTTCCGCAACCATCGGCCGGCGGCCACCGCAGCTCTTCTTCTTCATCTTAGACGATGATGGTGGCGGTGAGCAGCACGACAAGGAGGTAGCAAAGCGCGACGAGGAGGAAGCACACGTCGCGGACGAACCCGCGCCGCTCGATGGTGGAGACGGAGGCGTCACCTTGCCGCCCAGCGACAATGGCGACCACGCCGGCGACGACCGTGGACACAAACAGCGCGCCGCCGAGCACGCTGCTGAGCCCGACATCCCCGCGTTGCCGTCGCCGTCGTGGCCGCCATCCGGCGGCGACCGTGGACACGAACAGCGCGCCGCCGAGCACGCTGCTGAGCCCGACATCCCCGCGTTGCCGTCGCCGTCGTGGCCGCCATTCGTATAACTTCGTATAATGTATGCTATACGAAGTTATTACGATAGCATCAGCGGTTGTGCTGTTTTTTCGAGCGGAGGCCATAAAAAGTCCCGGGGCGACTTCCTTTGGAGATTGCCCAAGCAGCCAAGCGTCGGTACAGAAGAGGAAGGTGGCACCATTCCCAAGTAACAACTCAGTACTCGCTCTGAAAAGCGCCACGTCAGTAGGTTCCACTTTGTCCAGCAAGACGAAGCATGATCTATGGAAGCCGGATTTGGAATAGTGTAAGGTTTCATTGTTGTTCCTAGTATGAATATAGTTGGAAGTGTGTGAGAACAAGCGTAGGTTCAGGCCTTGTTCTTTTAAGTTTAAATTAAATTAAATTAAAATAGAGCTTATCATTTTTTTACAAGCCAAACGATATAATATTTTATAGTCATTTTTGTGAGGTTTTAAATGATTCTTTTTAGAGTTTTAAAAAAAATTTAATAAATTCAATAAAAATCAGAAATATTCTCTATTCAATGTTAGGTCCCACATATATTTTTAATATTGATATATAATATTTATACATCTAGGATATCATTGAAAACGTTTGTATATAGCATTTATACTGATCATGTCGATCCGAATAAAATATATGTGAGACCTGACATTGAATAGAGAATATTTAGGATTTTTATTGAATTTATTGAATTTTTTTAACCATGAAAAAAATAACAAGTTTCTAGCTCATATCTAACGCTGGCTGTTGGATCTCCATCCAACGGCCAGCGGCGGGCGTTGGACCGGGGTGCGTTCGAAGGGCGTCGGACCACCCTCGTGTCCTAGATAGGTGCTAGCTGCTATAGTCACAACATGAGAAAAACAATGCGGAGTTACAAGAAAAATATACATACCATTATATTTCAAAAATAACTAAAACTCCCTCACCCCACCACCTTTCTTCTTCCTTCAAACCCACCATTGTATCCTCACTCATGGCGGAGCTAGAGCTTAGTTGTAACATCCAATTTGTGAAGGCCGACCTACCCACATGTAGGGGATTTCTTCCCTGATCCTCCCTTATGAAAAAAAATTGTGAAGGCATGTGTTCAAATGGAGCATAATTGGGATAAATTCAAACAAATTTTAATTTGAACTTCAATTTGAACTCACAAGTTCTCTCTCCTAGGCGCCACCACTCTCTCCCATTGCGTGTGCACCCTACTTCATCGTGCCACGTGCCTATCCGGCCCATGCCCGAGAATAGTTGGGCTGTGCGTCGTGCCGCGCCACACTGTGCGTGCCCAGGTCACCGCATGCATGCACCGCCGCCGCTTGGTCCATCGGCAACGACCGTAGGTCAGTCACGTATGCCCGTTGGTTAGTCGCCACCGTACCCACGCCCACACCAGTCAAGCCATAGAGCCAAAGTCAAAAGCCTACCCTAGTGCATCGCAGATCATCATCACCTATCACCGGCATGCCCAACCCGTTGTCACTGGCGCCCTAGAGCTTGCCCGTGATCCTTCTCCCTTTTCTCTGTGCCCTATAACCTAGATTGATTCCCCCAAGGCCAAAATTCATCTACCTTGGTGAGCCTAGGTTTGATTCCTCACCCCCCCCGGAAACCTCTCTCCCTTACTAACCAAGCGTGCACACTCTTTTATGGAGAGCGCCGCCAGGGTTTGCCGGAGCCACACTACTACTGAAATGGCCTATAATTTTATTATAGGGACATGCAATTCAGGACCCCAGTTCAATATATCTAAAAAGTATGGTGAACCCAAGATTTGAACCTAGGACCTCACATCACCACATGACTCCCCGCCACTCAGCCTTTTAACCAACCTACCCACCCACATGTATTCATTAGATCCATGCCTTGGTTATGTAGAGGAGAAGGGAGACGATGGGAGAAAGAATGTGTGGAAGAGATAAGAAAGAATAAAAAATTAATAAATGGTATAGATAGGGCATGAAGGAATGATAATTTTTAAGCTAATGTGTGATTTTGAACATAGACTAGACAACTTTTTCTAGCTTTCACCCTTTTAAATTTCATTATTTAATCCGGCATTCATATGTGGATCATTTGTGTCGGTTATACCGACACAGATAAATCAATGCTCTCTTTGTTGAACATGTTTTCCTCTTCCTCTCTTCTTCTCTCGCAACTGTATCTCTTTTTCGAACCTCTCTCCCACAAATCTCTTCTCTTCCCCTCTCTCTATTCCACGACTCTCTCTGTGACTCTGTCTTCCACTCTATTCCTCAACTCTCAATCTCTCCACTCTCTCCCCCCTACACAACACTACATCTATCTCCTCCCAAGCCACACTCACTTTCACGCTGCATCGTCTGCCTTGTGGGGAAGAGAGAGGAAGAGTGAGTTATTGCAAAGAGAGGAAGAGAGAGTTGTGGAAAGAGAGGAAGAAAGAGACATTTCAAGAGAGCGAGAGTGCGATGTTAGGTTTTGTGTTAAATATGTATACAAGTAGGTTACATGAACTCTGTGTTGCAATAGGCTGGGTTGGTCAAGAGTTGAAGTTGGATTCTAGCCAGGCTTCCACTATATAAAGGGAGCAGCTCTGTGGTAACCAATGACAACGACTGTATGATAGTAGCATAGGTCTGAGGAGGTCAGCGGCTGGCATGTGGTCGTGACCAGGGTAGCTGGTATGATGTGGTATTATGTGTTGGGGAGGAGCACTCATAGTCAGAACCCCGCAGAGGTAGGCATAAGCCAAACTGCGTTATAAAATGTCGTGTCTTCTGGAGTCGTTCATGATCTTGCATTAGCGTAAATCCTAACAAGTGATATAAGAGCCATGGTCGGTAACTCGAAACATCTTCAGGAGATCGCACGGTGTATGATAGACGGTCTGATGTGTGATTGAGGAGATGGGGTGATTGTTGGGTTTAGTCCCACATCAGATATTGGTGATGGGGAAGCACAACTTAAAAGGTGCAGGCACCTCTCTCCCACCAGGCTAGTCTTTTGGGCTAAGTTAGGCCAGGACCTAGGTTGTGCTTCTAGTTGGGCCAATAGATGTGGGAACCTGGGCTTGAGACCAATGTTGGCTTCGGGGGGAGCCAGATCGATGTGCGCCATGAGATGGGCCAGATCGTAGCGGGCTCTAGCAAGTGATATCAGAGCGAGGTTGGTGAGATTGGCCATGCGGATGATCTTGGCGGGAGACACGAGGTTAATGCATACACGAGCGCCGCTGCATACGCCTCATTGGTGCAAGGTGGAGCGTGGTAGGGATTGACGATTCGATCGGTGGTGTCAAGCAATTCGGGCAGGAGGCTCGAAAAGTTCAACGGGCTATCGTTGGCAGGGACTGAACAGACGTGGCGATCGGGCTGACAAAGTAGCTAGCGAGGTCGGCAGACGACGGCGACGAGCTCGGCGTTTGCGATCAAACCGGCAGCGCGAAAGGGGGCCGAAGAGATCGGAACAGTAGGAGCAATGAGGTGACACATAAAGTGAAGCTCTGTCGTGGATGCAAATGGATAGGGTGCGACATGTTTTACAGTGCACGAACGACATGGTGCGTGGTGGCAGGCTAGGAAGCCTGCTTGACGGCAACAAAAGTTCGGGTACAAGGGTTCGCATAAGACGCTGGAACGACTTCAAGCTAGAGAAGACTATATTTTCTAAGGTGAAGTATATTACGTTTTATGTCGAATATTTGTACAAGTAGGTTGAATGGACTCTATGTTGTAATATACAGGGTTGGTCTAGAGTTGAAGTTGGACTCTAGCCAGGCCTCCACTATATAAAGGGAAGTAGCCCTGTTATAAACAATGACAACGACTATATAATAGTAGCATTGGTCTGAGGAGGTAAGCGGCCGACATGTGGTCATGACCAGGGCAACCGGTATACTGCGGTATTATGGATTGGGGAGGAGCACACATAGTCAGAGCCTCGTGGAGGTATGTGAAGCCAAAGCCTCGTAGAGGTATGCGTAAGCCGAACTGCGTTACCAAATATCGTGTATTATGGAGTCGTTCGTGATCTTGCATTGGTGTAAATACTAAGAGCATCCCCAACAGCCCCTCTATGCCACCCTGTAAAACACTATCCATAGAGGCACGAATAGTATTTTATTGGGTGATTTAGAGGGGTGGTTGGGGATGCTCTAAGAGCAACTCCAACCGCTCCTGTAAAATACTGTAGCAGGTATAGAGGGGCTGCTGGAGGGAAGGAATCTTTTAGAGGGTAGTGTAATTTATGAAGGAATTTTAGAGGGATGGATAGAGGGGACGCTAATAGTGTTTTAGAGGGAAAATATAGAGGAGCTGTTGGAGTTGCTCTAACAAGCGGTCCCTAAGAAAAGAGAGGAGTGGGAAGAGAGTTTGGGAAGAAGAAGAGAGAGCGTGGATATGCCCCGGGCACAATTGGATGGATGCAAAACAAACGCGCGTCACCAGTGACGTGAACGGCAGCAGCAGATCCAATGTATAAATGTGTAGGACACCGAATACGTCCGCGCGTCAGCGCCATGCATGCCGGCCGGCCGGGGCCGTGGGAAGTGGCCAAAACAACTTTGGGCGGTTGCCATCAGGCTCTCGCCGTTCCGCACGACGGCAGCACGTTTGGACGTAGTAATTGGAGTACGCGCGTCCGACCACCACTCCACTCAGGTTCAAACAATTGGAGTAAGTATTAATTGTAATTGGACATAGTCAGCTCTCAACTAGTCATTGGAGTACGTTGCCATCAGGCTCTTACCCTTGGCCTTGGGTGAAAGCTGGCTTGGTCAGCGATGATGATTAATTAGAGACAGCGAGACCAAGATGCATGCATTATTGGCTCTGTTTTCTTGGCACATGGAAGTTGAACCATTAATTAGTTGATTTAGTTTTGAAGTAAAATAAACTTATTAGTTCAATCTTTTGTATCGATTTAATTTTGAAGCACTTAGCACTCGACATATATCATGTCACAAGCATATATATATAGCTGAGACCAATGTGCTACTTGATCCCGAGATAACACTAAAAACTAAAATTTTCACATCTATCATGTCACATAGATATCAAACATACGTACCATTTCATATGGATAGTAGCAATAACATTCCACATATATCATGTCACAAGCATGTATAATTAAGTCATAAGTAAGGTCAGGTACTTAGGGCAAGTCCAATGGTTCCCTTACAATGAACTTATCACTGTAGCAATAAAATAGAAGAGAGAAAAAGCTAATGAATAATGCTGAATAATGCCAAGTTTATTCTAAGTTAGAGTATCATTGAGCATGCTCTTAGCACTTCACATATCTTAAGCAACTTAGCACTTAACATATCTTAGCATAATTAAACAAAAGGCCAACAGTACACATGTCTTGGCCATGATGATGATTAACTAGAGACAGTAAGCCAGCTGTTACGTCAATTCTCCTCATCCTTCTCATCATGATCCATGGAAGAACACAATTATAGGATGTGTGGTGTAGTGTTCAAACCAACATGGGCATAATTAGTCCTCAATGTCAATGAACCCATACAGAGGGCCTTCATCGCCTCCAGAGCTAGAGGGGAGGTGAAGCTGTAGTTGGAGCCAAACATGGTGGAGAAGGAGGTGGTGGCGGCATAGAGCTCGACGCGATGGCTCTAAGAGGGCGATGCCCTGATAGTAACGATGGCGCAATTGGGGTTGCACTGTAGGGGGTGATGCGATTGGGCCCACAACGAAGGAGGAGGACGCTTGGGAGGTGGCCTATTTGGCGTTGCGATGCTCATGAATGAGCTGCAATTGCCACATCTCGTCGCCTGGGGGGTGCAAAGCGAGAGAAGGGTAGCACATACGGTGAAGAAGCGGATCATTATGAAGCCATAAAGAAGGGGTGAGGCTAAAGAGAAGGTAGACGCGATGGAGGGGAGAGAAATGCGACGGAGGGAGAGAGAAATGAGGCCGAGGTGTTAGGGTTAGGGTCACCAACCACATATATTGATGTGAGGTGATGAAGGGGGAAGCATCAGAGATGTTCAATGCATCGCTGATGGGGTTAGATGTTCGACGCACCAAGGGATGTGAAAGAAATTGGTTCTATGCTTGAGCAATGGAAAAAAAACTTGTGGAATAAACATGAGGAGATATAAGGAAGATGATGGAAAAACAACTTTATAGTGTTCACACATCAATACTGGTTCTTAAGGCCTTAATTTATTTTCCCCACTGTGAGGCATATGAACCGGTAGTGATAATTAATGGTTTACACTTCTAGTTGGTGACAAAAACCTATGAGTGAGTCTCACTCCTGGTTAGGGGTACAAAACCTTAGTGATAATGGTTATAACTACTAATTCTTAAGACTCGAACCATTTTTCAGCTATGTGGTTTGAAAACTGATTTGTCGAAATGAACTAACAGTGATGAGCTAGGAAGCGGTGTTCAGTAGGATTGTGTCCATCTTATCTAAGATTGTTGGTCGTGCACCGACTTCCATGCACAACCCTCTCCCTCTTCCTCACATAGTTTTATCAAAAAAAAAAAAGCAATGGAAATTTTGAAACAAAAGCATTAAGGCCTTTTTTCTTCTTTCTATCTTCCTCTCCTCCTTTCCCCACCATCTCAAGCCAGCTTCTTCCTGTCTGCGTGGTTGTCGGTGAACACCACCATCCTTGTTGGTGATCGTGCCAGTTAATCTTAGGGTCTCATTCAGGTCGGCTCACGATGCGGTGGCTCCTGATGTCTCCTGCAACCGGCTTGGTCGCCATCATGGACGGATGTGGTTGCCAATGACCATGCTCATTAAGAGGCGGCATATATTCCAAGCTAGAGGGGAAGGAAGGCGCTTTATTTTTTATTTTATTTTCACAAAAAATGTAAGAGAGAATGAGATGTTCACTCATCTCGGTGCATGCCATGGTCGAGAAAGGATAAGTAATTACTTAGCCTAGGGAGAAGCTCAAGCCCTTCTTGCTTTGGTGATGCATGGGAAAAACCCGCATCAGAAGCGATCTAGGACAAATTTTCCCAGGACTCAAGGATTGTAACGGGCTAACGGCCACTACCAAACAAAAAAGCAAATGTTGACGTTTTTCCAAAGTCTTCGTCCAACATGTGTGGAACTTGACTAGGGGTGGAAATGGTATGGATATTATCCGAGCAACTGGCCGATCGAATTGATCAGATAGTGATTTGAATAGTTTTATGAATATTCGACTATTTTTAAGGATAACGATATGGATATGGATAATTTGGCGTGGATATGGATACGAATACAGTAATATCCGAGTTTTTGTTCGGATAATATTCAAATATAAAATATGGATATTATCCGAATGTATTTCTGCAATTTTTTGAATATATTTCTATATTTTTTTTATTGTTAGTTTCCTAACTTTTAAAATTATTTTTTGAATTTTTAAATCTAAACTAAGTGAATAATATTTGTGTATAGACTTTCTACTGTTTTGTTTTACTAATGTTATAAATTTCCACTTTTAAATCTAAATTTTGACCATATTTTGTTAAAATTTAGAACGAATTTTTAAAAATTAATTTTAACTATTAACAATATCCGTATCCTTGTCTTATCCATGGTTATCAAGTCGTAAAGTCGAGTCGAGTTGCATGAGGGGAGACTTGGGGACTAGTCGTGGACTAGTTGTGGCTAGTCCATGACTAGTCGACAACAACAACATCTATTTTGTTTAGAAAAGTAGTTGTGTAGTTGGCATGACTACTTGTACTTCCGTAAAAAAAATAACAATTACAGTGGAGTCCAAAAGCATAGCAAGAATGAGAATGCAATGCCAAGTGACTAGTTTTCTTCTAATGTTAGATGATGGAACTTACGGTAGAATGCCTAGTCGAGTCGAGGTCCCTAGTCGTTCTAAAAAAAGAGACTTATGGACTAATCGTGGATTAATCGCGACTAATCGCAGGACTTGATAACAATGGTCTTATCTGATCTATATATGCTCTGTATTCGTAACCGTGTTATCCAATATTATTCGAATTTGTAACCATATTTGACACATTCGTACTCAAATCAGTATCCTTAAAAAAAACGGATACGGATATGGATAGAACGATTCCGACCTTATCTGATCCGATCACATCCCTAGACTTGACGATGATGTACACTATCAACTAAATATACCCTTATCACTCCCTCTTGTTACAAATATTCATGTTGGAGATATTTTTTAATTAGTCAAAATTTCAAAACTTGATTCATCAATATCCTTTTAAATAATTACATTGTGTACATAAAAATTATATGTACAAGTTGGTCACAAACTTTACTTCAACAGTATTATTAATTTAGTGGGGTTTTGAAATAAACTATGATATACAGTTAGTGGTCAAACCTACATCTTGAAGACCGAAAAAAATAAAAAACAGGACATATTTGTGACCGAAGGAAATACTATATTACTCTCCTATTCTTTTCGGTGCTTGTTATTAACAGATGAAAATTCTGAGCAATATCGTTTTGAGCACTATGATCCAACGGTAATGGTTGCTAGACCTGAGATATGGTACCATTCCAATAGATCATGCTCTTTCATCGTACATAAATCTTAGAGCAAGAACGAAGAGGATGGATTATGTGTGCGACCAATCCTGTTAGAAATTTAACATTACGCAAGATCTAGACATCGTTTAAGACATGATGTTTGGTTGCATAGTTTAGTACGACTGTGGCCATTTGCGGAGTTCTAATTATGGTCACTACTCCCCAACAATACAAGTACACCACTCCACTTAGGTCGCGGCCAAATGCTAGTCGGTGCTGCACTACAGCTATGTTGTCATGACTGGATATAACAGTGCCCCATTCATTAGGGTATATAGTCCGACACAAATTCTAACATCTTTTGGCGCCTATCAGAGTTCATGTAACACTATGTGTATGCATATTCGATACCAACTCTAACAAACTTAACCTTAACTAATATGACTTCATTATCCAAAACCACAAAATTCTCCTGTGCGAACATCTATATACTCGAATTCGAGTTGAGACATTGTAGCTTACTTAGAGCTGCTCGATGAGTCAGACTTGGCATCGGACTTACTGCCCGGAGCGAATGCTACTAACCCTGTAACACCAGCTATAGTGACTCCACCTGCAATAGTACTCTCTAGCCTTGAAATTAGGCGAGCGCCAAGCGTCGGATGTGTCCGACGCCTGGCGCTCCGTCCGGACCTGCCCAGGCCGTCAGATAGATGGACACCGCGCCGATCCAATGCATTGCATGCGCCCACGCC
>SPJY01036334.1:0-16450 GCA_005191435.1 Raddia distichophylla | reverse complement strand
CATGTAGATTCACCATTTTTCAATACTAAATTTGACTAGATTAAGCTGGGTTTAGCCTGGTGTGAGATGCACCTTTTATTGTACTTGAGAATGGAGATATATGATCATGTATTCACTAAATTAAAACTTGGTCAACTAAAATATGACTAGAAGTAAGATTTGGGTAAAATAACCTTTAACCCATCCTTGACCTTGCATTCATAATTAAGGATTCCTTACTGGGTAGCCGCGTACTCATTAAATTGCTCGCGGACATATTTTTATTCAGATTACGGTCAGGACCAGAAAGGCCCTGACGAGGGAGCGCAAGATTAGTTAAGGTGTTCGGGTCGACACCTTGTAATTTATCGTAGTTATTTAATTTGAAATATTCTGATGTTTTTCTACTTATTGTTTAATTCCGCATGGATTATCAACTGGTATGCCAGGTTGTTTTTGTAATAAAATACTATGGTTTACTCATATTTCACTTTAATTAAATATATTATGATGATTCCACCGTGTTGTCCACCACGATGATACTAAACTGGGATTAGTATTGACTCGTGGTACTGGATTCCAATTACAAGTACTGGGGTCACGACACATACTATGTAGCCCATGTGAGCTAGTCATGCTGTGATGATACGATGAAATCCAAAGAAGAACATTCATCTGATCGAGATCTTGACACTATCCAAGAAAGCACATGGTGCAAAAACAAAGTCATGGTAAAAGGATAAAAGGGGATCAAAGGAGGCCACAAAAATATGCAATGACTAAGAACAATTGAATAAGGTGATCTACAAAAACCGAAGAAAAGGAACGAATACTATAGAAATACAAGAGCAAAGTTGATTGATTGTTGTGCACTCACACGGTGTAGGCGAACTTGGAGATGAAAGGAACAGTGGGCTTGGATGGATGCAGCGGAAATAAGGACTAATAAAAACCCTAAAATAGATTAAAGGATGCATGATACAGAAAAACAATTAGAGAGACCGGCGTTGGCAGTGGAAAAGAGGGATGTCAAGTCAGTGAAGCTCCTGGATCGGTGAAAAGTGCGTAGGCATGTAGAAATGAAGCTGGTAAAGCAGATAACCTCCTCGCGCCTCGAGCATGGGGCATGACGTCTGCGCTCCCTACGCCGTGCTCTGGGCGCGCCACTTGTGTGACCACACAAATTCACCGGTTTTACGGGCATGACAGTGCATTTATTAAAAACACATTTAATTAACATGCTTAATAAAGTTTTTTTGTGTCCAACAACTTGCAACACGACCTTGGCATGGCCGTTGGCCGAGCCGCGCATGCTCGGGGCGCTGGCTCGCGCCGAGCCTTGTGTGTCGCCGCCACATGCTGAGTTCCAGGCAAACAGCAAGCTAGGCGAGCCACCCAAGCACCGCCGCACCTTCGGCCATGCTCCGCTCCGACTGGCCGTGTCCGATATGGATTCGAGCACCACGATCCTCCTCCAGAACGGATCCAATCACCTCCGTCCTCGGTTCCTCACCCCGGCCGCCGCCGACCCATCATTTTTTTCTTCTGCGGTTGCCTCCACCACTCCACCAGTGAGCTCTGCTGTGCCGCTGCCCATTTTTCGCTCCCTCCTCGTCCCCTAGCGTCCCCCGCCTCAGCATCGGAGAAAAAATTCATGACACTGGTGCCACACAAGGCACCATGGCATCTCTTTCTCTCTCTATTTCTCTCCTCATCACTCAATCTCCTCCCTTTCTTTCTCTATCTCCTCCCCCTCCCCCTCTCTCTATCTCTCTTTGGGTGTCACCGTGGCACACTGGCACCCGGTGCTACGATTTTTTCTCCCCCAACATCACCCTAGCCTGCATGAGTTGATACACTCATTTTCGGCTAATGTGCGGAGCCTGATCTATACAGTAATTTTTGCGTCCTGCGGGAAGGCTTCGGGACACGTTCAAGAAACCAAACACCAGCTGTCTGCATCCTATGAGCCTAGTTGGGGATTGTACAGTCAATCAAACAGTTCAATAATAACGAAGAATTTGATGTGGAGGTACAAGTGGTAGCCAAGTCGACATTTAACAATCACTTCAGTTTTAATGACCATATGGTAGCCATCTCAATGTATAGCGGAGGTTCTAATTGATTTTTGGAAATGCTACAAACAAATATAAGTTTTAGAGACTAAATAAGAAATTATAAAGTTTATGGGGGCTAAATGATACTTTGCTATAAGTTTAGAAGGTAAAAACGAAATTTTCTATATAGATTAAAAAATGTTGTTGCGGCTTATAATATTGTAGTACCCCGGCCCATTAAGATGTGAGACTCATGTGACCCATATAATGGTTGTGGTTGATTAGTACCAAGTCTAAAGAGATATATAATAGCATATAATGTCCGTTGGACCCTAATACAGCTCCTCAGACTAACTTTTTTGGAAGAAGTGAGGTGAAAAGACCAAGAGTGTTGCTATGAATGTGTGGACTAACCTCATTAGTAAGCTAGGCTCTATGCGAATTTAGATCGAGGTGTTACTAATATTGAAGATGCAATTACCTATAAAATGAAAAAGGAACTTACAAAATATTAGTACCAATCAAAATAGCAGAGTTTTTCCGCTTGTGCAAACTACAAAGGCACCCTTTGTAGACGAAAAACTCTATTCACATTCACATTGAATAAACTCATTTTATATCATGAAAAGATCACATAGTTATAAAATATACTCATCTACCATTGTTAAAGATATGTGGTTCCATATTCAATGAGATAAGATGGTATATTTTAGAACTGGTGGTATATATATTCTGAAACTGGTGATCTTTTTGGATGTAAATTTCAAGATTTTTCCAATTCAAACTTCATGGATCTCCGAGCAGCGGATCATATCCTAGGGACCTGTACAACACAAAATTGGGTGAGCCTTTCCCCGAACCAAAATTACGTGTCAAAACCGAAGGATGCTGTGGACCGTGGCAGTTGGAGCTTGGCATCGGCCAAGGCCTGCTCCAGGGCCGCGTGGTGTACCTTTTGCAATTGCACTTTCGAAATTTGGGTGGCTATATGACTTGTTTGTTTCATCTTAAAGTTGAGTTGGGTTTTACTGTATCAAATTTGTGACCCCCTGAAAAGACGTTTTAAAGAATTCAAAAAATTATGAAAAAATTATTTTACAAACTCTAAGAAGAACTATTTTAAACTCTACGAACATCATTTGACTTATACAAAAATAACAAATTTTCATTTAATTTAATTTAATTTAATTTAAGCTGAAACATACGGGGCCATAATCTCTCTCGTCGATATGGCCTCTCGACATCAGTCTTCGTCAACGGTGGCACCAGAATTCTCCCCGGCCCCCTATTGACCAACATGCCCGGACGCTGACACACTGGACTGACACGCCCAAATGGACCACATCTTTGCTCTGTCAAGGGCTGAGTGGCACTATGGGCAGACAAGGTTTCCCCACCTCAATTGTATGTTGGCGTCGCAATTAGCATTGCAGACGACTAGACACGTGCGCTCCCCGTTATCTCTATTTCTCTAGGCTCAGCTAGTTAGCTCGCTACCTCCATTCGAGCAGACACTGCTGCACAAAATAGCGACCAAAGTTGCACTTATAATCGAGCCATGTCGGATACAGATTTAGGGATGGCAACCAAGCGGGTCAAGGCTAGGGGAGTAAGACTAGACCTAACCTAAATCCCGAAAGAGTAAATCCAACCTAAACCTAAAATGACTAACGTGGTGAAACTTGCACCCAAATCCGCATTCGTCGGGTACTTGAAACCCGACGGGTTCCCGTTGGTCTCTCCCACACACCAGTGCACCATGAACCTCACGTCCTCACCGCAGCCCCATGGGAGTTATCATCACCTCGTTATCGATCCACAATCACACATAGTGAAAAAGAGGGGTTCGGGGTGGTCAACCTTGTATTTGGTGTTCATACTTGAAACGAGCTTTGTGACCATCCGCCGTTGGATCAGACAACACCGGCACGCAAGCTTCTAACCACTAACACCGATGCACGAACCTCCGGTCACCACCGTTATCACCGACGCCCATGCACAAGCTTTTGGACGCTGTTAGAGTTGAACCTATCCACCATCCTCAGACTTTGATGAGAGATGCGGCCCAGTGGATGATGATTTGCAGATATAGGCGACCGACGAGAAAACATCAAGGCGTTAGGGTTGGTGGTGGTGGTGTTTTTTAAAAAACCTAGCGTTGATTTAGGGAGCAGGAAGTCGAAGGGATCGCAGGGTGCCCATTTTGAAGATTTTCACCCGTGCCCTCCAATTGCGCTTGCTTTGGCTGGCCAAATCCGGCTCCCCGAGATCGCGCCTTGTCTCGCTGGATAGGGTGGACCCTATTGATGCAGCATTTTTCAGAGCGGGCTCTGAGCTGGTTCTTGGGAATGGTGCCACGTTCCTCTTCTGGACCGACGCTTGGCTCTTTGGGCAATCTCCAAAGGAAGTGGCCCCTGGACTTTTTGCGGCCTCCGCACGAAAAAATCGCATAGTCGCCGAGGCCTTGCACAATAACAGCTGGATGTTGGATTTACGACGGAATTTCGCCCCCAACCTTGCCGTGGAGCTGGTTTCCCTTTGGCAAAAGATCAGTCGTGCTACGCTCCGTCTGAACCATCAGGACCAAGCCGTTTGGCGTTTCTCCACAGATGGGAACTTCTCTGTCCGCTCAGCGTACCGCATGCATTTCGTTGGAAGGACATATCCGAAGGCACTTGGGCTAATTTGGAAGCAATGGGCGCCCTCCAAGTGCAAGTTCTTCGCTTGGACGTTGTTCCTAAGGAGGATTATGACTGCTGATGTCCTCCTGCGTAGGGGTCTACCGAATAACTATTTCCGCGTCCTTTGCCTCCGATGCCTGGAGACCCCGGAACACCTCTTCCTCGAGTACCCCTTCTCCTCTCACATCTGGAACCTTCTGGCTTCCAAGTTCAACGCTCCATGCCTTCTCCGCTCTGCGTGGACACACTCTGATGATCTCAGTGTCTGGTGGGCTGAGGACATCCTGCAACCCAATCTTGCCTCGGGTCTAGGATGTGTCGTGCTAGCAATCTTATGGCATCTCTGGCTCGAAAGGAATAATCGTATTTTCAACTCGAAGGAGCTATCGCCGACGACATTCTTCCATTTGCTCATGGAGGTCCTGCGCCTTTGGGGAGCGGCAGACGTCCGTTTTGTAATAAATTAATTTCACTTGTATCGCGCGTTCGGGGGAATGCGTCTAAACCTCCTTCTAAATTTTGACCGTGTAACTTTCCTACTAAATTAATACAAGGCAGTTCTCCTGCTTGTTCCTTAAAAAAAAAAATCGAAGGGATCGACTCACCGAGGGATGGGATGGAAGGGAGTCATGGAGAGACATGGAGCGAGGATCGGATACGAAGTGAGAAGTTGGGCTGGACTACGAGGACTTGGATGGGCCACTGGGGGCAGCGATGTTGCAATTCAACAGTTGCCTGTATTTTCTGAGGCCTGTGGATACTCGTGGATTAAAAGTTGCTCTCGCTGCCCGACTTGAGAATGAATCAGGGCCTGACGCGACCCATGGGGGGAATCAAACCCGAATCTATCCCCCGCCGGGTGCATCACACGCGGACCCGTCCCACGAGTCTGATTGCCATCTCCCTACAGATTGCTGTCTCTGAACTACTGCATGTCCCGTAACTCCCGTTTGATCCCGCGAAATTTAGCGGGGCAGTCTGATATTCTGGACACCACGCAAGTATCTTTCTTCTGTTTGATTGGCTTGCTCGTGCCAAGACGGCCTTGCCTACTGCATTTGCAGTCAGGTCCTTTGAACCTGCGTTAGTGACCTAGTAGGAGTACTATATAGCGTGTGAACGGCACATTTCCTTTTAACTTTAGCGCCACCACGTGTACGGTCCACGCCGCCCAGCTGTCTGCAGCCATTATTATTTTACCGAGAATGGATTTTACACACGTACAGAGAGGAAATCGTTAGATCTGATTTAAGATCCGTGCGGCATAAATGTTAGAACAGGTTTGTACATGGACGAATTTTCACTATCTTTTTATATCCAGAGCTGGTATATATTTTTTTAGGTAATGAACAGCCTCTTCATCTTTCAATGTATACGAGCACAGACTTATAATTAGAACATTAACAAATAAACTTCTCCTTTATAATAAAGAGGTCGATATTACATAAAAATCTTAAGGAGCAATTTTATGATTTAATCTCCACCGTTATTTAATCTTTACCATCTCTAAGGGTCGGCAAGTCTCAAATATATCATCATGTGCATCCGTAGCAAGTACTCTAAAATATTATACATCTGGATAGAGTAGTTGATGGAGAGAAGTGTATTTTGGAGTGTTATGTAAAGTGTGAAGAAATTTAGAAAGAAGAATAAGGAGTAGGCAATGGTGAAATGGAGTATCAGGATAGAGTAGCAACACATGTCCATTTAACATAACTAATATGCTATCTGAAGATGACCTGCATGAAGAAAATGTTTTTTTATTGCATTTGTCGAACAAAAGCATATCTTTTTTTGGAAAGAAAGGCATGGGTTGTGTCTTCATTTCATTAATAGGTAGAGTGGAAACGAAGTACAACTGTATACCAGATTTAATTTCTATAACAAAAATGAGAAAGGACAAAAAGGAAAAAACAAAACAAAATTCACAGAATTTACATGGTTGAAGCGAGGTTAAGATGGAGGAGGTTGTCATAGTGTATCCATCTATTTGGGTTCCTCGAGACTTGGAGAAATATTATTGTTGAAGTTGCATCAGAAGAAGAGATGACATGCAGATCCAAGGTTCCTTAGACATAAATACATAATGGCATAAATATTTGTTTGGCCAAGCACACTTTAGAATTGGTACTTTCCGGTCCAAAGAGTCACCCGAGGCGTTTTCAATTAGATTGGCTTACATCTTTTCCGTGGTTGGAATATTCACCCTCAAAGGATGCGGCGTTTTGCTATTGAGAGGGAGATAGCTCAAGAGTTTAAAACCGATGCACTTATAGATGATTTCAATGCAATGAAGCGTCGACGAGCACGACTTAAGTAAACATCAAATGGGTTAGTTTTTCTTATAGTCTTGTTATATATATTTTTATCTATTTCTTGTAAACGTTTCACCCTAGCTAGCTCATAGGCTCAGCACAACAAATCATATATTTTACATGTAATTTTGGGCACCAATGAATGACTAAATGCCAAAATTATCCTTTAGAAATTTTTGTTTACATAGACTAGTTTTTGTGTTGGCCCCCGGTGAATAAAATTCCTGGCTCCGTCCCTGGTTGTATCAAACTTAAGCTCATATAACTAATTTACATGACTAATTTCAGTTCTAAAAAGTTTGCTATTAGTATTGATTAAACATACTCTTCCAACTAATTTATTTTATAAGACTAGCAGAGTTCTTTAAAGTTTTATTTTTAAAGAAAATGATTTTAATTTATGAGTTAATATATTTCCAAGCACAATACATTATAGAAAATATACTAAGGTACGTACTATATATTCAACAATAGTGTTAGTGCACAATATTTCGATAAGTTTACCAAAAATTCGCAGATCGCTTCTTGATGTTCACTTATATACATTTGAGGCTTGACTAATTGTACCTCATATTGCTTTTCAAACACTTCAAATGTTTTTATTAACTATTTATCACCGTGTCCAATATGAACATAATTATACTATTGGTGTGTAATCTTCCTTTATTCTATAGAACTACATAACACTTGCTATACATATACACATATATAAAATATAATCTATTTATTTAGTTTTTGCCACACCACCGACAACTTGACTCAATGTCATGTGAATATTTAAGAAAAAAGTGTCATTTGATCACAGTTAAGTGTCCACACATGACAACCTCCGCTAGGTACGATACTATTATCATTGCTTTCTACACTGCTATGGCATATTTGACTCGATTTATTGCATGACATAACAATATTTTTACGAAACATTTTTTGCAAATAGCTCGTTTTCAATATAATGATAGGATCATAATGCAAATTAGTTTGTTATGTGTTAGCCCCCCTATGATGAAATCTTGGCTCCACCCCTGATGGCGGATACAGATTTAGGGATGGCAACCAAGCGGGTCGAAACTAGGGGAGTAAGACTAGACCTAACCTGAATCCCGAAAGAGTAAATCCAACCTAAACCTGAAATGACTAATGTGGTGAAACTTGCACCCAAATCCGCATTCGTCGGGTACTTGAAACCCGACGGGTTCCCAGGGGTCTCTTGCACACACTGGTGCACCACGAACCTCACGTCCTCACCGCAGCCCCTGTGGTAGTTATCATCACCTCGTTATCGATCCGCAATCACACACAATGAGAAGAGGGGTTCGGGGGGTGGTATACTTTGTATTTTGTGTTCAAACTTCAAACGAGCTTATGACCATTCGCCGTTGGATCAGACAACACCGGCACGCAAGCTTCTGACCACTAACACCGATGATCGAACCTCTGGTCACCACCATTGTCGGTGGCCCGAGCCAGACAACAAATTTATGAGGGGCTACCCCGCGAAGCACAGTACAATGCTTCGCGAAGCAGATCAGGGAAACTGAGCAATATTAGAGTAGCTAGCCTATGAGAATTGAACAGTCCGCCTTTATTACTGGGGGGCCTATTTATAGTAAGAGGCCAAATTACAATGTGCCATTACAGCCCTTCCTCGAGGGAATAAAGTGAGGGTAAAAAGGGGAAATCAAGATTACAGAGAGGGTTAGGCCGTTGTAACAAACTAAGATTCTACTGCCACCTGGAACGGGTTGTTACAGCCAGCTGTCATATCCCTCTGACACGGGATACGATTCCTGGCCCCTGTAACAACCTGTACTCACTGTCCCCCTAATCCTCGCGGTGGCCATCGCTCCGCTATTCTAGACTTAGGATTTCTTGACTTTAGGTGGCGCCCTTGTTTGGCCTTACCCCCGCGGGGGTTTACACCCTTCGCCTCGTGGTAGCCCCGCCCGAAGGGGATAAGGCTCCCTTCGGGCGGCTCACTCCCCCGATTCGCCGTTGCTTCGCCCATAAGACGCGAGGCACCCCTTTGGGTGCACTTCTTCTTCATCTTTACTAGCTAATTCGCTGCTCCTGCTAATTCGTGGGGGATGGGTGTCCCCTATTACAACAACCATTATCACCGACGCCCATGCACAAGCTTTTGGACGCCGTTAGAGTTGAATCTTTCCACCACCCTCAGACTTTGATGAGAGATGCGGCCCTGTGGGTGATGATTTGCAGATATAGGCGACCGACGAGACAACATTAAGGCGTTAGGGTTGGTGGTGGTGGTGGTGGTGTTTTTTTTAAAAAGCTATGGTTGATTTAGGGAGCAGCAAGTCGAAGGGATCGACTCACCGAGGGATGGGATGGGAGGGAGTCATGGAGAGACACGGAGCGAGGATCGGATAGGAAGTGAGAAGTTGGGCTGAACTACGAGGACTTGGCTGGGCCACTGGGTAGCGATGTTGCAATTCAACGGTTGCCTGTATTTTCTGAGGCCTGTGGATACTCCTGGATTAAAAGTTGCTCTCGCTCCCGACCTGAGAATGAATCAGGGCCTGATGCGTCACGCGACCCATGGGGGAATCAAACCCGAAAATATCCTCCGCCTGGTGCATCACCCACGGGCCCGTCCCACGAGTCTGATTGCCATCTCTCTACAGGTTGTTGTCTCTGAACTCCTGCATGTCCCGTAACTCCCGTTTGATCCCGCGAAATCTAGCGGGGCAGTCTAATATTCTGGACACCACGCAAGTATCGTCTGTTTGATTGGCTTGCTCGTGCCAAGACGGCATTGCCTACTGCACTTGCAGCCAGGTCCTTTGAACCTGCGTTAAATAGCGTGTGAACGGCACATTTCCTTTTAACTTTAGCGCCACCACGTGTACGGTCCACGCCGCCCAGCTGTCTGCAGCCATTATTATTTTACCGAGAATTAGGGATGCAGGTGGGTTGTTTTGTGGCACTGTGAGTATTTAGTGTATTTTAGTGAAATAAGCTGATTCGCGGATACCCACGAAGCAACCCACTTGCATTCCTACCGAGAATGGATTTTACACACGTACAGAGAGGGAATCGTTAGATCTGACTTAAGATTCGTGCGGCATAAATGTTAGAATAGGTTTGTACACGTGGACGAATTTTCACTATCTTTTTATATCCAGAGCCGCTATATATTTTTTTAGGTAATGAACAGCCGCTTCATCTTTCAATGTATACGAGCACAGACTTATAATTAGAACATTAACAAATAAACTTCTCCTTTATAATAAAGAGGTCGATATTACATAAAAATCTTAAGGAGCAATTTTATGATTTAATCTCCACCGTTATTTAATCTTTACCATCTCTAAGGGTCGGCAAGTCTCAAATATACCATCTTGATCTTTCTTCTTGTGCATCCATAGCAATTACTCTAAAACATTGTACATCTGGATAGAGTAGCTGATGGAGGGAAGGTGTCTTTTGGAGTGTTATGTAAAGTGTGAAGAAATTTAGAAAGAAGAATAAGGAGTAGGCAATGGTGAAATGGAGTATCAGGATAGAGTAGCAACACATGTCCATTTAACATAACTAATATGCTATCTGAAGATGACATGTGTGAAGGAAATATTTTTTATTGCATTTGTCGAACAAAAGCATATCTTTTTTTGGAAAGAAAGGCATGGGTTGTGTCTTCATTTCATTAATAGGTAGAGTGGAAACGAAGTACAACTGTATACCAGATTTAATTTCTATAACAAAAATGAGAAAGGACAAAAAGGAAAAAACAAAACAAAATTCACAGAATTTACATGGTTGAAGCGAGGTTAAGATGGAGGAGGTTGTCATAGTGTATCCATCTATTTGGGTTCCTCGAGACTTGGAGAAATATTATTGTTGAAGTTGCATCAGAAGAAGAGATGACATGCAGATCCAAGGTTCCTTAGACATAAATACATAATGGCATAAATATTTGTTTGGCCAAGCACACTTTAGAATTGGTACGACTGTGAGAACTTTATGTTTGGTAGCCAACCATGCAAAACTTATGGCATTACCAGCCTAGATCTAACTTAGGTCAACTTGGCACTATTCAGCCGCTATTAATCTATATTTTTATTTTATTTTATTGGCTATAGTACTGGATCGGTCTAATTGAGATCTCATTGGTGTTGTTGTTACATTTAGGTGGTGCACACGATAGCCAAATGAGTGAATAGAGTGGGGAGTTAGTTACGTCAAGCCATTGTAACCTATAGGCTGATCGAACCAAGAATAGCCCATCCGTAGAGAGACACCGCACACAAAAGATATGTATTGGAGTTGTCAATGGGAAGCAAGGCTAGCTGACACCATGTTTTGAAAATATTCTGGTAGCATTTGTGGCATTAACTACGAGCGCATGTTCGTGATTGGTTGTTGTAACCCGTCATTAATGTGTGGTTTTGACGTAGTGATTGTTGCCTATGAGAGCATCTGCCATAGTCCTATTATTTCAATAAAATATGCGGAGCTAGGCCTTTTGGTGAGCCTCCTCTAGCCAGTGATCCGTCTAGAAGAGTGGTTCTCCATCACCAATCCTCTAAAATCCCGGCAATTTGACCCCGAAAGTTTTTGAAGCAGAAGCGAGTGGGCGTCCTCTAGAAGCGCTGAGAACTGCGCATATTGGGGCAATGTTCAGAAACAGAGGATGATAGGGGCATCAAGACAGTTTCCCAAATCTGGTGTGCGCAACATCCTATCTAGTTTAACTAGAGTTGGTTGTGCTTGTCCTTTGCTCTAGATGAAGCACATCCCTCGAGTTTCAGGTCTTGATGTTACAATTATTTTATGGTGTTGTGAAACAGACCTGTAAATGACGTTGAAAACACCATGAGCAACCAAGGCCCATAGGCCATAAGAACCCTGCGGTATCATTTTTTTCTAGAAGAAGTCCATATTGCCTCCCTCAACTATTGAAAAAGTTCACTTTTCCTCCCTCTGTGTTAAATGGGTGAGATCTGGCCGTTCAATCTTGCATCGAACGGTCACAAATAAGTTGAGGGAGGAAAAATAAACTTCTGCAATAGTTAAGGGAGGTAAATTGGACTTCTTCCTTTTTTTCTGCCTTGTCCCACCCTCTAGGGGGAGACTAGTTTTTTAGTTTAGCGTCTTGGTGTACGCTGCCGATTCGTTCGCGCCCACGAGCACGATAGAGCCGAGCTGCCGTGGCTTCCGCTGTTCCGCAGATCGTTGCTACATTGTGTGATTGTGTTGGATTGTTCTTGCTCCTCACATCGGCGTGTGATGCTGTACTGATGTGTTGGATTTTTGTTTTGTTCTTGTACATGTTTCTTATTGCAGCTACAGCATGCTTGCTACACCTCGGCTGGGCTGTCGCTGTGAGAGCTTTCGAGTGCAGTGCAGGCATGTCTAGATTCGTCGGATTCGATCTTTCCTTCCCCTGTGTATACGACGACTAATGGGGACGACGCGACGTTACCTACGGCAGCTTTGGCGGATGCGCGGGGCTTTTCGGCAGAGCGTGACGTCCATATGGCGGGCGATCGGTTGCAGCAGTAGCTAATCAAACCTGGATCTTTCGCGCCATCTATCACGTCGATCAAATGTATTCACACGTTGCCGACTGCTCTTCTAGATACGTACCCAGGTCACCACCATACACGGACGATCGTGTTTGCTCTCGTACAATTTTTGGTTGTATCATATCGTAACATTGATTTGTTTAGCATATCTAATTTATTGCAACATTTCGTTCTAATATACAACATTTGGTTTAACAAACCACTCCTACAACAGTGTTTGATTTGGTGCAATATTTTGGTTTTAAATACTGCAATGTTTGATTTAGCGTGTCTATGCTTTGACACGATACATTTTTCTTTTTTTTGAGCAAAGAGTAGGAGAACTACCATCTATTGAACAAAAGAAGAAGAATTACAAGTAAATGGTGGGGGGATTAATCCCTCCCCCCTGGGGAAAAAGGTACAAGTGGGCTAGATTACTCTAAAACTAGACTGGCTCCTACCGCCTCCCAGAGATGCAGCTCATCGGAAAGGTGTTGCAGGAAGGACAAGCTATTTTTCTCTTTTGCGTGGAAGATGCGGTTGTTACGCTCGATCCAGAGGTGCCAGATGGTCCCTGAAACGATAGAGAGGACACCCTTGTGGGACCCGGATTTGAGAATGTCTTTGTCGACGGTTGGGATATTGACCCAAGTCAACCAAAGTTCTTTAGAAGTGAGATAGGAGACACGCCAAACAACTACGAACAGCAACGAACAGGAGACAGGGGTTTTTATCCTGGTTCAGGCCTCTCGGGAGAGATAATAGCCCTACGTCCAGCCTTTCTTTATATCAAAGAGGATTACAGGTGGAACTCGGCGAGATCAGCAGGTCTCGGCGAGTAGTATGTGAAATCTAATGGCCAGGGTCCCTCTAAACGCCGTAGGGGCCCTGTTTATATAGTACGGAGCAAACCGACCTACCGAGGAATATCGGGCCGGGCTAACTACGAGATCGTAACGAACTCATACATGCCAAATACAACCTACGGTAGATAAGGTAATCTCCTAATCTTGGGGATCACGACTCCTAGTCCAATCCGGGAAACCAACGTCCGGGTCTTCACGTAGTCGCGCAGAACTCCTGTTCGAGACGTACTCAAACAAGATCCCTTGGCCGTTACGCACCGCGCCAGCTAGGAGGCTGTTCGGCAAGGTGCATATGGGCCAGATAGAACCCTTCAGAGAACTGGGCCCTGGTAGGCTGTTCGATTGGGCCATCAGGGAGTGGGCTATGGCAATAGGCCGTATTTTTATCCCCGACAGTCTTCCTCCCACCAAGAGATGAGGCAACCTCCCTTCCAGCGAGTCGGATCCAGAGCGGGAGCCTTGAAAAGGGCAACCAAATGCCTCCAGGTGAACGTGGCGAAGTTACATTCCAGGAACAGATGTTCCGGCGTCTCCAAGTTCTTTCGGCAAGGGGCGCAGAAGTAGCAGTTAGGAAGGTGACAACGTTGCTGGGCGTCCGCAGTGAGGACGCGTTTCTGTAGAAGAAGCCAGAGGAAGAACTTGCATTTGGATGGGGCCCAGAGCTTCCAGACCTTAAGCAGCGAGGGAGCTGGACAGCGGCCAGTAAACTGTAGGCGGTAGGCCGAGCGGACCGAGAAGGAACTAGTCGGTGTGAAACGCCAGGATCGCAGGTCCGGCTCATCGTCGAAGAGTGCGATGAGAGAAACCTTGGAGAGCAGCAACAAGAGCTCCGGGATCATTTCTGGCAGCATGCCCCCTTTGAGGTCATTTAGCCAGTTGTTGTTGGAGAGGGCGTTTTTGACCGACCTGTTGCGTCTTGCTGAGGTTACAAAGAGCTGAGGGGCTAGGTCCTTTGGGACGCAGCCAAAAAGCCAGAGGTCCTCCCAGAAGGACGTGGAGGAACCGTTTTTCAATGTTACCACGGAGCCCAAGCGAAGAAGATCCGAGTAACACGATACAATATTTGATTTAACAAACCGCAACATTGTTCGATCTGCTACAACATTTAGTTCAAAATACTGCAATATTTTAGGTGCAACATTTGGTTTAACATGTTGCAACATCATCCGATTTGATGGAACAATTAGTTACTGTAACATTTTGACCACTTGATGCAACATATACCGCAACATTTTGTTTACATTACTGCAACAACATCCGAAATGTCTTCGAGTATAGAAATACAATACAAGAGTGATCCATACACGAGACAATCCTAGGTTTAGATCTTAATTAAAATAGCTAGCCTCCTCGAATAACACTAATTTTTCCTGTCAAAACTCAAAAACTAATCTCATGTGGCACTAGAGGAATATGCAACCATGCAGGGTCATCGTCTGCAACAACAGATAAATGAACCATGCCACTATAAGACAATACTAGTGAACAAATGATTTGCCTTTCAGTACTTCAAATAGCATCACCTACTAACAGGTTTCCAACCAGAAACAATCAGCCCAAGTGCCCAAAAATATGAACAGGTCGTTATTTACAATATATTCTACAAAAGTAGAAGCTACATAAGCTAGGAAGAGGATCGATGGTCTGGCTTCCATGTCGACAGCGCAAACAAGATGCGCCCTTTCCACCCTTGCAGCAACCACCTGTTATCTTCATCGATGATGAAGTCCTTGTGGTAGCACTTGACCTTCTCCCGTGCACGCTTCATGATCTGATGGTTCAGTGGCAGCTGCTTGAACCCAGCCCTCTGGTGCCGCACTTGCCATTGCTTATATGTCTCGGGCCTCTCCATTCTTTCCAATCCCTCGCAAGAGATGACATTGATTGCCTCCCGGCTAAACAGAGCAGACTCAATGAGCAGCCTCTGCTCATTGTCCCTTGGGATGTTCGTCTCTAGCATGTCAAAGATAGCCGAGTAGTGAAATAAGGCCTCCCGGAAGCGTGACACAAAAAATGGTGCATTGTAAGATCCATTGGTGATCCCATGAATAAATACATGTGGGTTCATCTTCCTTATTGTGTTCAATGTCATGTTTCTTGGACTCTCAGCGACAACACTCTCATCCATCAAGGTCTTGAACTTGAACATGCAGTTGATAATCAGAATCTCATCATCCTTAATGTGGAGATCTTCTATCCGAACAGCCTCAAACCGAGATGCAATAGCTTGGAATTCAAAAGGAACTTCAAAGGTTTGAGCATAATCACTGAGATATCTTCCTACCTCCTCTATACGCCCTGCTGGGCGAAAACCAGGCTGAGGTGTGTCAATTCCAGTAATACGAAGTTTTGGAGGGCCTCCAGGTCTATTGGATAGCCTTTGAATAAGACATGGCCACTGAAAGCCATAGTATATGCCATAGTCGACAATGTGAACTTTTTTGGCCTTCTCCACAGCATTCATAATGGTTTGATTGGCAAAGTAATGAGATATCTTCTTGAATGGGCAAGCCGCCAAGTATAGCTGATAGGCTTTCAGCACATCAGTGCAAGCAATCCGCATTATTGTGAAGGACTTGTAAATCTGACTACCATTACCAGCAAGCCTTGCCTCAAGGCCATTGGCAAAGCAGTGCGCCAAGCGCTGATCACCATCACCATTGTGAGAGGCATGCTGCCTGATCTGCTTCAGAAGCTCGTTTGCACTACGCCGGTCATCGGTGGATACAGACTGAGCACAATGGATAAGCAGAGTCTCCAAGTCCACCACCTCCTTCTTGGGTTGTTTCTTGCCACGGCCCTTACCATGGCCAGATCCCTTGCCATGGACACCATTTGAGTGCTTCGCGACATCATGCTGCAGGGCCTCACGCAATTCCTTGACACCTTTTGAGCATGTCTCACCATTGCATAGCAATACCTTGTCCATCATCTCCCGTACAAGGTGGTCTGTGTCAACCATTGATGCGCAATGCTTACTGCACCTCCCTTCCTCTACATCCAAGTCATCACCATAGAAATGCT
>SPJY01036309.1:0-37061 GCA_005191435.1 Raddia distichophylla | reverse complement strand
AATCGTGTAGGCGCAAAAAAAATGCATGCATGTACGCGGCATATACCTACACAATACTAAAATTACAGGCGCCTGCCTAATAGTGCCTCCCTATTAATTACTAGCTAGCCAGCATGGCATGCATATATGCATGCACATGGTTTCTGTACTTGAGCAAAACCTAATTGGAGGATCAAGCAATAGAATGCCCCCAAGCGCTGGCTAGGGGTAAGATCAATGTTTGGCGTGTTAATTGATTCGTAGAAAATTCCCTGCCGCCATCCTTAATTAACTTATTAAATTGGCCTCCTTAATTTTGGATCTGTGCAGCTAACTACAAAGTGCGGGTTGGCGCTCCCGGCCAGGGCGCCCTGGCCCCTGGCGCCCCGGCCCGTGGCGCCTTGCCCCTTGGCACCCTGGGTGAGGGCGCCTACCCTCTATGCCGTTCTCGGCTAGGACGCCTAGGGGTATTTGAAGTATTTTTCAAATTGCATGTAAAGTTTGGGCATTTTTTTATTTGGGGAATTTTTTATGGGTAAACAGTAAAAAATTTTCTGAGGACGACGATGCCCAGACGATCGCCGGCTGCGGGTCCGCCGCCCGTGCCGCCTCGAGCAGCGCGACGAGACCGGCAACGTTGGCGCGCACGTAGGACATCGGATCAACGAGCGCGTGCCGCACGCCAGCCTGCGCGGCGAGGTGGAGGACGTGCGTGAATGGCACGACGTCGAACAGTTTGGCCAGGAGCTCCGCGTCCGCGATGCCGCCGTCGACAACGTAGACCCCCGATCGTGCGAGGAGGGCGGCGCGGCCGCGCTTGAGGGCGGGATCGTAGTAGTCGTTGAAGTTGTCGAGCCCGAGCACGCCATCGCCGCGGCGGCGCAGCGCGGCGGCCGCGTGGCAACCAACGAAGCCCGCTGCACCCGTGACGAGTACGGAGAGACCGCGCCCGTTGGCCCTCCTGACGCGCGCGGAAGCCCGCACCTTCTTCTCCCAGGCGGCGCCGCCCCAGGTGGCGGTCGAGTGGGAGGTGTGCAGCGAGCGGCGGGGGGAGTCGGGGGCAGCGCGTGGGGCCGGGGCGGCGGAAGGGGCGAGGAGGACGAAGGCGACAAGGAGCGAGATGGAGCAGACGGACCAGAAGGCAAGCTTGGAGAGGAGGGACGACGGAGAGGGGTGGTGGTGGCGCGGGGCGAGGCGGTGGTGGTGGTGGTGGTAGTGATGGAACTGCGGCTTGACGGCCGCCGCTGCCCCCGCCGCCGCCGCCGAGCCGGGCGCGCCGGTCAGCTGCGGCGCCATCTCGATCTGCGGCAATGCGGCTGCTCGCTGGATCTCGGCCCCTCGGGGAGATTGGGGTGGGGGCTTGGGTTCGGAGGGCTTTTTGTTGCCGTTTTCTCGAGATAGTTTTGATTCGTTCCCCCTCTCGGTTTTGGGGGATTTGGTTTTTGGGGCGCTACATTTGGGGAGAAACGGTGGTGACTGTGATTCCCTTTCCTTTTGCCTTTTCCTTTCCCCGTAAGAGGCGATGGAATGGGTGCGTGGGGTTTTCTCGCAATAGCCAAATAATTTCATGCCTTCCTCATTTTGATTGACAGTCTGGCAAATCAGAATTTTCATTTGTACTAAAAACAAAATAATTGTCAATCTATCCCGCGCTTCTATCAAGAAATAAATTAAAACCATATTTTTTATATCATAGGCGTTGACCTAACGGATGGAAATCAAGACACGAAGAAGAAAAGATAAGGCGACAAAAAAAAAATGGAGGGTGACACCCCCTAATCATGTTGATGTTGCAAGACTTAGGCCCTGTTTGTTTGAGCTGTAGCTTCTCTAAAAGTTGCTTCTGAGAAAAGCCACAAAAAACTAGCTTCTGGGAAAAGCTCAAATCACAGTACAAAATGGGCTTTTGGTGGCTTTTGGCTTCTTTGAAGTGGGTTCCAAAAGCTGGCTGTTTGTTTGAGCTTCTGGCTTCGGGTGGCTTTTGGCTGGCTAGAAGCTGAAATAAACAGGGCCTTAGTGGTGAGGTGATGATGACTCTTTCTTTTTGTCTTGAAATGTTGTAGGTGGGGCAAGGGGATGCCCTATCCCTAAGGGTCACTAAAGGACGTAAGTTGTAAATATACGACTTTAGCCCACTGTTAAAAGCAAATGTATCAAAATGCCCCTTAGAGGGCTAGGGTTTGAGAGGGTAAGGTGGGATAGAGAATATTCATCCTGTTCACTATATGAACAACCCAATGGCTCTTGTAAATGGATTTTTCACCTCCAATCTTCCATCTCAATAATGCATTCTCATCATCTATCTTCCATGTGCAGCAGCCACCGGCCATTCTCCTTCGGGAGAAACGGTGGTGACTGTGATTTGGTTTCCTTTTGCCTTTTCCTTTCCCCGTAAAAGAGGCGATGGAATGGGTGCGTGGGGTTTCCTCGCAATAGCCAAATAATTTCATGCCTTCCTCATTTTGATTGACAGTCTGGCAAATGAGAATTTTCATTTGTACTAAAAACAAAATAATTGTCAATCTATCCCGCGCTTCTATCAAGAAATAAATTAAAACCATATTTTTTATATCATAGGCGTTGACCTAACGGATGGAAATCAAGAGATGACGAAGAAAAGATAAGGCGACAAAAAAAAATGGAGGGTGACACCCCCTAATCATGTTGATGTTGCAAGACTTAGGCCCTGTTTGTTTGAGCTGCAGCTTCTCTAAAAGCAGCTTCTGGGAAAAGCCACAAAAAACCAGCTTCTGAAAAAAGCTCAAATCACAGTACAAAATGGGCTTTTGGTGGCTTTTGCCTTCTTTGAAGTGGGTTCCAAAAGCTGGCTGTTTGTTTGAGCTTCTGGCTTTGGGTGGCTTTTGGCTGGCTAGAAGCTGAAATAAACAGGGCCTTAGTGGTGAGGTGATGATGACTCTTTCTTTTTATCTTGAAATGTTGTAGGTGGGGCAAGGGGACGCCCTATCCCTAAGGGTCACTAAAGGACATAAGTTGTAAATATACGACTTTAGCCCACTGTTAAAAGCAAATGTATCAAGATGCCCCTTAGAGGGCTAGGGTTTAAGAGGGTAAGGTGGGAAAGAGAATATTCATCCTGTTCACTATATGAAAAACCCATGGCTCTTGTAAATGGATTTTTCACCTCCAATCTTCCATCTCAATAATGCATTCTCATCATCTATCTTCCATGTGCAGCAGCCACCGGCCATTCTCCTTCATCCTCTCCATCAAGCCTCCAAATTCACTATCCGGGTAGCCCCAACGTCTTGAAGCTTCGAGTTTTTTTAGTCAAATTTGGTTTTCTTGAATTAGGGTTTGTTGTCTCTTCTGTCCTTCGTGGTAACGATTTAATATTGTAATACGTTCCCTTCTAAGATTATGGGACGTAATGTTTACACTTGGTGAACTCCTTGGTACTCGTGATCATTGATTTGTTCATGGGCTATTGGTGTTTGTGTCCCCCTTGATGAGAATTTTTTTGTTGTGTTCTATGTAGAGTTACTCTCCACGACAACGTTGGATGCTTTTGTCGATATGCGGATGTGATCGATGAAAACAAAACAAAGAAGAACGATGGAGGAGTTAAATCAGGATGTTCATGTAGACAGTGAATGGCACCTCACGTTATTGTAAAAACCATAGGCACCCAATTGACTCTAGTCGATCGAGAAAGTGGCACAACAATGCCTGCCAGATACACTTAGATGAATAGGATGGCTAGACAGGTGTCGAAGCAGGTGCGGGGAGAGGGTCATCAAAAGGGAGGTCTCCTAGAAACAATAAAATATAGAAGCCAAATCCAACCGGAGGCCTACAAAAGGGAAGGCCCAACACATAGAAATAGAGCCTTGAATGAGAGGCTTACTGAGGTTCGCAAGGAATAGTTATCTTGTAATACAAATTGATGTACTACTCCATGCTCGATCCATTCGATAAAAAATGATGAATGTAGAGTTGTTATCTTCAGTAAGAAGACTCGAACCAGGATTAAAAAAAACTTGACCATTTGTCCTCGCTACGCTGTGATGATTTGAGGGGATAAGTTGGAAGGCCTTCTTTTCAAGTGTCATACAAATTTATTGTTGAGGCTGGGAGGGTGATCCCAAACCTCGACACAGGCAACATCCCTGACAAAAAAAACATGGCTTTTAGATTGTACAAAAAGATTATAATATAATACTAGTATAAGTATTGTATTGTGCATGTAATAAATGCCTGGCAAGAGAAAATGCAAGTTGATCTTAATATTGTTTCTAGTAGATGGGATTTCATCATTGGTAGTTTTTCGAAAAGTCTATTTAACAGTCGACTGAAAGTTTCAGTCGATCTTGGTACCGTCGGATGTGCATTGTGATTCGTGCGCAGGGGTTGGATGGGGGTGTTAGCACACATTGACTGAAATTTCAGTCGACTGTGCAATAGACAATCCCGTAGTTTTTCTATGGTTATAACTCTTTGGTCAATGATGCAGATGTTGACATGATTTAATTGCAGATACAGGCGTCGACAACATAACTTTTACTATGAGAATGTGCTTTTGACCATGGTTGCCTTGTATACACCACAATGAGGGATTAAACAAAAACATCCAAAAATTATGTTTTTTTCATTCCTACCATGAAAGCTTGAGATATCTTTTTCATAGGTTTTGATAGGAAAAAATTCCCAGTTTTCATTGCACTAGACAACGAAAACATCAACCTTTATAAACCCGTAGCTCAATTCTCCAACAGTTTAAACTCGAACCGGTTTCTCTACCAATCAAATACGTCCCCGACCACAGGTGCCGCTCGCGCCTCCATTGATCCACTCGCTATCCTCCTCCACCACCTCTTCACTCTCTTTCTTATGCTCTTATCTGGAACATATTTTATGAGAAAAAAGACAATGAAGAGGAAGTGCATCATACTTTTTGTCTTAAAAACATTATATGTGTGTATGGAGCATTTGTGCTTGCTTGTTGAAACGTCATTTTTGTTTTTGCATAACATCGTACTTTTATATAGGTGGATGAATCACCGTAGAACATGATGTCTTCATTATTTTTTGGCATATTCTAGTTTTTTTCTCATGTTCCAACAATTATTTTGATATGTTATGGCACCGATCAACCATATTTCATCAGTTTTCTGCCATGTTCTAATGATTCTTCTGTTATGTTTCAATACTGATCAACCATGTTTCGTCATGTTTTAATATGTATAATCTAATCCCTTTTTGAAAGAGATAACCTAATCCTTGAACAATACATTATGTATGTTCTACTAGAACTATATCTTTGGATTTCTAGAAAAAAAAAAAAAATCTTTGGAACAAACGACTCTGCGTTTAAAACAATTTTCTTCGTTAGCAGGCCGCAAGATTTCGCTGCGTTTCGGCTGCTGAGGAGCTCTTGCTAGTGCCCAAATCTTGGCTGATCGTTATCATTAATTTGGTGGCATTTCGAGTTCAGAACTTCAGATACACACACCCCGCTCGGGGAAAAAACTTATATGACATCTATGCCACACAAGGCACCTAGAGAGAGGCAAGAGAGAGTTGGGGGCAAGCTAGAAAGAGCGAGGGGAAGCTAGAGAGAGAGGAGGAGAGAGATAGAGAGAGCCATAGGTGTCATGCTTGCTTGTGTGGCATAGATGCCGTAGAATTTTCTTCCCCCGCTCGGGATCGAGTGGCCAGTGGCCTTTGCTGCATGCCCCTCTCTTCTCTTCTCCAGCTACTAGCGTCGGATCACGGATAAGGATAGGTTTTTTAATGTCCGCCCCAAAAACGGATAAGACGAGAAGCACCGCACCGTCGTCCCGCTCGCTCACGCCCGCTGATCAGGCTCGCGTCGGTCGCGTCCCGTCCGTCCCGTCCCGTGCCCACTCGACACCCGTGCCACGCTGCCGATCACACATGGCAATGAATACAAAGGGCGGGCGAGAGGCCATGCCATGATCTTGGGTCAAGGTCTTGAGCCGACTTGGAGTGCGCTACAAGGCTCGGCGCATTTGTCTCGAGGGTCGAGTGTCTTAGCTGCTAAGCGTCATCAGCGAGATGTATATAGATGAACACCAGGAATTTTTCACACGCTGAATAGTTGTTGTAGTGGCGGTGATTTCCCCTTGATGTCATTGGCCGAGCCAACGTTTCCTTCTTCCTGGCTCCGCGACGGCACGTCTAGAAGCTTGGCCGTATCCATGGGGAGAGATGGCGGAGAGCTGGAGCTCGGTAATTTCATTACCATACCAACTATAGATGGCCAAACGGGCGGCACAGCACGACCCGGCATGGGCCCGGTTGGGCACGGGCACGGTTAGGCACGGCACGATAAGGCACGATCAGTTAACCGTGCCGTGCCGGCCCACGGGCCGAGGGTCAGGCCTAGGCATGGCACGATGAAGACTTAATCGTGCCGTGCCGGCCCGTTTGGCCTGCCGTGCCGTGCATACCGTGCCGGTCCATTAGCACGGTACATAAAAATACCTCATTCTAACCAGCACAACACAAGCATGATATATGTTTAAATTTGAGAGTTATGATTCAGCACTACAAAAAAAAAAGTATAAGAAACGCAAACTACAGAAGCTGAGAAATGGCAAACCTAATATTTATCGAGCTGTTTTTACAAAATGTGGTTGCCTCATTAAAAATCTTTTTAGGTAAAAACTCATATCTCATGAGAAAACCCTAAAAAGGAAAAAAGAGTATAGCCCAGCTCAGTTCATCGGTTCATACAGAGAGTACAGACACAGTCCCAGTCCCGGACTCCCAGAGTCCCAGTTCATCAGTTCATACAGCATTACATAACATATTACACACTGTCATCTTGCCAGCGACAAATTTAGGCAATCAGGATGGTGAGTTTCGATCCAGCCTGCACATTTCTCCATGTACAGGCTGAGGGGGGCTGTTAGACACGTTGGATTAACGTGCTGTTGGATCACCGGTTTCCTTGGATCGGCGCACCTGGACTTACGCGAGACTCCTGTCTTCAGTTGGTGTGGCTAAGGCTGTAGCATATGTATGCGTTGAGTTTGTTATACATGCATTGTACGAGAGTGAGTTTAGCTGCTATTTGTTATACCGCGCATGGCCATCCCCTGCGCTTGTACAGCCTATATATAGGCTCTCTGTTGATCAATACATTATCAAGTTTAGCCACACTTTTATGGTATCAGAGCCAGAGGTCTCGAGTTTGAGTCCTGACCGACGCAATTAAATAAGTCGCCCACTCTATTCCACGTCTGAGGCCTAGGGGAGCCTGCACGTGCGAAGGAGTGTTGAAGTATAAGTGAATTGCCCTCCTTTCCCCACCAGTTTAGGCTTTTGGGTGAATTGGTTAGGGCATGCAGCTCAATACTTCTTCCTCCACTCCCCTCTCTCGTCCTCTCTCCCTGAGCTTGTCGCCATCCACCGCACTATCGCACATTGGCGTGTGTGTGATGCGTCGCAGATGATATGATGAGGACATCTTCAGCATGCATGTATATGACCGTGGTCCCTCCGCCGCTTCATCTTTGTTGTGTGAAGGTCTCGAGTCACAAGCCCAGTTTTTCAAGCCTCCCTCAAAGGTCTAGCGACACAGAAACCAAGTCTCGCCACACCACGACACGTAAGGACGGGCCAACTGCAAGCTTAACACCCCTTCAACTCCGGTTCCACCATCCAACATCAAACTGACTCAAACAGGTATAACTTGGGCTTTCGAGCTTCATTTTCGGCAATCCGCCACTCATCGGAAAACTTAGGAGATGATTTTTGAATAAACTTGGGCTTGTCGCTATTTACACTAAATTTTCGAATAAGACGAATGCTTATAAGAGTGTCCAAAAGTAAACGACGATTTGTTTTTACGATCGGAGGTATAGATGGCCAAACGGGCGGCACGGCACGGGCCCGGTTGGGCACGGGCACGGTTAGGCACGGCACGATACGGCACGATCAGTTAACCGTGCCATGCCGTGCCGGCCCACGGGTCGAGGTTCAGGCCCAGGCACGGCACGATGAAGACTTAATCGTGCCATGTCGGCCCGTTTGGCCCGTCGTGCTGTGCGTGCTGTGCCGGCCCATTAGCACGGTACATAAAAATACCTCATTCTGATCAGCACAACACAAGCATGAAGTATATATGTTTAAATTTGAGAGTTATGATTCAGCACTACAAAAAAAAGTATAAGAAACACAAACTACAGAAGCTGAGAAATGGCAAACCTAATATTTATCGAGCTGTTTTTACAAAATGTGGCTGCCTCATTAAAAACCTTTTTAGGTAAAAACTCATACCTCATGAGAAAACCCTAAAAAGGAAAAAAGAGTACATCCCATCTCAGTTCATTAGTTCATACAGTCCCAGTCTCCCAGACTCCCAGAGTCCCAGTTCATCAGTTCATACAACATTACATAACATATTACACACTGTCATCTTGCCAGTGACAAATTTAGGCAATCAGGATTCAGGTTGAGGTGGTGGTACAACAGTAGCATCAGGATCTGGATCAGCAACATTAGGTTCATCAAGGTACAGATTTGTGAATGAATCTTCCAAGTCTTTGTCCTCCACATTGTGTTGAGCTTTTGCATCACCCAGCTCCTAATCCTTGATGCAGCACAGCATTTCGACCATCTCAGGGTTCAAACGACGTCGTCGCTCCTCGATCACCCTGCCAGTTAGATTAAAGGTAGATTCTGAAGATATAGTAGACACAGGCACTGTCATGATATCTTTAGCTAAAATAGATAGAATAGGATAAGTGAGTTTATGTTCATGCCACCAATTGAGAATGTCGAAGTCATCATCGTAATGGGCGACATTGTCACTGTCCAGATAAGTAGACAGCTCAGAAACAAAGGCTGGAACAGCAAAGGCAGAAGTTGAAACAGCTGATCTCCCACCACCAGCACCACCAGCCCCATGTCCACCACCAGATGGCAGACTAGATCCAGAAGGCCCAGAACCAGAACCACAAACAGAAGTAGCAGAGGCAGAACCTGAAGCAGAAGCAGATTCATTTGCACCAAAGATCTTGCCCCAGTCTGTTCTCTTCTTGCCAGTACCAGTAACTGGCTGTGAAGGCCTTTGTAACCTCACTGCACCAAACTTGGTTTCATAATAGGAATATGTTCTATTTAATTCAGCCCTTACCTCAATCAAGAGGTTAGAGTAATCTGTACCAGTGAGATTAGATAACAGAAGAAGGACATTACTGAAACCTCTCATTTTAGCTCTAGGATCCAAAATAAAAGCAAAGGCATATAACATAGGAATATTCCTCCAGTACTTGAGAAATTTAGATTTCATAGGAACAATTACTTCTCTAAGCAATGGATCATTTTCATGTAAGTTAAGATGTCCAGCAATATCAAGGATGTGATGCAACATCATTGGAGATGTGGGATAATACACTCCAGACAGGGCAACAGTAGAATCATATAACAGCTCTAGGAATTGCAAAACTTTCTCACCAACATACCAGTGTGAATCAGTGAGTAGGGTCTGCCCCCCATGATGCTGATGATATTGAGTTTGAATGAAAACAGAGAAGGTCCTTCTATATGGTATCAAGTGTTTGAGCATGAGATATGTGGAGTTCCATCTCACATCCATGTCCAAATCAAACTTACGAGGGCGTACCCCCATAGCAACACAATAGCTTTTATAAGCTGCAATACGTTGGTTTGAAGAATTCAAAAAAGAAATTGTTGTTCTGAAAGCCTCGACATAAGGCTTCAACCTCTTCAAACCAGATTTAATTATCAGATTGATTATATGGCAAGCACAACGTTGATGCAAGAAAACAGACCCAACATAACCACTAATCAAAGGTTTGAGCCTATCCATGGCAGTAGTGTTAGCAGATGCATTATCCAATGTAACAGAGAACACTTTATCGGACAAACCATATTCAATGATCACAGAGGCAACACACTCGGCTATATTGGTCCCAGAATGTGACACATCAATAAGCCGAAGCCCAATTACTCTTTTTTCTAATTCCCAGGCAGCATTAACATAATGAGCAACCACACTAAGGTAATCTTCCTTAGCATTACCAGACCAAATATCAGAAGTAAGAGCAACAGATGACACTGACTTTTGCAAACTTTCCATAAGCTTAGCACGACTTACTAGACCAAATATCAGAAGTAAGGGCAACAGATGACACTGACTTTTGCAAACTTTCCATAAGCTTGGCACGACGTTCATTGAAATATTTGTCTAGATCTCTAGTAGTGGTTTGCTTAGAGACACTGAAAAATCTAGGATTATGAGCACACCTAATATATTCCTCGAAAGCAGCAGACTCACCAAATGATAGAGACAAATCTTCTCTAGCAATCAATCGAACAAGTTGAGTACGAGCTACCTCGGGGCTGTAATCCCATTGACGAACAGAGCCGTCAGGATTGTACTGCAGCAGGGGCTGAATCCTGGCCGAACTGCCAGCTTTTAGTTTGCATCTATCGCGGTGCGGTGCCAAGTGACCAGTACCACCAGAGGAAAGAGCAGAAAGGGTGGACTTGCAGATATTGCACTTAGCGGCATACCTGACCTTCTTGCCATTTTCAGTTCTTGTAAGCTTCTCAAAGTCGTTCCATACGTCAGAGGTGGACGCCTTAGCCCTCTTAGCACGGCCACGGACTTGCGAAGGACTTGCGGCAGTGGAGACAGAGACAGCAGAGGCAGATGCATCACCGGCCAGTTCAGCAGCGCTGCTGCCGAACAAGTCCTCGCGGCCCAAGTCCCCTTCTCCAGTGTCCCCTTGCAGCCTGAGATCATGGTCGATGGAGGTCGGATCTAGCTCCTCCGCCATCGCCGTCGTCTTCGTCGGCTCGGGACCCAGCGGCTCCCGGTAACTCAACAGCCTAAGAGGAAGGGGAAAGTGGGAAACACAGCAAGATTCAGAGAAAACAGAGATTCAAAAAGAGATTCAGAGAGAGATTGAGAGTTGAATAGTTGATACTTGGGAGAGGAGAGGAAAAACTCACCGATCTAGCGGCCGGAGCCCAAGAACCGTTGTTCCACCGAAGCCGCAACGGCGACGCCGCGGCTGGCAGCCCACATGACCATATCCAGAGCCAAGGGACGCCGGAGAGGCGGAGACTCACAGAGAAAGAGAGATAGAGAGAGAGAGAGAGATTAAGACTTCAGAAAGAGATGCGGATGTAGAGAGCACAAAAGAGAGATTCAGAGAGAGATCCAGATGTAGTTTGTAGCATCAATGTCCTCCTAGGGGATCATTGGGAGGCACATGGGAAAACCCCCTTGTGACTATCACTATAAGAATCCGATGTGGAAAGAATACCTGATGCAAAATTGAAAGGAAGAGAATAATGTCTCTCTCCCTCTCGGTGACCTCTTTGAAGTCTCTACCATGAAGATCTTCTTCCTCCACTCTAATGGATCCCGTTTGATTGAAACTAGGATTGGGTTTTCCATATTGGCGAGAAAATCGGTCACAAGCTTTTGGACTTTTTGATTCGTTTGTTCGCCCCACCCATTCTTAGAATTGCTTCTTCCTTTTGGCAACATTTTCTCGCTTCAATTTTCATCTCAATGAACACTCGGTTACCAAGGTGCTCCAAAATTCTTTGGGAGATCTTTCAAGGATTATCAAGTTGTGAAAGAATATGATTAAAGATATCACTTTTCGGTTGCTTCCAAACATGATGGCTTGTGGTTATTTGTTTTCTGGTACCTTGCACCCATCCCACTTCACCGTATATTTTTTCTCTGGAGGGATGGTGGTGCAATTTTTAACATAAAAATCAGTGGTCTCTTGTAACTTATAAAAAGTGAACTCGCTACTCTCCTGCAAAACAATTTCATTTTTCCATCCAAGTTACGTTTCAAGCAGAATCTCAAGTTCGTCAAATGCAGGAAACTTTAGAAAATGTCAGAGTTGGTAATATCTTCCTGAGGTTACAAAAAGTTCTGTCTCTCCCTCTTTCATTAGGTGCTTGAAGGATTGAAATATCGCCTAGAGGGGGTGAATAGGCGTTACAAATTTTTCAACCTTTTAAAGCACAATGAAAAAGGGTATCAGATGTTCCGATGTTAATATAGGATAGTCTGATATGGATCAGACTATTTGTTATTATATCAGACTATCTGATATCTACAGATTTAGTGTTTTTTAGAATCCAACCCAAATCAAGGATACCATTTGGACCAAAATCAAATCCACGTCACAAAAGAGAATAATACCACACGTGGGTGCTAACCAACAACAAGTATAAACACAAATCAAAGTAAATCAAGTTAGGGACAAGGGGGAAACCAAAAGTGAAGTGGATACTCGAAAATTTGTTCCCGAAGTTCGGATCCTTGAGGGGATCCTGTGTCTCTGTTGAGACAGGCTCGGTCGCACTTGAGCCAGGGTCCCTTTCAACCCTTGATTCCTTACCTTCCGAAGGCGAAATCGGCCTTTACAAACTCGCACGGCTCACCACACAAAGCACCGGTGGCTCGTGGTTGACTACTAGCCGTCTAGGAGTACTCAACATCCAAGAGTAACAAATGCTCATAAAAAATGGACTTGGAGACGAACTCAAGTGCTCAAAGATCCACTTCTTCTCACTTAGCACTCACACCCTTTCCTAACGCTTCTGACAAAGAGGATCACTTAGATCTAGAATGGAGAGGGAAAGAAGCCCTAGGTTGCTTGAAAGTTCTGCTCAAAATGGTGTGGAAGGGAACCCCAAGCCCATGGGGAAGAGGTCAAATTCATATCGAATAGTCCGATATAAATAACGTATAGTCCGATATTTTTTAGTTGTGCGAGACAGAGAGGGGTGGATCGAACCAAGCATCGGATAGTCTGATATATCGAATAGTCTGATACATATCACATAGCCCTTGACGGAAACGGACTTAACTTTTGACTTCGAACTCCGATTTTGGTGATCTTGGCTCTACAGAAAGCTAAGAACTAGGGCTACACAGCCCACAAGGTCTCACTACCAAAATCACAAAGGATAGGAGCAACAACCACAAAGGAAGCCACGAAGGACCTAAAACTCTCACTTTCCGACACCACCAACACTCCTCTCCCTCGAACTCTCTCAAAGATTGATCACTTGAGCAACAGAGACATATCTAAGCCATTCGACGTTGCATCTCTTTTAGTAGTACGGAAATTCTTAGACTCAACTTATAAATAATACCATACAAACTTTAGGAGAAATCACTTGTCGTCTACTTTCTTCATTGTGAGGTTCAACTACATTCTTAGTCTTGTTCACTCTTGATGCATTGTGCATTATGACCTTCACTAAATGATTGATGACACCTTCGATTTGTCAACTTTAACTTGATTCACCTCATGAGACTCTCATCCCATTCGACTTTGACTCGATCATCCTCCTCGATGATCATCCCGCCAAATCGACCTTGACATAGCCTCAACCCTTGGTGACATTGTTGTCTTGTTGACCTCGACTTAACCGTCATCCTTTAACGTACCTTAGTCATCACTCAAACTTATAGGATCTAATTTTTTTCAATCACTCATGAAATATATTAGTATAGAAGCTTATTAAATATGGATAAGTTTGTTATTCATGAGCGATTAAGTGTCCAAATGTTTCACATAAAAAAGCACAATATAAGTAGAAACGCGTGGCGTGCCAAGAAAGATATCTAGTAAGTGCATCATGGAGAATGGTATTTAATTTGTATGCACTAGAGAGATGATTTCATAAACACAACTTCACTTAAAGATACACATGAGAACATATCCATGACTAACACATGTGCAAATTCATATTTGAAGTAAGAGACAAGTTGTGAACCAATCTAGACTAAACTTCACTAAATTAAGTGCATGTGAGAATTTTCATGAAAAGCCTACATGCACAAAGCCATTTAAACATGGTGAAGTTTATATAGTGCACCGACCAAGATGTTCACTAATACATGGCATATAATATAAAAGATCTTATAGAGCAAGCAACATCTTTATAATATATTTATGCACTATGGGAATCTCCCTCAATACCGAGGGCTCAAAACCCTCGCGATAAAGGCAGAAGCCCTCGTGATTTACTATTCACGAGGGCCGAAGGATCACTCTCTGGTGTAGGGAAGAGCGAAGGACTGCTTAGTAGGCTTAGAAACCCGTCAGCCCCAGCATCCGCCCACTCGCGCCGAGCATCGTGATCGACTCCCTGGATCTGACTTGACTCCCGCTCAATGGGACCGACTTGCCAGAAACTGAGACTCGCACAACCCGTGCTCGAGCCTCGGATACGCACGCAACCAGAAGACATAAAGAGAATATGCTAAGCAAAATAACATCCTTAGTTGACGTGGCACCTAATTGCCAAAACCCTATGGACCTAGGAGTCTATGAACTTACGGTAGTATCATCATGCTAAATGGCTCCTGTTTTTTTATTTAGGAGCACTATAGATGTCGTTGCGTTGCAGCTGTGATAAAATAACAACTCAAACGGAAAAAATAGTTCCAAAAAAGACACATCTATATATTTTTTTAAAAAAATGATGAGAGCATGAGGCAGTTTGCAGTACTTGAACGATGGATGACAGAGAAAGCTAGTAGGAATGTAGCTCACTTCAATTCTGCAGAGGCATGCTTTGCATGCAATACCGTCAATAAGTCCACATTCCCTAACATTGCAACCTGCTAAAATTTTAGAATTAATGTCAGAAAAATAGGAGACCAATTTGATAGTAGAGATGTATACAAACATGTCAATAATTTTTAGTGGCCAATAAACTCCAATGGACAATTACATACGGAGTTTAAGAAATTTGATTGGTACAAACTTCAAACTCAGGTGATGCTTTACTTATTGTTTCAAATCCATGTCAAAATATTGTTAAAAGTGCACGGAAATCAATCCAAGTGATCTACACACAAGATCTAGATACCAAAGTCCAGTAGTCCAGTTTTCTGAGGTTCACATGGTTGTGTAGCACAGAAGGAAATATATCTAGCTACCATGATGGTTAGGTCACCAACTTGGATTATGAGCACTAATCAGTGTTTATGGATCAGTAAAATAGGCACTAATTCAGAGCAACATGTATTCCTAAAATGCTTCATTACCCAAAGTAGGTGCTGACAGTATCAAATCAAATATCAAATAACATATTAAAACACAACCTCTGCTATTCAAAAGAGCCATGTGATGGTGACAAAAACTTGCACATATCAAATATCTAACAGCTAGATCAACTCAAATCCCACCTCTCAAGCTACCAAGCATCTATCGTGTTGTACAACAGCTCTCCCTCGCCCGAGCACCAAATGTGCTAATAAATCACAAAACCAGACATAAATATAAGAGTTTCGAAGATAAAAATAAATATGGTTGATTGACACTAACATGAAGTATTATGGTACCCTGTCAAGAATTATGGTGTGTACGTGTTGTTGCTACTTGTGTAAAGAATCATTAATGCCCTTGACCAATAGAACGATAACCCAAAGAAAAAGTGAAATGCATAGGCAACAGAAGAACAAACGAAGAAAGATTTATTATTCTATACTTTGAGAGAGGCATTAAAAGAAACAGACTACATTGGACTGGATTAAAAGAAACTACATATTCTTAAGAGAAATGACACGAAAAAGAAAATTTTCAAGGAATTAAAGAGCACATGGACACATGGGTTGTTTAGGTACAGCTCTTTGAGAAGAATTATAGTTTGCTTACCTGTGCATGTCATTGCGAAAGGGGGTGGCTAATGAATTTTAGAAGAAACTGTACCTCAGACAATCACATTGTTTGATTCCTACCCAAACCATTGAAATAGATACTACTATGGCAGCCCATTTTTTACAACCAATAGATAATAAGGGCATCAGCTCGCTCCAACCACAGCTTATTCAAGCTCTTCATTCCAGAATGCAATTCATATCTAGGTGATTCAAGTGTTCTACCAGCCAGCTATATCATTAAAAAAAGTTAGTTATATGCCACAGAGATAATACTGGTACTTAAAGCAAATATCTACACATTAGTACAAAACATAATACAGAGAAAAAACAAATGAATACATCGGGAGGGTGACAAAATATATTTCCCTACATGAACGGCAACCTTATTACTAAAAAATGCACTTGGCATAAATTAGGCACTGCGGCAATTACGTAGAAATGTTTTGTGATCTAACAGTATAAGTACAAATTAATTTAAGTTGACCCTAGAGGACAAACATCCAAAAAATGACTGATAAATGATGATGACAGGTACTTCTAAATTTGACATACCATAAGAATCCAGAGCCGCAATGTATCAGACGGAAAGGTACACTTAACATCAGATATTCTCTGGTCTGTCCATATTTCCCTATGCTCTCCAACCACCGCTATTACAATGTCATTGTATCATATCACCCTCCTTCTTCCAACTATCACAAAATAAGCTCACTTTGGTATTTCATTAAACAAATAAAAGCCACGGAACCAAAAATAGCGAAACAAATAAATCAAAGAATCACACCAAAAGGTTTCTCTTCTGTCATGCAGCAATTTCAAATGGTGCAGTGATTAACCCATGTTCAGACACTACAGGGGTAGACATATCACATAAGCAACCTCAAACATACGGAACTCACTACTGCTATTGATCACCTTGGATCTGTAATGGAGCTTATACTTCTTGGATACAGGCTTGATCGTTAGCACAACCTTGAAGCTGCCCTTCGTGATTGGTTCCTTATTCCTAGGACATGTTTCCATTTGTACACCCAGAAGGTCAGCAGGACAACTTATTATCCATGTACATGTTTCCACGTATACACCAGGAACAATACAAAAACCCTATTTCTACGACCATTTCTTAAATATGCACTAAAAATATAACCAAGTATGAGTGATTCTCCTTACAGGTGACACTAAAAACTACTAATGTTCAAGTGTAAACTGGTCCTACTAAGAAATCGGAGAATAATAATTCAAAATATAACAATGACCCTTACCCTTTTATGTCTGTCAAGCAAAAGTGTCCAGAACTCTAGTCTCCGCAAGATGCTACTCCTTCCCGATCTTGGCATGAAGAAATCAATAGGAAAAAGAGGAGCAGAAGCAACGGATCAGCCATCATCGCGCAGGCGGCGGCAACGGCCGGGCGGCGGCGGGCGGCGGCGGCGGGTGGGCGCCACTGCGGGCGCGGCGGCGGGCGCGGCGGCGGCGGCGGAGGCAAGCGTGGCAGCGGGAGCAGCGACGGCAGGCGCGGCGGCGGCGGCAGGCTAGGGCAGCACGGGCGCTCGGGCTTGGGCAAATTTTTGCCCAAGTCCAAGCCATCCAGATCTATATGCGCTGTAATCGCGAGGGCCAAGTGGCCCTCGTGAATAACCCATCTGCCGTTTTTTGGCGAGGGCCAGTTGGCCCTCGTGAATAGTCCTTGGTATAAGCCAACTAATCGCGAGGGCCAGTTAGCCCTCGTGAATAACCCATCCGCCACCATTTCACGAAGGCTAGGTGGCCCTCGCGAATAAGCCTTCGTCACTGCTGGGTGGGCCCAACTCTTTCCGCCCCAAGCCAGCACAGGAACCATCACTAATAACGAGGGCCACCTAGCCCTCGCGAGTAGAGCACGCACGCATTTATTCGAGGGCACATGCTACGGCCCTCGTGTCTATATGTCTTTAAATACGAGGGCCATACTAGCCCTCGCGTATAATACTTATATACGAGGGTTTTTTAAAGAACCCTCGTAACTAATAAATATTCTCCTTCCCTCCTACACTCAAATTATTTTTAAAAAATACCAAATAATATTTTAAATATGTTTGAGTTAATAATATTCTTTTAATGTACCATTTGTTGCAATAGAAAAAAATAAAACATAAAATGAATTTTTCTGATATTAACTCTTTCTTATCTCACACTACGAGCTTACCGATATACTCCCTCCGTCCAGAATTGATCATCATATAAGCAAAAAATGAAAATCCAGAATTGATAAGTGTATAAGCTGTGGGAGTAAATGCTCTGCATGTATGGACGCGCTCCAATCTCTCTTTTTTACTACATCCACCAATCAAAGTAGGCGAGTAAATGCTTTGCATGTTGATCAATTTGCATGCAGACGGATTATTAAGGGAATTAATACGGAGAGTAAATGGAATATGGGGGAGTTAAGTGCTTCTTGGTCTTGGTGACAAGTACTTAGATGATGATCAATTCTGGATGGAGGGAGTACTAAACATTCTAGTAGACATTTCGAAAATTCATTTCACCAAATTATGCAATACGTTATTTATGAATTACACACATTACGCATTACCCGTTACACACTATTTAACACTTGTCTCCTCCGGGGACCGATGATGACTCCGTCGTTTGTCTCTCGGAGTCGAATTCGGAGGAGAATCCTTCACGGTATACAGGAGTTAAGCAAGTTTCTACGGAAGAACAAGGTAAGACCAAAAAGTGTGGGAGATTTAAGGCTAACAGAGGTTTTTGGTTTTCAATTTATAGGCCTTTTAGTCCCGAGGGATAGAATATGACCCTCGCTAGTAGTTGCTGAGGCATCCTTATTCGTGAGGGTGGTCTGGGAGCCCTCTCGAATTAGCAATTATTGGGATGTTATTCGCGAGGGCCAGCAGTAGGCCCTCGTGAGTAACATGCGTCTACTGTTTTTTGCGAGGGCTTATGTTTGGCCCTTGTAGCTATATTATTTTTAACGAGCGCTGTAGATTGCCCTCGTGATTTGATATTTTATTACGAGGGTATTGTGTCGGCCCTCGTGTATATTTTTTGGCCCTCGCGAAATTGGGAGATTCCAGTAGTGATGCTCAAATAATAATGTCAAGATATAAAGAGCATAAATCTAATAAACCAATAACATGTGGTTACGCAAAGGAGTTGCACACCTCAATTAGTAATCCATATTATTTGTATAAATGAGACTATGGAAGATAAACAATCAAGTGCGTTAGTCTTATTGAAATAATTATCATAAGACGTACCTTTTAGAATGAATAGTTTGCCCACTTGACATATATGATTTTCTCTAAATAGGATGGGACTAAACCAATATTAACAATAAACATATTAGTCTCATATCAATAAACATATTTGAGTATGTCATTAGATAAGCATTGAACCAATCATTACCATTAAATGAGTTTGTCATTAATCACCAAAATCACACAAGATCACTTGCACTTGCAGTGCTTCTGTCTCTAGTTCAGGTCAAAGTGTTCATCACAATGTTTAGTGTACTAAAGATCCAACAGCTCCAAAGACTCATGAAGAGGCTTCTTTGTAGTCAGTTATTGTAACAAAATAATTTCAAATCTTGATTTTATTCATAGTTCTTCTACTGACCCTTCTCACGTGGATTTGGCAAATATTTGTTGCTCCTATTGCTATCATTTTGATCATTCCAAAACGCTCAGCCATAACTATTGGAGAGAAACAGTGGCAAGTTTTGGCTGGAGAAGAAAAACCAAAATGTTCAAAATAGCCCTGCGGACGAAATTCAGGAGCCTACCCTTGGCTTTCTCAGGGTTCATGCCACTGCTTCACAACAACCGGTTGTGACATCTTAACTTCCCCTTTCTTCTATCCAATTGTTGGCTTCAACCCAAGCGCTCCTAGCCTCTATGGTGAATTTTCCTAGCACCCTCTCCGTTCCCTTCCGCCGAGCGCCCAAATCTTTGATCAAGATGAAGGCCGGGTGCAATGTGCTGTAACTATTCTTGTCAATCAGCCAGTCACGCATCATGAAGATCACTCTGTGGCGCTTATAAATCCACCTTTTCCTTCAGAGGAACTCGCTTAAGGCAAGCAGAAGTTTTAAATCTATTGGAGCATCATCTTTAGGTGCCTATTATCTTTTCCTATCTCCATCATCTATGAATTGGTGGTGCTCTGGGTATACCTCCTATTCAACGTGTGTGTGTGTGTGTGTGTGTGTGTGTGTGTGTGTGTGTTGTGCGGTTGTCAGATTTGTTTCGTTAGACATGATCAGATTCTACTGGTTACTCCCTGTTGTAGTAGGGGACACCCACCCCCTACGAATCAGTGAGAGAAGCGAACCAATCTGTGAAGGTGAAGGAGATGCATGACCAAGGGGAGCCTCCCTCCCTCCAGGCGAAGCAACGGCGGACCAGGGGAGGCGTATTCCAAAGGGGAGCTTTGCTTCCTCCTGGGCGAAGCAACAACGGACCAGAGGAGGCGTACCCCCTCGGGGCCTCGCGGACCTTCCTAGGGGCGAGGCAAAGCATATCAGGAAGTGCTCCACTCGAGGCCAGAAGAGCCTAAGCCCAAGTCGCGAAGCAAAGACGGTGGCGTGGGGGTCAAGAAGGCTAGGGGACAATAAGTACGGCCTGCCACCGTTGCCACGAATCGTATCGCGTGTCAGGGAGATACGACAGCTGGCTGTAACAACCAGCATCAAGTGGCAGAGGGATCAGGGTTCGTTGTAAAAATCGGGTCCCCCTTGTAATCTCGGCTCTATCCCTTCTTTAGGTAGAAAGGCGAGGGCAATTAAGTCTAAATCTGGTTCCCGAAGGTGTTTTTCCTTAGGGTCTAGGAGGTCTTTTCCTAACCTTACCCCTTTTACCCCCGCTTGATTCCCTCGACGAAGGGTTGTATCGCCATAATGTAATTTGGCACCCCCACCATAAATCGGGGGCCCCCTCAATAATAAAGTACAAGCTACAACTTCGTAGATGATAGCCACCTAGAGATTGCTCAGCTTCCCTGAGCTGCGTCACGAAGCACACCACATTGCTTCGCGGGGTAGCCCCTCATAAATCTGTTGTCTGGCTCGGGCCACCGACACTGCCGCCGTCCATGGGGATTTGAGCAAGAAACCATTGTGAGCAAACCTAAGCGAATACACCGAAAATCCACCCAAAGATCTTCGAGAGATGCCTCCGAAGAAGACATCCGCCTCCGCCGCGGGAGGTTCCCGATCCATCGCCGCTGTTGTCCCGGCGGCTCCGAGTTCCCTTCCGGGGGAAGGCATCGCCAGGGCCGCTGCTGGGGAGGCAATCGTCGCCCTGGCAGTCTCTCACCCTCAAGCACGGAAGAAGAAGGCGGCCAACCCACGCTCCGCTACTGCTGCATCCCCCTCCATCCCAGCGACCTCGGCGAATACCACTGCCGCCGCACCCGCGGCTCCTGCGGTGGCTGCGCCAGCGATCCCAACAACGCCTATACCAGCACTTCCTACACCGACTGTGCCTGCCGCTCCAGCGGTAATCGCTCCATCCTTGGATGCACATACGGCCCCAGCTCCAGCCACGTTCGTAATCCCAGCTCCAACGGTGGGGAAAGCTACCCAAGCATCCCCAACCTATGGGAGACCCAGACTCAGCCACCCACGCCGTCCCAGAGCACCCCCCCGGTCGTTGGATTAGATCCTTCCATCCAGCTGCTCGTCGACGCCAACTCTCGTTTGATGGAGGAGTTGCGCCTACTCAAGAACCAGGTGCAGCAAGAGCGTTAAAAACCCCGCTCCTTGCTCTTACGAGGATGCGGGGTCAGAGGATGAGGTGTGGTCTCGGGGGATGCGAACCCCGGACGATGATCCGAACCCTCTGTGTTCGTCGCTTTGTGCCAAGAGATGGCCTGCCCCGGGAGTCTTCAAGATGCTCACCATCAAGCCGTATGGTGGCAAAATTGATCCGGAGGAGTTCGTTCGCATCTACGACACTGCCATGGAGGTGGCAAGCGGAGACGTGGACATCAAGGCGAAGGGGCTTTTCCTGGCGCTTGAGGGTATTGCTCTGCCTTGGTACTCTTCCCTTGAGCCATGATCTATTTGAAGCTGGTCCCAGCTTCGATCCAAGCTGGTGAGCAGTTTTCAGGGAAACTTCGAAGGAAGAAAGGAGGAGAGTGAATAGTATGTGGTGTGCCAGCGGGAAGGGGAAACCCTGAAGAGCTTCCTTTAGTGCTTCTCCAAGGTGATGTGTCAGATCAGCGGCATCAGTGACACCACCGCCATCAATGCCACCAAATGTGGTCTCCGCGGCGGGCCCCTAGCGAAGCGTCTAGCCTGCAAGGGGGTGAAGACGGTGGAGGAGCTGTTCTCCAAGATGAGGGAGTATGCTCGAGCGGAGAAAGACAAGCTGCGAAGAGACCGTCAGTTGAAGCCCGAAAGAAGCCCACGCCGCTCGGAAGGGAGGAAAGCAGCAGCAAGAAAGGAGCCTAGGGGTCTAGCAGGGTCTAGCGAAGGGAGGAGGATACGCAAGGCAAGGGGAAGCGATGCACCAAGTAGCGGATCAAGACCACCGCGACCGCTCCAAGAAAGGCAGGCCCCCCTCCCCCCATGAAGATACCTCAAGGGTGAGGCAGAGAAGCCCAAGGCAGAAGTCCAACAGCCCAAGACGTCCTTCGGAGGGTCGCCGACCCTAGAGGGATGATGATCAGAGGTTGTACTGTGATTATCACGGTTACAATTCCTCTCACGAGACATGAGATTGCAGGATCTTGGAAGCCTTTAAGGAGTATGAGGGGAGGCGGGGGGCATTTCCTCCTCGCCATGATCAAGGGGCCCCTCCACCTCCTCCATCGCTGCCACAGCTCCTGCCGCCTCCCCCAGTAAACAATGTGCAAAGGGTGATCAACGTCATCTCAGGAGGATCCTCCTCAAGCCTACCCTCCAAGCAGCAGCGCAAGGCGTATGCGAGGCAGATCAACCACATGGCCATAGGGGCTGCTTCCCATCCCCCGCCAAGAAATTATCTAATTACCTTCAATGAAGATTACACGCAGAGGGTACACTTCCCCTCACCAAGATCCCCTGGTGATCACCGCGCAAGTGGCGGGCTTCGACGTCCGAAGAGTGCTGGTAGATGGAGGAAGCGCGACGGATATTCTATTCACCAGTGCATTTAGAGAGATGATGATCCCAAAGGATAGGCTTCGGCCAACTGATATCCCTCTGGTGGGCTTCGGAGGGAACCAAATTCAAACCCTAGGGCAAGTGGAGTTGCCCTTACTTTCGGAGAAGGGGTGAAGGAGGTCACCCACCCCGTGGTCTTCGACGTCGTTGATCTCCCTTTTCCAGTACAATGTAGTACTAGGGAGGGGATCATTAACCTCCTTCGAGACGGTGGTGCATCATGGCTACATTTGTCTAAAGATGCCCTCCCCAGCTGGTGTGGTGACTGTGCGAGGGGATCAAGCCCTAGCGTGAAGGATTGAGTATGGCGGGGGATCAGATGTCAAGATGGTGTTTTCGGCTGAGGAGGCGAAGGAACGAAAGCAGTTTGTGGAAGCAAAGGAGAAGTGGCAGGCAAAGCCCAAGCCTCAGGAAAAGACCCGGAGGATTTCCCTCGCAGGGTTTCCCGGGGAGAAGGAGGTCACCATTGGTACTGAGGTAACCCCTCCGAAGGAAGAAGCTCTGATGAAAACACTCCAGGCTTACCAAGGAATCCTCGTCTGGGAAGCCTCGGATTTACCAAGTGTGGCAAGGTAGGTTATCCAGCACTCCTTGGCGGTGAGGAGCGGCTCGAAGTCGAAGAAGCAGAAGCTCCGCAAGATGGATGATGATAGGAGGGAGACGGCTCCGGACAGGAATTGTCTACGAGGTGGCAGAAGGCCACCTCGTAGATGATAGGAGGCAGAAGGCCACCTCGTAGATGTATTTTATGATGATAGGATGATGATAGGAGGCAGAAGGCCGAGGTGGCAAAGCTGCTCCGGACAGGAATTGTCTACGAGGCGCTCCACTCGGAGTGGCTTGCCAATGTGGTGAGGGATTAGGAACACTAAAGTACATAAAGGATTAGTAGTGAGAGAATCTAAGGAATTAGAGATTTTTTCTCATAAAAGGAATCATAATAAGGACTTGAAATTGGTGGAAATTTTCAAGTAGTGCTTTCTTTGGATGGTGAAGAAATCCAATAATTTCTGAAAGATGTGCGTGGACTTCACTGATTTAAACAAGGCCTGCCCGAAGGATGACTTCCCCCTCCCCCGCATTGATCAGCTGGTAGATTCCACGGCGGGGAGTGCCTTGATGAGTTTACCTTAGGGAAGAGGACGAGGGTTGCACCGCATTCATCACCCCCTTCGGCACATATTGTTTCCGAAGGATGTCGTTTGGGCTGAAGAATGCGGGGGCTACCTTCGCAAGGCTCATATCCAGGGTGTTTGAGAAGCAACTGGGACGCAATGTTGAAGCGTATGTGGATGATATTTTGGTCAAGAGCAAGCAGTCGGAGGAACATCCTCTCTCGACCTCAAGGAGACCTTCGAGAGCCTGAGAGAATTCAACATCAAGCTCAACCCCTTTAAGTGTGTGCTTGGGGTCCGGGTGGGGAAGCTCCTCGGCTTCCTTGTGTCAGAAAGGAGGATTGAGGCCAATCTATAGAAAATTCAAGCCATCCAGGAGATGCAGCCCTCCCGAAATATAAAAGAAGTCTAGAGGTTGGCAGGGAGGCTGGCCGCCCTGGGAAGGTTCTTACCACAGGCGGCGGAGCTGCACCTCCCCTTTATCAAAGCCTTGCGCACTTCGGAGCTCTTCGTCTGGACGGAGGAATACCATCGAGCTTTTGAAGGGCTTAAAAAGACCCTGATGGATCTCTAGAAGCTGGTCAGCCCCAAGCCGAGAGAGCAGTTGTTGCTCTACCTGGCTGCTTCAGCATCGGTAGTAAGTGTAGCGCTGGTTTAGGAAGAAGCGGGTAATCAGACTCCTGTTTACTTCACATCCGAGGCGCTGCAAGGGGCTAAGCTCCGATATTCTCAGATGGAGAAGCTAGCAACCTCCTACCGTTCAAGTTCAATGATTGGCAGCAAGGACAGCACTGGCTGGATAAGCAAGTGGTCCATGGAGCTTGCTGCCTGCGACATTTCATTCGAAGCCCGAACTGCAATCAAGAGCCAAGCGCTGGCTGATTTCATCGCGGAGTGGACTTCCCCTTCGGCTGATGAGCGGCCTTTGGAAGACTTATGGATCTTCACTGATGGATCCTGGGGAGCCGGCAGAGCTGGGGCTGCGGCAGTGCTAAATTCGCCCGTCGGAGGAAAAGTGGAGTTCGCAGCCCAGTTGAAATTTCCGTCAACAAACAATGTGGAGGAGTATGAAGCGTTGTTGTTAACCTTGCGCAAGGCCAAAGCGATGGGGGCCAGGAGGCTAATTGTGAAAACTGATTCAAAGCTGGTACAAGGCCATGTATCCAAGGAGTTCCAAGCTCGAGATGTAGAAATGGTTAAGTATCTGGAGGTGATTCGCGGGGCGGAGAAGGGATTCACAGGCATCTCCATACAAGCCATCCCAAGAGGAGAAAATACGAGGGAAGATGAGCTTGTGAAGGAAGCGGCGGCCAGGAGGATGCCCACCGGAGATGTTCTCTTCGAAGTGTTGGATCAACTGTCCATACCGGCAGAGGTGATGTGCCTAGCGGCCGAGAGCCAAGAAGAAAATTGGTAGACGCCGATACATAGGTATCTGCTGGAGGGAAGTTTATCGGAGGAAGAAGCCGAAGCAAAGAGGATCAAAGCCAGGTCGAGGAAGTATGCCTTATAGATGGGATTCTTTTTCGGCAGGGAGCATCGGCACCATGGTTAAAATTCATATCAACAGAAGAAGGAATTGAAGCCCTGTGGGATGTCCATGAGGGGTAGTGCGGAGCGCACCAAGCGTCCCGTAGCCTCGCATCCAAAGTGCTTCACATGGGGCTGTACTGGCCAACGATATTGCAAGAGGCGGAGAAGCTGGTTCGTGCTTGCAAGGCATGCCAGTAGATGGACAAACCTGCAAAAGCTCCGCCAGACAGCTTGAACCCGGTCCCTCCAATCTGGCCATTTGCAAAGTGGGGGATAGGCATTGTGGGCCCACTGCCCAAAGGAAGAGGGAGCTTACAATTTGCATTTGTGGCAGTGGACTACTTTTCCAGATGGGTCGAAGCAGAGCCGATGGCAAAAATCAATGCGGAAGCTGCTAGGAAGTTCCTGTGGGAAAACATTGTGTATCGCTTCGTAGTGCCATCGCAAATAGTTGCCGATAATGACACTTAGTTTGCTTCGGCCAAGTTCAAGGAGTTTGTGGAGGAATTGGGGGCGGAGGTGTGCTTTGTTCGGTTGGTCACCCCAATCTAATAGAGGCGTCGAGAGGGCTAATGGTATCATATTCGAAGGAGTCCGCAAGAGGATCCACGAGGCAGCAAAGGGGAACTGGCCGGATGAGCTTCCTTAAAGTTTTGTGGGCCTTGCGAACCACTGCCACTAGACCCACAGAGTTTACCCCGTACCATCTGGTATTTGGAGAAGAAGCGGTCCTCCCTGCTAGCTCAAGGCTAAGTCTTGCAGGATAATTTGCGGGCCAAGCGAGGAAGAGAGGGAGATCACAAGTGACCTGCAGGAGGAGGAGAGACTGCGAGTGCTGCTAAGGATGCAAATCTACGCAAGGGCTTCGGTGAGACAACATGGCAAGAAGGTGAAACCGAGAAGCCTTAAGCCTGGAGAGCTGGTACTCAAAAAATCGCATGGCGCAGCAGGGAAGTTTGCTTCACCATGGGAAGGGCCTTATATCATCAAGGAATCCACCACGAAGGGAGTGCATTGCCTAGTGACCTTGGAAAGAGAAGAGCTCCCGCGGACCTGGAATACCGAAGCATTGAAGAGGTTCTACGTTTAAAAAAAAGAGAGAGGGAGAGGAAGAAGGAATAAATGGAAGTAGGCGGTATGTAAGACAAGTTCCTTATAATAAAGTTCCGGGGACGCGAGTTCGCGTCTCCACCCGTGGTTGTTTTCCTCACCCGTCGAGGGGAGGTTTTTTCCACCTAAAGAAGCTTTAGCAGTCGTTTACCCGAAGCGACCGGTGCTACGCCGCTCCGCGCCCTAAGCACCTAGGGACTGGAAAGACGCCCCAGCGCTAAGTCCTCGCCCTGCGAAGTAAAGTCTGCCACGAAGCGGCCGACGCTACGCCGCTCCGCGCCATAAGAGCCTAGGGGCTTGAGGCACGCCCTAGAACTAAGTCCTCTCCTAGCGAAGTAAAGTCCGTCCCGAAGCGATCGACGCTACGCCTCTCCGCGCCCTAAGCGCCTAGGGGCTAGAGGCAAGCCCTAGCGCTAAGTCCTCGCCTCGCGAAGTAAAGTCCACCCTGAAGCGGCCGGCGCTACGCCGCTCTGCGCCCTAAGCGCCTAGGGGCTAGAGGCAAGCCCTAACGCTAAGTCCTCGCACTGCGAAATAAAGTCCGCCCCGAAGCGGCCGGTGCTACACCGCTCCACGCCTTAAGCGCCTAGGGGCTGGAGGGACACCCAACCGCTAAGTCTTTGCCCCGCGAAGTAAAGTCCGCCTCTAAGCGGCTGCCGCTACGCCGCTCCGCGCCCTAAGCGCCTAGGGGCTGGTGGCACGCCCTAGCGCTAAGTCCTCGCCCCACGAAGTAAAGTCCGCCCCGAAGCGGCAGGCGCTATACCGCTCCGCGCCCTAGGCGCCTAAGGGCTAGAGGCACGCCCCAACGCGAAGTCCTCACCCAGCGAAGCAGAGTCCGTCCCTAAGTGCCTAGGGGCTGAAGGCACGCCCTAGCGCTAAATCCTCGCCCCACGAAGCAAAGTCTGCCCCGAAGCGGCCAGCGCTACGTCGCTCCGCATCCTTAGCGCCTAGGGGTTGGAGGCACGTCCAAGTGCTAAGTCCTCGCCCCGCGAATAATTTGCAACCAACGTAAAGAAAAAGTGACAAGGAGCGTGGCGAACGAAGAATTTACATGCATTCCTTGATAGAAGATAATGTACATACAAAATATTTTACAAGTAATCAAGACAAAAAATGGAGAAGCTAATGGCCCGGTCAGCTTGGTTGTCCCGCTCCGCTTCTCGGCCTGGCCGCCCCTTGGACGGAGCTACATGCTAGCTCCTCTCCATGGGCCCTCCAGAAGTCCTTAAAGAAGCGGGCAGCAGATCGACGCGCAGCAGGAGAAGCAAGGGCGGAGGCCTGGCACCTCTCCGAAAGTTGGAGACGAGGTCCCAAGCCCTGCTACGTGGGAGCAGCCTCCGGCCTCCAGAACGCGGAAGATTGCTGTAGCTCCCACCTGGGCTGCAAGGCTGGCGAAGGAGAACCTGACCTTCACGACGCTCTGGGCTGCAGCCTTAAGAAACCCCACGACTTCCGTGCCCGAGGCAGGGGGCATCTTCGGAACCTCGATCCCGAAGCGGGGCAGCTCCAACAAAAATGCCTCCCGCGGTTCGCCCACAGCCCGGTTTAGCTCCTCCATCTCCTTGAGCAATGCGTCCCCCCGCTCCTCCGCTTGAAGGACCCGAACTCATTCGTTCCGAGCATGTGCGTCGGCCTTCCGGAGGTCCTCGCGGGCTACGATGAGGTCCTCCCTCATCTGGGCGTTGGCCCACTCCTTCACTTCGAGAAGGGTCTTCAGCTCCTCAACCCGGTCTTGAGATTTTTTTTCTTCTCCTGCTCGAACCAGGCCGCATCTAGCTGGGCGGCCCTGGCTTCCTTCTTCACCTCGTCGCGCTCCCGGAGCGCAGCCGCCGCGTCTGCAGGCTCTTCTCTTAGCGCTGTAGCCTCGCCAAGATACTTCTCAGCGAGGCCGTAGGAAATGCCAAGCTTCCATTCAAGCTCCGCCTTTTCCTGGAGGAACTGCTCCCTCTCCTCCGCCCGTTCTTCTGCCTCCTCGTGGAGACAATAGAGCTCCTCCTCCTGGCGCTCCGCTTCAGCGTGCCTCCTCCGCTCGCGTGCATAGGAACTGGAGGCAAGGAGACAAGTCTGCAAAAAAAGGCATAAAGGGTTAATTCGCAAACAAGAAAAAATAAGGAAAAAAGATAAGGCAAAATACAATGATGACACACACCTTCGTCAGGCTATCCAAAGTGGTGAGATGAAGGTCCATGTCCCTCATCTCCTTCGTAACCGCTAGAAGGTGGGGCTCCGCAAACACCCCGCTTAGAGCGCGAAGCGCGGGGCGAGCCTCGGGGCGTGTGCTGAGATCCCCCACCATTAGACCCATGGGCCGAACGGGGGCGTAGACGTCCACCCCGGTCCTCCTAAGCCTCACTTGGCAAGGCGAGGAAGCAACCCCCGAAGATGAGGGTGCATCTAACATTGCGATTTCCACCATCGTGTCCATGGGCCGGTCCCTCGCGGATCCAGCGCTCACCCTCGCCCTAGGAGCCACAGATGGAGGAGCAGCAGGCTCCTCTGCCGGGGCGACGCCTCCCTCGGGAACCTTTGCCACCTCGCTCGCCGCGCCCCTTCGTTCATGGAGGGCCCTTCTACCACCAAGTGCTCCCCCTCAGCGACGGCAGCTAAAGGGGAGACTGGCGATGGCTCTGGGGCCACCAGTTGCTCCGCGGGTTCGGCTTCCTCTTCCCCCGAGCTTACCTCCACTGGGGAGTTCACCTCCAGGAAAGAAAGCGATTGTAGGGGGCGGGAGAAAGGTGAAGCCCACCACCTGAAGCAGGGTGCGGGGGATGCGCCTCGTCCACGACAATGATCTCCTTAGCTGCGCCCCTCACATCTTCTTTCGGCGGACCGAGAAGTCCCTCCTCCTCCTGGAAAGGACTTGGAGTATATCCGCGGCTAGAGCCGAGGGACGAAGGACGACCCTCAGGGCTTCCGGGGCCAACGGAGGGTCTTGCGGGATGGCAGATTGACTTCCCCCACTAGGCAACACTGCCCTCAGCTACTCCCTTGCTGGTACCTTCTTCGCTCGCCGCCTCGCTATGGCTGCTGCTGCTGCCGGTACTGCTGTCATTGCTGGCGTTGGGCGAAGGATCCACCGCGGGGATGGGTGAAGCAGTGGTGACCCGAGCCCGCTTGGACTTGGGCGCGTTGGAAGGTCCCGCAGCCCTCTTCTGGGCACCGAGGGTGCAGTCTACCCAATCTGCTACACGCCTGCAGGGGGTCCTTTGATCGCCTGGATCCTCCGCTCGTGCTGTTTGGTGTTGTAGTTCCCGAGGAGGCGACAGGCTGCTCGCTCCGCTGCTCCACGCCCAAGGGCTTCCAGACCATCCTCGCGATGTATGGCCAGCTCCGGTGTCCCGTTAGGCCCCGCGGCATATTGGATCAGCACTCCCCAGTGACGGGCTAAGGGGGCCACTCGGAGCAAGCAGAATTCCTCTGCCAAGTCGCGGAAACTAAGCTTCGCTCGCACTTGGCGCATCATAAAAATTTGTGCCTCGTCCGCTCTGTCGAGGGTAACCTCCAGTTGGTCCACGGCACGGACTGGCTCGATGGTGCTACGAAGGGATGCTTCGTCTTCAGAGAGGCGCTGGTAGTACCAGCGCCTGGTCCAGCCATCGGCCACTTTGCTGTTGGTTGCAAGCGCTGGGAGAACCTATAGACCGCTCCGCTTCGCTTGGAAGTTGAGAGATCTGTAGCGAGAGACTTCATCTTCTCCAACACGTTTTTTTTGCCAGAAGGTCTAGTTGAGTGCGGCGAAGACCCTGGGGCGAAGTTCTGTCTCCTCCATCCGCATAGCCCACTCAAGGATGCCGATGCGGGTGATGGCGTTGGGAGTTCACTGGGAGAGCTCCGCGCGGTACAGACCGAGGATCTTCTTTAGGATCGGAGCGCAGGGGAAGCGGAGGCCGGCAGCCAGGAAAGCCTCGAAGACGACTGCCTCGTCGGCCATCGGCGCTGGAATCTCCTCTTCTCCGGCGGCGCTCATGGAGCCCCGCTCGATGCGGTCCTCCTCCACCAGGTCATCTAGCACCGCATCGCCAAGCACGCTGTCCCCAAGGTAGCACGAGAGAGCAGCGATGGAGGCTCGTCCAGCAGGTACTTGGGGACGGCGTGGCCGCGCCACTACTAGAAATGTAACATTTATCAAGCGTAAAGAGGCAAATTCTACGGATCCTCGGTAAAGAAAAAAGTGGCCGACGGTTTGTAGTTTTCCGACAGTTACGTTGAGAACGCTGGGTAATTATTACTTTCTCCGACGGGGCAGGCCATTTACCTAGAGTGCGTTAGTGGCTCTCGGCCATTTGACGAAATCACCGACAGGGGGAAATCTTTACCGTGTGTGGAAGTACAACCCTTGGTCATTGCAAACAGTTACCGACGGTTTTTAGAAAACCCTTGACCATTCATGGGAATGGCCAACGGTAGAACTAAAACTCTCGGCCATCTAAAAGAATAGCCGACGGTTAAAAGAAAACCCTTGGTCATTCAAGGGAATGACCGACGGTTGAAATAAAACTCTCAGTCATTCATGGTGATGGCCGACAGTTAAAATAAAACCCTCGGCCATTTGAGAGAACCCTCGGCCATTCAAGGAATGACCGAAGGTTTAAAGCAAAACACTCGACCATTGTATACAAAATGATAGGAGTTAAAAAGGAATGCATGTACAATTTTAAACAACAAGTGTGTGAGGTGAGTTGGCTAGGTGGGAGAGTTTTATTCAATAGGTCATGGGTTCGAATCCTATGCAACACACATTTATAATTAACTTGATTTAATGGGAAAAAATGATGTCAAAGTTCAAGTATGTATAGAGAGGTTCATCCTGATAGGAAAATATTTTTCCTATTTCATTCGTTAAATTTGGTCATATTTATTCCACCACGTTTCCCTAGTGTTTACCATTTTCGTCGGTGTGTTAAATCTACTCACTCATACTTTTTCTCAAGTGTTCTTTATTTCCGACGATAAGTAAAAGTCACTCACCCATTCATTTTTTGAGTGCTTCAAAAACTGTCGCTAAATTCATTCCCGAGGGTTTCGTCGGTAATTGCACGAATTACCCACCATGGGTGGCCGAGGGGAAGTTACCGACGGTATACGCTCGGCCATATACATGTCGTACGGTATTTTCTAATGGCCGACAGTATTTGCACACTCGGTAAAAGTTAGAACGAGCCATGTCTTCGAAGGAAAACGGAAGCAGTTGGAGGCTAGAGCGTGAGGAGTGGCATGAAAAAGACCGAAAGGGGAAAGTGTCCGACCCTTTATAGGAGCGCCAGGCCATTTCGGACTGTCTAATGAGGACACGTGGCGGCAAGAACGAACCGTCGGGTCGGTTCAGCCCTAGGCTACTGGCATAATAGCCTTAGGGGAGGCAACCGTCGCATTCGCGGGACGCGTGCTCAACTGTGATTGCTGGGAGCCTCTTAACGCCATGATGGATGTCAAAAACGCCTCGGAGGACGAAACGACAGGTGGCCTGCTTGTAGGTGGGCCCATGAAGAGACGTTCTTGTGTCAGAAAACGCCCGTTGAGGGACTGGCCCGTTGAATTATTTGGGCGAAAAGGCGTTTCCCCCGTGGCGGCTCCTTGGAGAAGGCAAAGGTATGTAACGGATCCAACATATTTTTTCCAAGTGTTGTTGAAGCATGAAGGTTGCACATGGAGGTCCGTCTGCTCCACCGTTCCGGAGAGGGAAGTTGCTCCGCAGAAAATTGATCTGCATGGCCAAAGGCATGGCGGAGCAAGCCTGTGACCATGAGGGGCTCCTGTTGTAGTAGGGGACACCCACCCCTTACTAATCAGTGAGAGAAGCGAACCAATCTGCGAAGGTGAAGGAGATGCATGACCAAGGGGAGCCTTGCTCCCTCCAGTCGAAGCAACGGCATACCAGGGGAGGCGTACCCCAAAGGGGAGCTTTGCTTCCCCCGGGCGAAGCAACATCGGACCAGAGGAGGCGTACCCCCTGGTGGGAGGCAAAGCATATCAAGGTGTTGCTTTGCTTCCCCCGGGCGAAGCAACATCGGACCAGAGGAAGCAACATCGGACTAGCGGACCTTCCTAGTGGGAGGCAAAGCATATCAGGAAGTTCTCCACTCGAGGCTAGAAGAGCCTAAGCCCAAGTCGCAAAGCAAAGACGGTGGTGTGGGGGTCAAGAAGGCTAGGGGACAGTAAGTACGGCCTGCCACCGTCGCCAGGAATCGTATCGCCTGTCAGGGAGATACGACAGCTAGCTATAACAACCAACATCAGGTGGCAGAGGGATCAAGGTTCGTTGTAACAATCGGTCCCCCTTGTAATCTTGGTTCTATCCTTGCTTTAGGTAGAAAGGCAAGGGAAATTAAGTCTAAACCTGAGTCCCGAAGGTGTTTTTCCTTCGGTACCCCTGGGTATAAGGGTAGGTTAGGGTCTAGGAGGTCTTTTCCTAACCTTACCCCTTTCACCCCCGCGTGATTCCCTCGGCGAAGGGTTGTATCGGCACAATGTAATTTGCCCCCCCCCCCACTATAATTAGGGGCCCCCTCAATAATAAAGGACAAGCTACAACTCCCTAGAGGATAGCCACCGCTCAGCTTCCCTGAGCTGCTTCGCGAAGCACACCACGTTGCTTCGCGGGGTAGCCCCTCACAAATCTGTTGTCTGGCTAGGGCCACCGACACTCCCAATTCTATCTTTGCTCATGAGGTGTGGATCATGCTACTATCGTTCCCTTTAGATCATAAGCACGAACAATGCTTTTCCAAGTTTCATTTAGTTTCGTGTGTTTGCTCACTTCGAACGCTTCCAATTGTTTTAAAAACGAGTATTGCTCAAAGTGCTAGTGAGGGATTTGTTGGATATTCCAAGGGATATGGTAATTAAAGTTGGCCCAACTCTTCAAGGAATTGGTGTTTTATGGATGAATCCTATCTTCATTCTATTTGATCAGCAAGCTGTACAATTTTTAGCAAATGGAGATAATTTACCACCACCAACTGAGAACCCACATTTTTTTGGCTAAAGATAATGCTCAAGTTGATCCCCAACCGGACCACTAGCCAGATGCAACTTTGATTGCTCTCCTTCCTAAAGATCTCGAGCATGATCATCAAGCAGATCCTAGAGTGTAGCCACCATGGGAAGATTAGGGAGATAATGAGTTTCAAGATAGTGTCCAAGAAGATACGGTTATCGAGGAAGAGGGTCAGATCGACGATTTTCCAATGGATATTGAGGTGGTTCAAGAGAATTCTATAACTTTGATTGTTCATGGTTCCAATGACTGAGCAGGCTGTGCTGATTCTTCTCTTCAATTTAATAGTCTTCAGCTAGAACTTTACAATGACAAAATTAGCTCTCATTCCAAGGGAAGGACCTGTGCAGATTTTTTTTTTCCGAAATGGTTAACTAAAGCTTTAAGAATAGTGAATGAGCCTATGCCGCTTTCCCATAGTTTTTGTAGCTTTCCTCTTGGTAATTTTCTTATGCACCATTTTGACTTTGATGCGTCTCCTAAAAGAGTTAGGGAACATAACCGAAACTAGTTCGGAAATTCTTTTCTCGATAGGAAAAGGAACTCACCTTTAACGGAATTGTCCTCTTCAACCTAGGACTGGCTGTCCAAAAGGTCGGATTGAGAAAAAAGGTGTCAATAGATGTTTCAAACCTCAGACGCAACCCAAGATTGCAAGCTAAGTATGCAGGCTTTCGGCTTGGTTTCAACCCCAAGAAGAGATCAAGTAGATGTAAGAGCATCCCCATAGCCCCTATATAATATTGTAGAAGATATAGAGGGGCTGCTGAAGAAATGGAATTATTTAGAGTATAGTGTAAATTGTGAAAGGGAGGACACCAAATAGTGTTTTAGAGGGGAGATATAGAGGGGTTGTTGGGAATGTTCCAAATCAAGGATAAATTCAGTAGGACAAGATTGTTGAAGTTCTAATTGAGCAAGATCCCTCTGTTGTGGCACCCATGTCATCTGATTCGCTTATTCTGTTGGCTAATTATTGTGTTATAGCTCCTGAGGAGACTACTGTTGCTCTATCAGCTAAAAACATTACAAGCCATGTAGACAACAATGAAGATTGATGGATGGAGGACAGTCTATCTTAGTTGTACTTCTTTCTTTATGCCATTTTATGTTTGTCAGATTTACGACCGAATTTGTAACTTGATTGCCTTCACTTTTCATCCCTAATGCGTATGAATAATTGTTATCGAAACATTTTAAGTTGGAATATATAGCGTGCGTGCGTGCGGAGAGAGACGAAAGCTAGTGTACTTTTGGGAGTATAATCTCTCCGTGCTTCCAACGAGTTTTTGAAATCCAAGAAACCTAACAACCTATCCGAACAGTTGATCTTGTTTGTCTCACTGAAATGTAGCCAGTGAACAAGTTTTATATTTTTTAATTTGTTTATTATTTGTTTGCTATTTTTAAAAATCAATTATTTTGGACATACCACGACTAATTGGAAGGTCGGTTTTTGAAAATAAGAAAAAGTGTGAATACAATACTACGCATTAATTGTTTCTAAAATAGGTATGGAGCACACTTCATGGAGTCCCAAATACTTTTACTACACACATGTTTCAATGGACCCTTCTTTTTTATTCGGCTAGATTATAGCAGAATCAAGGTATTTGACTCATAAAGAATATCGGTAGAACGCTACCAAAACATTGTCGACTTTCTGAACTGGCATTTTTATTCCTTTAATTATTGGTACTGTTCTATCCTTCGATTGAATAGAACTCTATTAATTACAAATTGTAATCACGTGCAATGCATTTGCACAATTCCGTGCACAAACCCTTGGCGAATTTAATGATGATTTTGAAATTACATTTAGCTCTAATGTACGTATAGCATAATGCTAACCTTTTAACTTTCCATCCATTCCAAGTTTTCTAATTTTTTTAAACATAGTGCCGGAGACAAGGAGTCGGCAAACAATATATGCTGCTACTATGTATTGAGTTTATATACACCAGAGCTGGTAAAATGTAATTAATACTTAATCGTGTCTACTCCCCTCACATCTCGTACAAATTAAAGGATTGACTAATTCACCTAATTAACGATAGATCGACAACTTAGACGAAGCTGGCCATTCCACGCTCTCGTCGCACCAGTGAAAGCAATTCAAGAAAAAACCTGTCGGCTTTCTTGTTGATGAGGTCATAATTCAAATGGCGAGTTTCACGAACAAGCATGCAGACATGACCTTTCAATAAGGAATAATGAGTTAACGGGCTCATCTACGGTTACCAAGAGCGATGCACAGAAAAGATGAAATGAAAGGATAAAATAATTAATTATTATTTTAATAGTGTGACATTCTAATAAAGTTATTAGATTTCCCAAGTGTTTTTAAAAGAGATAAAAGCTAAGGTAAAATTTTTTTCTTATTTGTCTATGATAAAACTTATTATAGCTATTATTTTATGATCCGATATGCTATTTTATGATCAAGTCTTGCTTAGAATTGGGATGGGACAATGTTAGCACGTGTCATAGGTTCCCAAATATAGTTCTTAACTTTTCCTAATTTTTGGACAACCCACAAATCCTGATTAAGCCCAAAAAGACCTTATTTGGAATGTATCTCGCATGACATAATGAGAAATACTTTCCCAAAAAATCTCCAAAAATTAGGGAACCTGCCAGAAGCCCAAATAGACCTATCCTTCAAGTTTTAGCCGAAATCTCGTAGGGGAAGGCAAGTTCCAAATTTGGCAGGCTTCGAATTCTACCCCGAGTCGGATTCGAACTCCTAAATTACTTCCTTAGTTACCCTGGCCGACCCAACCCCTTCCCACCACTATATAAACCCCCAAGGCCACCCCTTGACTATGATCACAACTAGTGGAGCCTTAAGGTTGCAGCACTAGCCACCAAACCCTAGCCCTCCAAATAGCTTCCCGAAGAAATCTCACCGGTTTTCGACAGTCAAGTCTTGGTGGGCGTCTAGGACATCCTAGATCTCGTCGAGACAAATCCAACAGTACCAAGAGCGCCCAAAACCGAGATCCCTAGCCCGAGAAAACCCTGGCGGAAGTTCTACTGCACCCACGGCCGCCGCCGACGACATCACCGCCGGCGACCTCGCGATCGGCGCCGCCGACGCGTATCGCGGAGCCAACCCGCAGTCGTCATCCCTAGAATTTTATATATTTTTAATAAACTATTTTCTCTTTATCGAAGTTGGTTCTTTTTGCTATTTGCTTTTACACGTAGATACCTGTTGCGACAGTTGTGTGGGGTGCTGTCCGGGAGCTGACGTAGACCCGCAGAGCTCCGACTTCTACCAAGGCAAGCTAGATGCATATTGCTTCTTAGTTTGCTAAATCCTTATTTACTTTTATTTGTTAATTGCATGCATAATCTGATTAGTGTGTGAGTGTCTATTATTAAGTCGTATTAGTCATCAACTAATACGTACTAGCTTTATTTGTCGAACCCTTAGTGTTTACTAGCCTAGTAGCCTACCCTTTGTGTAGTTGCTTAGATGTTGACGGCGTGCTCACCGCTCAACCACTGCGG
>SPJY01036277.1:0-10990 GCA_005191435.1 Raddia distichophylla | reverse complement strand
TGCTACTACAGTAAAAAAAATCCGCACGATAAAACGATGGGACTATTGGAAGTGTGTGTGTGCGCGCGCGCGCGCAAACACACGCACACACATACGTGCGCAACAACCAAGTGATATTATAACCATGAGACTACATGCATTCCAAACAAATTCAGTCGATCTATCGGAATGTGATATAACGTAGCAAGTGTACTACCCGAATGCTACTACAGAACGGATATTTCGTACCGGTTCGTATGAGTCATCAGTACCGGTTTTTGAACCGGTACTCCTAAATGGGACTGATGCCCCTCATGCATCACTACCGGTTCCAAAAATCGGTACTGAAGGCACGTCCTGCTGCGCCGCAGCGCACATGTGGCACGTCGCCCGGCCCCCTAACACGTACCGGTTGGTGTCTCTAATCGATACTTGTAAGCCCACATGTGGCGTCTCCCCCCTATCCCCCACTAGTACCGGTAGGTGTCTCCAACCTGTACGGTACTGGTAGGGGGTGGGGCAGCCACCACGGCTGCTTTCCAATATACATAATTAATATATTTTTTAAAAAAATTATACGTGTGTTTTAATCTATATTATTGTCATATGTAATCAATCGCGCACAATTAACAGCAAATAAAACAATGAAATTAATTAACAAATTTAATTGCAATTAATATATGTCACAATTGCTAGCTAGCTAGCTAGGCAACAAATATATAAGTACACATATGTGAACAATTTAAATAATAAGTAAATACACATGTTCGATCTGTTTATCTTAGATTTTTTTACATGCATCGCTCTTGATTGCAGTAGATGTTGATCCGGACACTTGACTAGTCCGTATAGGAAGGCCAAACCTATTAACGGGGTCGTAAAACTCGCCACGGGAATTTACGATCTCATCGAGAATAAAGCTGACGTGTTGTTCTTGCACTACTGACCCGCTCCGGCGAGAGTTCAGAACCTCGTTCATCCATATGGCTGCTAATGGCTCTTGTTTGGGTGTGTAAGAACTCACATACATAGTAGCCACATAAATTTGTGCCGGGCGACTGACGCAAGATCTGTGGATAAAAAAGATAACGGGTGGGTGCATGAAAAGTTATAAGCTACCTAACTAAAAAGCTAACATTACCTTAGAGGCGCGTATATACAACACCAAATTGTTGTCTAAATTCCCCCTCGATTTTCGCACGGAACCTTTCGAGTGCACTACACATTATTACGAACTTTTAATGATTAGAATTTATTTCAATTGAAAGGAAATAGAATTGGCTTAGTATTGAAAGTAACAGGAATATTTATGAATTACTACGTATTTCAGTTTTCTGTTCGCATGATCTAGTTCATATTCCTTTAGCATGTCTCATATGTATGCTTGTGTAACCAATGCTAGAGTCTATAATTATGCTCCTGCCAACTAGCTGGGTGTTATCTTTTTTTTGGCGAACAAATGAAGGAGTGCTATCATTCCATATAACGAATATGCAGCATTTAAAATAAAAAAGGCCAAAACAATCTAACTAGTTCTTTGACGATCTATACTTATTAAGTTTGGTTTTGTTTAAAACACTATTTGACCCTAAGCCTAAGCCCTCCCATGACTCCTGTTGTAGTAGGGGGCACCCACCCCTACGAATTTGCGAGAGAAGCGAACCTTCGCCTCCCCCAGGCGAAGCAGTAGCGAACCGGGGGGAGTGTACCCCAAGAAGGGAGCTTTGCTTCCCGGGCGAAGCAATAGCAGATCAGGGGAGGGGAATCCCCTAAGAGCTTCATGGGCCTTCTTGGGGGCGGAGCGGAGCACTTCATGGAATGTAACATCTAAAGCCAGCCTAAGTATTGAATCATGAAGCGAAGACAATCGCAGGGGAGGCGAGGAGATTGGGGGACAACAAGTACGTTCATTTACTGTGGCCAGGAATCATATCATGTGTCAGGGAGATACGACAGCTGGCTGTAACAACCGGCTTCAGATGGCAGAAGGGTCAAGGTTCGTTGTAACGGCTGAGTCCCCTTTATAATCTTAGTTTTACCCCCTGCTTTAGGCAAAAAGGTGAGGGTAATTGAGTCTAGCCTGGGGTGCGAAGGTGTTTTTCCTTTGGTACCCCCGGGATTAGAGGCAGGTTAGGGTCAAGGAGATCTTTTCCTAGACTTCCCCCTTTACCCCCACATGATTCCCTCGGAGAAGGGCTGTAATGGCGCGATGTAATTTGGCTCCCCATTATATATAGGGGGCCCTCCCAATAATAAAGGCTAGGCCATAACTTCTCACAGGATAGCGCACAGTGCATTGCTTCGCGGGGTAGCCCCTCATAAATCTGTTGTCTGTCTCGGGCCACCGACAACTCCTATGACTCCCAACTCATGCATTCCCCGGTCATCACCACCGCCAATAATCGGATGACTTTCACACAAATTTTTTAATGGAATTTTAAAACTGAGCGTAGCTCAGATATCACATTCCGGTTGTGGGAGTAATAGGTGGTCCTCTTGACGTCAAATCTCGTAATAACTTCGTATAGCATACATTATACGAAGTTATACGATTTCTAATTAGACACAAATTATATTAAAATTTACACATATAGAAATAATTTAAATTTTAAAATCAAATATAGCCGCACAAATGTGTGGGACACCATGCTCATTGTTGCTAAAGCAACATTTTATTTATCATGTAAAGTCATGAATACCGCTGCATACCAACGGTTTGCAGTTTTTTCTTGTTCAGAAAATCTCAAAAAATAAATAAAACATTTTGTCTGTTTTTTGCACCCACGAGTTTTCATAGTTTTTCAGGTTTTAAATGGTTTCGCAAAACGGCTCTGTGAGCCCTGTGTCGGTGGCCCGAGTCAGACAACAGATTTGTGAGGGGCTACCCCGCGATGCAACATATCGTGCTTCGCGAGGCAGCTCAGGGAAGCTGAGCAACCTCAAAGGGGTTATCCTGTGAGAAATTGTAGTTTGTCCCTTTTTATTGAGGGGGCCCCCTATTTATAATGGGGGGCCAAATTACATTGTGTCATTACAACCCTTCACCGAGAGTATCATGCAAGGGTAAAAGGGATAAGATTAGAAAAAATCCTTTTAGACCCTAACCTACCCTTATTCCCAAGGGTACCGAAGGAAAAACACCTTCGGGACCCCGGATTGTACTCAATTGCCCTCGCCTTTCCACGTAAAGCAGGGGTAGAACTGAGATTACAAAGGGGTCCCGGCTGTTACAACAAACCCTGATCCTTCTGCCATCTGAAGCCGGTTGTTATAGCCAGCTCTGCCATCTAAAGCTGGTTGTTACAGCCAGCTGTCATATCTCCCTGACACGCGATACGATTCCTGGCGATGGTAGCAAACCGTACTTGCTGTGCCCTAGCCTTCTCGACTCCCACGCAATCGTCTTTGCTTAGCGAATTGGACTTAGGCTTTCTTGGCCTCGAGTGGAGTACTTTCTGATGTGCTTCGTTTCGCCTCTAGGAAGTTCCGCGAGGCCCGCCTCCTCCGGTCCGCTATTGCTTCGCCCGAGGGAAGCGAAGCTCCCTTTTGGAGATACGCTCCCCTGGTCCACCATTGCTTCGTTTGGGCGTAGCGAGCCTCCCTTTGGCCATACGTCTCCTTCACCTTCGCAGATTGGTTCGTTTCTCTCGCTGATTCGTAGGAGGTGGATATCCCCTACTACAACACCCTAAAAGCTTAGCTTGATTTTTGTAGCTTAAATACCGCTGCTCAATCTTGTGGATGCCCTTACGAGCGTCTGTAAGTTTTCCTTGTGGATGCTCGTAGCGTCTTTAAGTTGATCCATCGATTGTGAAGTTGCTTTCACTGAGAATCTTAATAGCCTAACTGAAAATTTTCCCTTTGCAGATCTGGCTCTCTTTTCTCCATCTTTTTCCTTCTCGGGGAGGATGCGTGCAAAGCTCCATTATTTTTCTCCTCCCTAGCGCCCTGCACTCAAAAGCCTGAAGAACCAATCTCCCGTCTAATTTCCCCCTGAAAAAAACATCTACCGATCGGTGTTCTCTCATTCGGCAATCTGCACGCAGCACTGGCGAGAAATTGTACGGGCGCACACTGAATCTCGACTGTCCGGGCCCCAAAGAACCGGAGCTGCGATCGGTAGCTCGGTGCGGCTAGAGCTGGTGGTCGCTGACTAGGCAGCACAGCACTCGACGGTGAGAGGCGCGGCAGGAGGAGTATTTGTTCCCGGTGGTCCCCCTCCAGCGGAGGTTCGAGCCTGGCCCCGCGGCCGGAGAGATCCTTGTAGTCACGTAATTTTTATTGATTTTTTAATATTTTTTTACATGGCGAAACAAAAAAACAAGGTTTGTCTCAAGATCTAACGCTGGCCGTTGGATAAAGATCTAACGGCCAGCGCTGGGCGTCGGACAGGAGGCGCGTCCGACGGGCATCGGACGGCCCCGCGTCCGGTCGGAATGGCCTTCCTTCCTTCTGTTGATCTGCAGAGGTGCGACCATTTTTTTGCTACGATCGATGCCCTTACTGCTGCACGCTTTAGCCAAGCTACATGGCCTATCTGTATCCGGTGATGGATAATTGTCACACGTATTGCAACGAGCATACAATACGATACATATACTCAGGGGTCTTTTATATCTAAGCCATTGATTATATAAAATATTATCGATAAGATTAGAAAGGGTGTTACGGACATTAATATACGTGATTACAAGGATCACGCGTGCAGTGATGTCGTGCATGCATGCCACGTCTATACTATAACACTCACCCACTCGGTCAGAATGATGGAGGCACGTATGCTTTGACTAGAATAAGAAGTTAACACTCCCCCGTAGTCGAAACGTTAGAGGCACAAACGTTCAGACTAAGACAGAACTCATTGAAAAACGAAAAATGCAAACCCTTAGTGAAGATATCAGCATATTGCGATAAAGTTGGAACCCGGAGATTCACTCCTGGCCCTGGGCAGTCGCGACTCGCTCCACGACTCCGGCCCGACGCTTCACGCGACACGCGATCACGCGACTCGCGAGCGGCGAGTCACGCTCACGCACGCCTCACGCGGTCACGCCGTCACGCGAAACCCTCAGCGGCGGGCCGGCGGCTCGGCGCCTCGGCCTCCACTCGCGTGCGGCGTGTCGCGGACTCGCGGTCTCGGCGACTCGGCCGACTCGGCGGCGTCTCGTGCCTCGTGGAGCCGTGGAGCGGTGGAGGTCACCAACGCGGCGACGCCGACCGGCCGATCAGCGATCACAATTCCGGATCTAGTGCGATCAGCGATCTGTGCCCTGCCACTGCGTCAAATCTATCCATCATCTCATACGTATGATTGCTTTTCTATTTTTCTTTTCAATTCCATAGACTGAATAAATGGTACAGAGTTCTTTTCAATTCATCCTTTGATGCGTTTATTTTGGCAACTTTATGCATCGAGAAGAAGTTATTGGACGAGATTGATATCAATATAATAATCGATGATTTTGTATCACAAAATGTTAGAAGAAATTTTTTAAGATAATGTCAAGTGCCAAGTAAGTGTTTATGAATACAATTTACATTTGTCATTTCATAAACTTTAAAGTGTTTTATACAAGTAATTTTTGTGCATCGAATATTAATTTCTTTAATGATGTGTGTTTAAAAGACTATATATACATACATATATATATAGACATATATATATATATATATGAGGAGGTGGATGGGGCCTCCGTATAAGTTTTCGCCACGGGCCCCCAAAATGCCAGGACCGGCCCTGCTCGCACCCAAACCTGTGATGGGCCTCACGCCCATGCCAAGCGCACTGATGCCAAAGCAATAATGTGGCTTGTGCCCGCACCGCTAAGGCGAGGCCAAAGTGGCATGCACCGTCTCCGACGCTGCCTAATAGACGGCAGCCTGCACGGTGGGGAGATGCGCATAGTCATCCGGAAGAGTGGCAACACCGTAGAGGTGCGTACCACCATAGAGGAAGGTGACGCCGGGACGCCATCAGAGAGGGGCGTGGGGTGGTACTAGCTGGAGGAACCGATAATACTGGTGCTGCTGGAGATCTCGCTGGAAGAGGCGTCGAAAGAGGTTGCCATGGCGGCGCGGAGGCAGTAGAGGTAGGGTTGGGGTTTTCGGAAGGGTGGGAGTGTGGGACAGGAGAACCTACGTCTAATAACATGATAGAAGGACAATTGTCACACATATTGCAATCAAAACATAGTACGATGCATATAGTCGTGGGTCTTCCGTATCTACACCATCGATTTATAGAACATTATCGAGGATATTATGAGGGGTTTCAAGGCCTTGTTTGTTTCAGTTCAAAGTTGCTAAAAAGTTTTAATCTGAAAAGGTTATGACCCATTGAAAAACGTCTTGTAGAGTTAAAAAAATTATGAAAAAATTATTTTAAGAACTCTAAAAAACTATTTAAAACCCCACAAAATTAACTACAAAATATTACATCATTTGGTTAAATAAAAATGATGGGTTTTATTTTATTTCATTTCATTTAAGTTAAAAAAAGAACAAGGCCTAATACGTGTGATCACAGGGATCACGAGCAAGTGCGATGATGCCGCGCGTAAATGGCACGTCTATGCTTAACAATATTAATGGGAACCATTTCCTCTAATTTATGTCGGAGTGACTTTTGGCCGAACCTATCAATTCCATTCCAATGCTCCTTCTGGTTTTTCTATTGGAACGGAACATTCCGGTGCAGGCCCATTCCGGTGTACTGTTTTGTACCCTTTAGTATAAAAAAAAATGTTAGAAATATGAATTTTTTTACCAAAATTTACATTGACATGCATAAATCATTCATATAATACTCAAACATAGCTTATATTTCATCCTATTTCATAGTTTGAAACTAGGGGATATTAACCGAAATTAGAAGATCCCGCCGGAATAGGAAAATCTGGCCATTCCGGCCGGTATTGACCGGAATGTTGATCGGTACTGAAAATATCTCTTTTCGTTCTGTTTTATACGACGGAGCGGCCGCCCGTTCCAGCCGGAACGGTACGAAATCGGTAAGTCTGCTTTAGGCCACTAATATAATGACGCTGAATATTTATTATGTTTCAATCAAAGCCACCAGACTTACGTCGGTCACTGTCACGTAGGTCTCACGCTTTTGTGATCCACTTGTCAGTGGTTCAACGTGACTCAGATACGCGGCCCAGCCATCTAGAGAGTACGTGGTTCGGTGATTAACGATCTTTTTGCTCGCCCCCGACTCCCACTTTGCGTTTTCGATTGCAGCGCGTCCGATGGATTTTACCGCGGCCGGGTAAAGGACGAAGCACTGTCACCTGTTGACTGTTGCGTTGAAGTGTTGAACCGAACTGGGCAGAGTCGCCCCCGACTCCCACTTTGCGTTTTCGATTGCAGCGCGTCCGATGGATTTTACCGCGGCCGGGTAAAGGACGAAGCACTGTCACCTGTTGACTGTTGCACTGAAGTGTTGAACCGAACTGGGCAGAGAAGGATTGATCTCTGGGTCAAGTCCGGAGGTAAAGGCGACAGATAGCTTGCACACAAAGGATGGCACTAACGGGACACTAGGCGCGCATTGCTTTTACACATCAAGGCCACCTGAGATTGAGAGTGAGATAGATATTATACGAAGAGAGGGAGAGATCATTGTTGTGGTGGCTTTAATCCAACTAGGATCAGGAGGAACAGACACTAGGCGCGCATTGCTTTTACACATCAAGGCCACCTGAGATTGAGAGTGAGATAGATATTATACGAAGAGAGGGAGAGATCATTGTTGGGTTGGCTTTTATCCAACTAGGATCAGGAGGAACAGGGAGAAAGAGAAATCACCACCAATCCTACGGCTAAGGCCTTGTTCTTTTCAGCGTATCGTTGCGTTGGCGTAATACTGTAGCAAATTTGAGAACCATTGAAAAGAGGTCTAAATATTATAAAAAAATAATTTTAAAACAGGTTTAGAATCTTTGAATGGACTACTAAAACCATGAAAAAATCATTACGAATTATCACAACATATAGGCTATATAAAAATAACAAAATTTGCTACAGTAATACGTAACGGTACGATACGCTGAAAAGAATAAGGCCTAAAGCATTAAGCACGCGGAAGCGGAAGCAGAAGCAGAATCCACTCTCGCCTTAGCTTTATTCGCGCCACACTAAAAGAGACAACCAACTTGCTGCTGGCATTGGCAAGTGAACGCGACGCGCGAATCTGCGAGCTTCTCCGATCGATCAGATCCCTGACTCCACGAATCAAAAACCCCAGAAAAACCAGGCTCCCCATCCACTCCGTATTTCCATTCCCCCGTGGGGCGTGCAGTGTCAGATTCCTTGGGGGCGCAACGCAACGCAAGTGACACCGTGACAGAATCCACTTCTCCCCGAGATTCCAAAGACCACCAAGATACTATTTCCCCCCAGTGCTCCAGCAACTATGGATGGCCAGCCTTTGCCCCTGGCCCGACCTGTAGCCAATGTCAGGGAACTTAGATGGCAACTGATGGGTCAGTTGCATATATGCTTTTACCTGTCAGGTACTCAGGAACAGTGCCCTGTGGATGGACGTGCAGTGGGCAGCACTGTGATGCCCATGTCCGCGTAAAGAAGGCGTGTCAAAGACACGGGCGATTCCGCTGCGCGCGCGGTGGCCTGTGCGATCCATCTTTAATTGGGGGGGTTCGTTCTGACGGAGATGCGCTTTCCTGTACTTGCACAGGCGTTTGGACGTACCATCATCGGACGCAGGCACGCAGCAGCTTCGTCCGTGCCGTGGTGGCGCTTTGCGACGAGCACTGCCGCGGAGGCTCGCTTTCGCCGCTCGTGATGGCCGGGTGGAAACTGGAAAGGAGGTTGCCTCGCCGGTCACCGGCTCACCGCTGCTCATGGCAGACATGGCCCAAAGGCCGAAAGCACCCTGCGGGTGAGAGGCTTTGAGAGCCCAACCATGGTCCATGGAGTGGGGAGAGGGGAGGGCAATGTTGGAGCCGAACGATAGGGCATAGGGGCCGGGGAGGCATAAATTGCAAAACCATGGTACCGTCTAACCTATAGCGGCTAATTCTGCTAGACGGTTTACTTTGCTAGCCGCAACAGTTTTTAGAGGTCAAACGGCAATGATAGTAAACGGTCTTCCGTTCGCAGCCCAATTCTAGGATGAGAAGAAAATACTAATGTTATAGCCTCTTCACCATCCGATTTCTTCTTAGTTCCCACCAATTGCTTTGGTCGTTGATCTTTTTCCGTGGCTAATTAATGCTTTCATGTTGGAGCTGACTTAGAGCATCGTCAGTAGGATCTCTATATTTCATTCTCTATATACCTTCTCTATATCACTGTTCGTTTCCTATATTTTCATCATCTTCAACAGAGTTTCTATCCTTGAAAAAATATAGAGATTCTCTAGAGAGTCTAAATTTATATACTGAGATAGAAACTCTTTTGCAATGTTATAGAGACTGAGGTTGTCTTCAATAGTGTTTTAGGAAATTGTTTAGAGTCCCTACTAGCCATGCTCTTAGAATGTTGCATCTTCTTCTTTAGTGATGCCACCGTCTGTCTTGACCTCGTTGCAAAGCTATTCTCTAGCTTAAAGTGTCCCCTACATGAGCCGTTTCTCTAGTATGGAGTGGGCGCCATGCTAGTGAGCGATGAATAAAGGAAACAAACGAGCCAAGAGGTTTTTGGATATGTTTTCTCGAAACTGATGTGCTTAGTTTATACTGTTTTCGAAGAGCTTTAGGAGGTGGCTTCAATGATAATAGAAAACTAGACAAAAAAAATCAAATCGTTTTTCTTTTCACAAGGCCTAATCCACTCGAGCATGCTCTTATGTCTTTTTTGAGCTGAAACTAATTTAAAATTATATTATAAAAAATTATGACTCTATGGAGGTCTTGAAAAGTCAAAAAAAAAAAAATCAAAAATTCTGAGGATATCCACTTAAAACCCAAAATGCCTACAAAGTATTCCATCCTTTGGCTTGTACAAAAATGATAAATTTTTCCCTCAAAAAAATGATAAATTTTTACTAGTAGCTTTTAATTTTAATTTAAACCTAAAAAAGTCAAATACTATTTTAAAGACAAGCTTCACATAAAGTTCGTAAGTTGAGCAATCTAACAAGGCACAGTGTACAGGACTAGCACTCAAATATAATTAAAGATATTTATTTTAATATTTATGATATAATTGTGGTCGAACGGGACCACCCTACCCACTGCCGAGATGTCGGTTAAAACCAGATTTTGGTCCAGTAAATAGGACGGGACCACCTAGTTTGGTCCCTTAGGCCTGGCCCAAAGTATGTAGCCGATCGACTTTTAAATATTTTCTATTTCTAAATAAACAAATAATATTTCGTTTGATCAATGAAATAAAATTATTCTCCACCATATCGGGTGACGTATATAAAACATACCGTTGGTCGGACAAGTTCTATATTATTCAAAGTTCTATATGGATTATTCAGACGCTCGGAGAGGGCATTTTGGGGCGTGTTGAGGTGCATGTCTAATTTCTAAAGGCCAGGACGGGCTTGCCGGCTTGGAACAATACTCGGGCTAGACCGCAGGAGCCAGGAGGCACCGAAAAGTTCAGCCACGAGGGCTCCCTTGGGTATTGGGCCGTTTAACGCTACACACATAAATCGGCCTACCTTACATGTATACTGCAATTATTATTATTTTCTTTTTTTAACTCTGTATTGCGATTGTTTTGTACTGCAACAATTTTGGGCTTAAAAAACATACAAGTTTATTAAAAAAAATATAAGTTCGTAAAATAAGTGATTCTTCTGGGCCCAATTGTACCTGTCAGGCCATATGTATGCTCTTCGCGTAACAGGTAACAAAACATGAGCATCAGCATCGCACTATCACCTCCTCTTTCCAGAATCACCTCAAACCAAATGTTAACTCGTGAGAAAAATTTCGTAGTACCATTGGTTCCGAATTGTCTGGGGGTTTTCTTCAGATTGCTTCTGTGTTGAAAGCACATAGAATAGATTTCTTAATGCCCTTTGCTTCCCTTT
>SPJY01036253.1:0-32321 GCA_005191435.1 Raddia distichophylla | reverse complement strand
GACATGGCTCGCTCAGGTCTCAGCGACATCGCCGAGGAGGTTGCCCATGGCATTGTTGGCCGTGGGCGTCCACGTCGCCAAGCGCTCTGCGATCGCGCAGAAGCAGCGCGTGAAGGCGACCTGCGCACGATGGATGTCAGTCGCGTGGTCCGGCGCACCCGTGTGGACGATTTCGCTTCGGGCAATGTATATCGCAACGACGCTGTCCTGATAGGCGGCGACCCCCGGCACGTTCTTCAAGCAGATGCCGACCCGCCGACGAAGGCGCTTGGAGATGCCGGGCGCGAACTGATCGGTAAGGAGCGTCTCGAGCGCAACCGCGAGCGCTACGATAGCCTCGGCTTCATTGGCACGGCCGCTGAAGGACTGCCGGAACCAGTCGAGCGCCGTCACGAGGCGCCGGTAAAGGCGGTTTTCCGGCTTGGACTTGGTCGTCAAATTCACGTTGAGGAAATAGCCTCGCTCGACTGTTTTGAGCGCGCGCGTGATGCGCGGGACAAGGCGCTTCATCCGCGCTGTCCCAAGCGCCACGGTGGATAGCGTGGCCTCCACGTCGGAAAGGCGCGCGAGATCCAGGGGCGACACATTCATTGGTACGCGCCGGGTCGACATCGGCTGACCGGGGATCGCTTCACCGATCAGATAGTGAGCGATGTCGAGGGTCGCGAAATTATTCACGAAAGACGAGTTCCTATAGCGATCGAGCGCGCCTTCGCTTTCCAGCGAGAGTGCGTGCATCATCAGCATCTGGGCCGCAGCAATCCGGATCTTGAGTGTGTAGACGAACTGATTTTCGTACATGTCGCCGGTGTACGAGACGAGCCGGACCAGCATTAGTGGATTGGTGCCGAACCACTTGGCGCTGTAAGCGAAATGCCGGAGATCCGAAGTCGGAATTCGCTGACGAATGCCAAGCCCGCGCGCCATACGCTGAACGCTCGCTGCAGCCGCGTCGAAGGAGTTGCTCTGGGTGCTGACCGCGAAGCCCGCCTGCTTGAATATCGCCTCTGATCTAAGCGCCGTATCTTTCGAGAAGATTCCCGGCATCTCCATCCCGAAGCCGATCAGCGGATAGAGGACAAACCCTGGGCGCTCGGCACCGGCTTTTGCAAGGCCCGAGATCACCCGAGTTGCAACATCGCCATCGCCTGTCTTGGCGGTGTGAAGGACATAGTCGTCCAAGAGCGAGGTTCCGATATAGATCTCGTTCGACCACAGTTTGCGGGCGATCGCAGCGCGCATCTGGAGAATGTGGTGTTCGATTGCCGCACGCTCATTAGCCGTGAGCTTGGTTTCGTCGGTGACAAGATCGTCGACGCTGTTGAATTGGCTAAGAAGGTTGTGCTTCCCTTTGAGGAAGTCATCCGTCCCCTTGAGCTTCTTGCCGAGGGGGACGACCAACGTCTTCAGGACGCTGATCATGCACGCCTCTTTACCGGTCTATGATGGTGTCCGGCCATCAACCCCCCCAGCTTCTCCCCCGCGCAACGCCAATCGCTACGGACTTACGTCATGCTGGCATATAGGAAGGGTCGATCGAAGACAGTATTTTGAACCGACATGAAGGGACCACCGTGACGGCGGTAACGGCATCGAGCGCCCACTATATCAAACTCGGCCGAGGCGGAGATTGGGAGAAGGAAAGCATTCGCGATGGCGTGCTGCGGTTCGGCTATCGCGAAGCGCCGCACGATCTATGCGTCGCCGGCGACTGGTCCGCGGTCTGGGCGGCTATGAACGCCGTACGGGGCGACGCTGGAGCGGCGACACGAGACGTCAATCAGATCAAAGCTTATTATGAGACCGACGAGACATCGCTTTTCGTCACATTTTTCGGCGGGCTTCTCTACTGGTGCCGGCCGACGGGGGAAGTAGAGCTGCTCCCCGACAGAAGCCACCGGCGACAGACGCTCGATGGGTGGCACAGCACCACGCTGGGAGGCGTGCCGCTGACGACGGATCGCCTTTCTGGCCGCCTGCTCAAGGTCCAGATGTTCCGGGGCACGATCTGCGACGTGAAGGCGGTCGACTACCTGCTGCGCAAGCTCAGCGACGAACTGCTGCCGGAGGTAGCGACGGCGGAGGCGGCCGAGAAGGCGCTGATGGCGGCCATCATTCCGCTGATGCGACTTCTGACCTGGCAGGACTTCGAACTGCTCGTCGATCTCGTCTTCTCAACCAGCGGGTGGCGGCGGATCAGTGAGCTTGGCCGAACACAGAAGACGATCGACCTTGAGCTCGTCCTGCCGAGCACGCGGGAGCGCGCTTTCGTCCAGGTGAAATCGCAGGCGACCGGCGCCGCGCTCCAGGACTATGCAGAGCGGCTGGCAGCCACCGACGCCTATGATCGCATGTTCTTCGTGTGGCATACAGGCGCGATCTCGGAAGACGAAGGCCCGGACGGTGTCATTCTGATCGGCCCGAAGCGGCTCTCGCGCATGGTCCTTGATGCAGGTCTTGCCTCGTGGCTCCGCGAGAAGGTCTCTTGATGCGAAAGCGGCGACCGCCCGTCGCAGCGCTAAGGAATTTGCGTTTTTGACGAGCGTACCACGCAGGTTAGACGTCCAGCGTCGTTTGCTGCGGTCCAGGCGCCGGCGGATAGACCCGAGTAACCTGCAGGCTGCCCCTTGGCATGGTACGGAGCACCTCGTCGGCCGGCACCGAGGGATCAAGCCAATCTACCCAGCGGTCGCGCGGCAATACGACGATCTGGCGCCGGTGGTAGGGTTTCACGTCCTCGCCAGGCTCCATAGTCAGCATCGTGAACGCCTCGCCTTCGGGTGCCGCGCGCCAGATCCCGGCGACGCAGAACCACGGATGGTCGCGCATCGTGAAGAGCCACTTGGTCTTGCGCTTCTGCTTGGGGTCCTCGGGCGCGGTGAACTCGTAGAACCCATCGGCGAGGATAAGACAGCGGTGGGAAGTGAACGCGCGTCCCTCCGACTGAAAGTTATAAACCGGGCGGCCGTTATGGCCTGCCCATGCCCAGCGTCGGTTGACCAAATCGCCTTCGCCCCTACCCTCGCCGCTCTTTACGATCGGCGCGACGTCGCTAATCTTGATGTCCTCGCGCGCCGCTACGTTGGGCGTGCCTTCCGGGAACTTGATCTTGATCTTAAGGTCGTCGAAGTCCTCGCTGATCGTCGCGATGTCGACTTCAAGGCGGTAGTCATTGCACATCGGTAATCCGTCCTTCGCGGCTTGCGACTCAGCCTCGTTCTAAATATGTTCTTATGGTGAGTACGCCCACCCCTTTCGACGCTGATGCGCCGCTTGGCAGCCAGCGTGCCATCATCCGTCGCAATCCGGAGGACCCGGAAGAAATCGAGATGGTCGAAGCGCGGTGGGGGTCCAATCCGCGCTTTTCCGACGGGGAAAGCTATCGCTTCGTCCGGTCGGAAGGGAAGACCTTCCCCAGCCATCGCTGCCTCGTGCCCGCGTCCGAGTTTCACATCACAGTCGGCGAGCGACGCTATCGCGCGACGCTGGACGGTGGCAACTTCTTCTACATCGCGGCGATCTGGGAGCCAGCGATGGGCGACTGGCCACTAAGCTACCGCGTGGTGACCGTTCCCGCCAATCCGGAGGTCGCCCGCTACCAGGATCGGCACGGCGCGATCATCCAGCGGCGCCAGAACATGCAGTGGCTCGACGCACTCGTGCCGGATGCCGGGCTGCTCACGACGCCGCCTGCGCGAACTTTCGTGGTCGAGGAGCTGTCCGGCGGGCGGCGGCAGGCCGCGCTAGCGCTCTAGTCGGGAACGCCAATCCCCATCTCGGCGAGCCGGGCGACCAGCCGGGCTCGGGTCATCGGTTCGTCGAAGCGCCATTCGAGCAGGCGCACGCCCTGATGCGCGAGCAGGGCGCGCTTCCTCTCGTCGCGGGCTTGGGTCATCGCGAGCCCCTCCTCGCCGCCGAAGAGCGTGATCGGCTCATAATGCTGCTGCCCCTGATACTCGATGGCGAGCTGCAGCTCGGGCACATGGATGTCGATCGATTGAAGCCCCAGGAAGGCGGGCCGCCATTGATGAACCGCCGATGGCCAGATCGTGCGGACAAGATCGAGGAGCGCGACCTCTGAAGCCCAGCCGCGGCCGATCTCCGGGACTCCACGCTCGCGGCGGAACGCATCTTCGGCCGCGACCATCCATTGCGCAAAGAAGGCCGATGCACCGACGTCGGCGACGCCCATGTTCCTCGAAAAGATCCTGCCCCGGGGGCTGCTCGGATTGATGAACTGCGCGATGTGGCGCCGGCACGCCGCCCAATCGGACGGGGGCGGCATCGGCGGGATCGCGAGGGGCGTCCCAAAATTGGCTCGCCCTGCCAAAATGATGGCACGCCAACGAATTACTTCACTGCAGCGGCCGTCGGCAATGGCTCGTATAACTTCGTATAATGTATGGGCGCACGGCGGGGCCATTGGACGTGGGGGCGGGGGCGGAGGGCGGCGTGGGGTTGGGCGGCGTGGGGGTGGGTGAGGAAGAGGGAGGGGCGCACGGCGGCGGGTGAGGGAGATGGAGGGGGCGGCGGCGCGGGTGGGGGAGAGGGAGGAGGCGGCGCGGGTGGGGATGCAGGTAATGGGATCGTGGGCTCGTGGCTGGGGGCGGCGGTCGGTGGGCGGTGGGAACCTAGCACAGTGGGCGTTCGGTGGGATGGCAAGTTAGATCGGACGGAGGAGAGGAGGCTTTGCGAGATGGACGATCCGAATTAAAAGTTCGAACTACGATCACCACGACCATAAGGTGCTTTATAATAGTAGAGATAGAGATTTATAGTATTATCAGACAAAAAAAATGTTAACTAAAAATCCTAAATTTTTCAAAAAAAAAGCAAAAAAAATTTAAAATACAATTGGTTTCACTTTGTGTCACAGTGTGGCGCAGTACTCGGTCTCCAGCTCATCCGGCGCGGTGCGCGACCCTGCCGCCGACGGCGCGCGGACGTGCCCGACCATGGACACGCGCAACGCCTCCTCCTCGTGCGCGCGCCGCTCCATCTCCGCCATCTCCGACTTGCGCCGCTGGATGCTCACCACCGCCACCAGCACCAGCCCCAGCAGCACCGTGCCGCCGGCGCCCAGCGCGGCGCCGAACAGAGCGAGCTTCCACTTGCTCACTTCTCCGGCCTCCGACAGCACGCCTCCGCCGCCACCGTCGCCTGCGCCGCCCAGGACGAGCGCGAAGTGCCCCTGGTCACACGCGAGGCAGGTGTTACTTCCCGGTTCCACATCCGTGACGGCGACGCTGCCGTTGAACCCCACTGCCATGCAGAGCGGCACGGCCCCTGGCTGCAGCGCGGGCACCGCCATAGAGAAGTTGACACGGATGGCGGCGCCGGTGGCGACGACCTCCAGCCGTGCCGCGCCGTCGCGCCGCGGCAGGGCGTAGAACATGAGCCCCAGAACCGGCGACGCGATGCGGTAGCCTCCGCTCGCCGCGTAGTCGTCGTAGACGGAGGAGAGATTACTCAGGTTAACGCGCACGGCGAGGAGGTGGGAGGCGGCGCCGCCGCTGCCGCGCGCGACGAGGCCCGGGGGCACGGAGAACTCGCCGAAGCTGCGGGCGCCGTATCGCCTCAGGCTGCCGGCGCGGAAGCGCGCCACGGCGGCGCCGATGACGGACAAGCTCCCGGGGAAGGAGAGCGGGTAGGTGACGCCCGTCCGCCGGCGCTTGCCGCGGAACCACTCCTCCGCGGCCTCCTGCACTACGTCGTCGAGCAGGACGGAGTCCTGCAGCTGCAGCTCCTGCAGCGCGGCGCGTGGCGCCTCCCAGCGGCCGTCGACCGGGGGTGGCGCCGCAGGTGCCGCCGCAACCCGCACCCGCGATCGGCCCACCTTCTCGAACGCGTCGATCGCGTTGACGAGCGTCTCCGCGCGTGCGTTCAGCTCCTCGATGATCGCGAGCGTCGCCGGCTGAATACCGCGCCGCACATCGTCGTCCGTCTTGGGCCAGCCCATCTCGGGGTTGCGGTCCATGGCGTAGATCCGCTCGTCGATGAGCCGGATCAGCGAACCGTTTGCGTGACGGAGCGCCTTGCCGGCCTCCTGAAGGACCGGGTCCTCGAAGTCGAACTCTGCGCCGGCCCAGGCCACCGCCATCTCGTCGAGCGGGTCGAGCATTTTGCGGCGGTAAGGCGTGCCGAAGCTGTGCTCGCGCAAAAACTGGCGCAGTTGCTCGGGCAGCTGCGCCCTGTAACGCTGTAGCAGCGCCACATCATGCGGGTGCGGCTCGGCCGGCGGCGGGACGCGTGCCGCGCGTAGCACCTCGTCGGCGAGGATCCCTCGCAGCGCCTCTTCGAGCGCGCGCTGCAGGCCTGTACGCGCCGCCTGCCTCTCCTCGTCGCCGGCGTCGGGTGGGCAGTGATAGAGGATGGGCCGGCGGTAATGCCGCAGGTCGAAGGGCAAAGGATGCCCGTCGGGATGCCCCATGGCGGTGTTCATCACGCCGATGAGGCTGCGCCAGCCGCGCGACTTCAGCGCATAGCCATGCTCGAGGAGGACGTTCGGGTTGGGCGACCGCTCGGCATTAGCGCGGGTCGCAACGTGCGTCAGATCGGAGATGAAGGCCGCGGCACGGTCGATCTTTTCGAAGATGGTGTCGGCAAGCGGCGGCATACCGGGCACGTCCAGCGTATCGCGGTCCGCCTGGAGCTCGCGATCGGCCGGGTCGACATCGGCGTCGGCGTTGATCGCCCGGATCGCGCGATCGAGTGCCCACTGGATCAGGCCTCTCCCGACACGGTTTTCCGTGTCACTCTGCCAGGAGTAGAAGATGTGGTGAGGCATGCGGGGACGAATCTCGGAGAGGCAGGACTCCCCTGCTATCACGCCTTCTGACCCTGATCAGCACCAACCCACCAGGGTCCTGTCATCAATGACACTTTACCTAGAATAACTGGGTAAAGTGTCACAAATGGCATTTCTGTTGAGCTGATAACCGCTGCTGGCTCGAGAGCCCGCAGCTCGAAGGTCAGCAGCTCTGCCGCCCGTTCGTAGGATGTGTTCGGCCCGAAATAGCGGGCCGTGGTCTCCAGGTCTGCGAGAATATCGAGCATGGCCATTCCTCATCGAAGCGGGGGTGGATCTCCGAGCTTGATCCGGGTTTTCAATTGCCCGTCAGGACGGCGATGCAGATCGATTCCGCTGAAGTGCGTGCGAGTGAAGGTCATCAGGCGCGCGACGCTCTCGTAGGTGGTCGAAGATCCAAAGAACCTGACGGGGCCGTGCCACTTGGCGCCCTCGATCACACGCATGCGATAGGTGCCTGGCGGGACCGGGACGGTCACGTCCTCCTCCTTGCGCACGTAAACCGAGATGACGTGGTCGTCGGTCGCCGGGTCGAACAGCTGAACCACGGCGTTGGCAGGCCCTGCCGTGACCCGCATTCTCGAGGTTGCGCTGCCGGGCTCCACCAGCTTGTTCACGGCGACGCTGCCAGAACGTGGGAACGGAACCGCCGGCGCCATGTCAGGCAGCCAGCCGCCTCGCTTCATCTCCCGATACGCTGGAAAGAGGATGGAGACCGCCGAGAGCAGCAACACCCATTTTTGCAACAGATGAGGCGATCGCCCCCTATATCGGGTTTTGCTCCTTTGATAGTCGAAGCCCCGGTTCTTCGTTGCGAACCAGGGATCCGTAAACTCCACTCGCGACTTCCCGTCGACCCACGAAGCGCTTCCGAGTGGGACCGCTTTCGCTTGCTTGGCCCAAGCCGCTCGGGCCTGCCGCGCAGCCTTGCCAAAGCCCCAGAATCCCTTCTCTGAGGTCAAGCCTTGGCGCTGCCGATAGCGCTCCCGCATGTAATCGCGATCGTCGATGCCCATTATGATGTCTCCCCCCATTGTGCCGGCGCGGCCATGGAGTGCTCGTCCGCGCCGGATGCTTCGATCAGCTCCAGCCGTCCCGGCGCCCCTCGCCGCTGTCCTTGAGCCCACGTCGGTCCAGACTGGAGCGCCGGATCTCGAGTTCCACGCCATCCCCTTTGGCGCGGGTACGGATGTCGCGGGGATCCACATTGTTGCGCTTGGCAAAGTCCTCGGCAGCCTTATCGCTTCCGAACTTCCCAACATCGTCGAAATCCCATCCACTCATCGTCGTCTCCTTCAATCCGGCGGTCCGGCCGGTCGGTCGTCACAGATCGAGCCCCAGGCTGCGTTCCGGAAGCGGCGGCAGCACGTCGCCGCGGTCGGGCTTGAGGTCGGGCGGTGATTTGAGGGCATCGGCCGGTGCGGGCGCAGCCTGGCCCTTCCCGGCGGCCGGAATCGGCGGGTCGCCTGGCAACGGCGGCAAGTCCGCCAGATCGATCGGGCCGGGATCGAATTTTTCGCGTGGGCTAGTGCCCGTGCCGCGTTCCCGGTCGACGTCGAGACGACCCAGTGTTTCGAGCGCCGAGGTCTTGTTGCCGGGGTTGTTGTCGAGCTGGTGCTCGAGCTTCGCCTTATCGTCCACCACCATCGTCAGTTCGTCGCGAACGCGGGTGACGCCGACGTTGAAGAGGCGCTGGTTGGAGAGATTGCGCTCCTGGCTCGACATGACGGTGATCGCCTTGTCGGTGGTGATGCCCTGCGCCATGTGCATGTTGAGCGAGTAAGCGAGGTCGAGCCGCGACAGCATCGGATCCCCCAGGTCGAGCGTCAGCCGCTCATTGCCCGCGGTCTCGACGGTGACGCCGTTCGCATCGATGGTGAGGACGCGCGCCAGGGCGGCGTTGTGGAGCCCCCTGCCCTTGTCGTTGGCGGTCCAGCGAACGCGATCGCCTTCGCGCAGGTGAAGATCCTTCTTCTCGCTGAGCTGCAGGCGGTCGCGCTTCTCGGTTGGCGAGAGTTTCTGTGGGTCGAACCGGATGCGCCGGCGACCGTCGAGAAGGTCGACCTTGCCGTTGGGATGAACCTTGTCCACTTCGTAGCGGCCTGCGGCCAAGCCGACGTCCCCGCCGCCGCCCCTCCCTACCTCCAGCGTTTGCCCGGGCCGGTAGGTGGATGCGTACCGCAGTTCCTCGCGCGTGGTGTTCATCCGCTCGTAGACGGTGAGGTGAATACCTTCGCCGCGCACAGTCCCTTCGGCCGCAAGCCCGTCCTGAATGCGTTGATTGATGATCGCACGCGAGGCGCGGCCCGACGCGAACACCGCCGTCGCCACCCGATCGACGGTCGAGAGGCCGAGCCACATCTCGGCTGCGTGCAAGGCCGGGCTCTTGTGCTCGATGACGCTGTCGCCGAGCACCTTCATCGCCTTGCCCGCTTCGCCGACATTGGCCAGCGCCGCGACGGTGCGCAGCTGATCGGTGCGCTGGCGGATGTTCTCGTCCATGCGCGCCATGGTTCCTCCACCCGCCTGGATGAGTGCGAACGACTTGCCCGCATCGATCGAGGAGAGCTGCTGCCGGTCGCCAACGAGAACGAGCTTGTCGACGCCGAGCGCGGCCGAGATCTGGTGCAGCTTCAGCATGTCGTCGCTCGACACCATCGAGGTCTCGTCGACGACGAGCATCTGGCCGCCGAAAACGGCGCGCGCCTGCTCATAGGCGTCGCCCTGCCGGTTCGTGACATGCCGCTCGTTGGCAAGAATGAAGGAGGCGATGGTTTGGGATTTGATTCCGGTGCCCTCCGCGAGGTCCGCCACCATCTTGTTCTGGAAGGCGAGGCCCGTGACGGCCCGCCCCTCCGCCTCGGCGACCCGCGCGACGGACTGCAGCATGGTCGACTTGCCGGCGCCGGCTATGCCCTGCACCACCACCGTCCTGTCCTCTGAGGACACGATCAGAGTGGCGGCGGCGAGCTGCCCGGCGTTGAGCTCGCGATCCGCATGTCCCTGCAAGCGCTCGGGAGCCTCGCTGGCGGCCATCATCGGGGTGGAAGCGCCCTTCCCGTCCTCCACCGCCTTGAGGATGCGCTCCTCGGTCCGGAGCGCCCCCTGCGTGGTCACCATGCGTGGCCGGGTGTCGCCCACGCTCGCCTCGCCCGCGATCAGTTGATCACGTTCCACGAGCTGAGCGATCCGCCGCTCGACCTGATCGACCGTGACGCCCTTCAGACCAAGATCGAGAGCGGTCTTGCCGAGCTGGTTGACGTTGAAGGCGGCTTCACGCTCGGAAAGCATGCGCACGGCGGACGCAACCGCCAGTTGCGCACGGGCTTCTGCCGGCGAGTGGGTCACGCGAGCCAGGCCTCGATCGACGAGAGGATCGTGCGGCTTGAGGACATCGCCAACCTTGTCCCAGGCGCTCGTCAGCGCCTCGGATACGGCGCGATAGCCGCGCTCCAGCGCGCTTCCCGGCTCGCGCTGTTCGGACCTTGCAAGCGCCGCCTCGAGGAGGGCTTTGCCATTGAAGCCTAGAGCCGCCGCCTTATCGATCCACTCGCGTCGGAGGACATCGCGGTCCTCCACGTTCAGCTTGGGATCGCGCGTGTTGGTGGTGACGCTGTCCCGTCCCTTGGGAGAGGTGATGCCGAGCTCGGCTGCCTTCTCGAGAATGGCTTCGCGGCGCTGGCTGAACGCCTCCAGCACCGCCTTGGGGACGCCGGCGACTTCGAACGTCCCGTGCTTGCCCTTGAGCTCGACTTGATAGCCCAGCTTCTCCATCTCCTCGCGCAAGAAGGCGTGGTAGATCGAGCCGATCACCGTGTTGTTGCTCCAGATCTTGTCGGCATGGAGCGCCTGCCATTTGCCATCGGGCATCTTGGTCAGGTTGGCGATCACCGCATGGATGTGCGCCTGAGGATCGAGCGCGCGGCTCGTGTCGTGCTGGAACAAGGCGAAGACGAGGTTGCCGGAGTGCACCGGTACCTTGCGTCCCTCCACGTCCTTGCGCCCCTCGGCGAGGTTCTTCTCCACCCACGCCATGGCCCGCGCGACCGCCTTCATGTTGGCGCCGTTCTCGCCGAGGATACGCTTGTCGCCGGTGGCGTAGGCGAGCAGCGACACCGACTTCGGAGCCGAGAAGGTGAGGTCGACGCCCGATCGCCGGTTCTCGACCTGCGCCACGCCCTCCCCGCTCGGGAGGATGCCATTCAGAATGCCCTCGAAGGCGTCCTTCGCTACCTCGCCGGACAGGCCCAAGTCGGCGGCACCCTCGCCGCCCCAGGCGCTCACCTCGGAGCTGTCGTCGACCGTGTAATAATCGTCCTTCGCGAAGTAGCCGGCGGCCCCGGAAGCGGATCGAACGGATGCGACCGAGAGCACCAGCTAGATCCCCATGTCCATGCCGTCATGATCAGGGCCGGCCGAGAAATCCTGGCGTAGTTCGACGATCGTCTGATCTTCGACCTGAGGCGCATGGTTGTGGCCGCGACCGTCCCTCCGGTCGTCACGGTCGCGCGCCTGAACGATCTCTTGCTCGACGGCCGCCCGGGCGGCCTGAGCCGTGTCGGCGGCATGCTCGCGGGGGGCCTGCCCGTCCCGATCGGCGTTGTTCTCGCGGACTGCCGTGCTGTTCGGATCCTTCTCCTCGACCTCTACCGAGAGGATCCGCGCCGCCATTTCCTTCGCCACGTTGACGGGCTCCACCACCTCTTCGGTTACCTGACCGGCACCGTCCCGCCCGGCCGCTTCACCACTCCCCTCGCCATCGAACACCTCATCTCCGCGCTTTGACCGCACAGGCTTCATGTCGGGGCGTGGCAGGAAGCCTTCAGCGACCTGGGGATAGTCCTTCCAGTCGAGCTTGATGCGGGCGGCAGGGAAGCCGTCGGGGAACTTCACGAAGCCGTGCATGGAGGGCAGGTTCGTGATGTCATCGGCGATGACGAGAGGCTCGACCTGTTTGCGCGGGGTCAGTGTCGAAGCGTCCCGCGTATTGTTGTAGCCGTAGCTGTAGGCCTCATCCATCTGGCGGACTTCGCGGTTTCCGATGTAGCGCGCGCACTGCTCGGCGGTGTCGAGGTCGGCCGTCGCGAGGATAAGCTTGGAGCGGGCAAGCGAGGCAAGATTGCGGGCACCCTGTTCGCCGTAAACCTCCACCAGCTTCTCGAAGCTGTGAATGCCGAGGATCATTGCGCCGCCGAAGGCGCGGGCCGTCTGGAGACCGTTCTCGATGGCGGGCAGCCGGTGGAGCGCGCCGAGCTCGTCGAACATGAACCAGGTCCGCAGCGAGCGCGTACGCGGCATGGTCATGAGCCGGTTAATGGCGAGATCCATCCAGAGCGTCAGCAGCGCCCGGTTCATCGCCATGTCGACGTAATTGGAGGTGATGAAGAGGATCGAGCCCGGCTTCTTCTCGCCCGTGATCCACTCCCGGATCGAGAAGCGTGGACCATCGTCTGGCAGGAAGCGGAGGACCTGCGCGTTGGTGTTGAAAACGGCGCGGATCGACTCCGCCATGCGGGCGGCTTCCGGGGCCGTCAGAGGGTCGGCGATGGTGTTCTGAAGGTAGCGGTGAACGCGCTTCAGGTCGGCTGTCATCAGATGTTCCGACAGCGCGAGATTGGTGGTTTCACCACGCTCCTGAAGGCGCACGCACATCTCAATGAAGAGCGTGCGCGCAGCGAGCGCCCAGAACGGCTCGGAGGAACCGCCGTCCGACGGGATCAGGGCCGCAGCGGCTGCGGTGAACTCACTGTGGGAGCGGCAGTCGGAGAAGATCGACCATGCCGGGCAGCGCCGGTCCATCGGATTGAGGATCGTATCCCGTTCGGGGTCATAGAATGCCTCGACATAGGCGCCGGTGAGATCGAAGATGACGGCGCTGTCCTGGCGCGCGCGCATCTGCTTGACGAGGCTTCGCAGCTCGGTCGTCTTGCCCGACCCGGTGGTGCCGACCAGCATCGTGTGCGACTGTTCCATCCGATGCGGGAACGGGATGCCTGCAAGCGTGTAGGGGTGGTGGATCCCGGCCGCCTTGCGCGCGGCGAAGGGCAGCTGCAGCACCTGCCGCGGCGAGAGATCCGGCAGGCACTCTCGGGCCTCTTTCTCGAAGGCGGCTTGGTTGTGCTGCGCGACCTCGGCGCGGAGCAGATCGCGCTCAACCAGCATGGCGCCTCGTTCGTGCCGTTCCTGCAAGATCGACCGACCACGGCGCCGCGAAATGTCGACGAACCAGATGGTCAGCGGCACGATGAGAAACACGGAAACGAGAATGGCGCCGAGCAAGCCCCGCACAGCCACGCTCCAGGCTCTTTGGACTTCGGGCATGTACTGGACGACCGGCATGATCGTCCGGTGGATGTCGCCGTTCGGAAGGGTCACGTTGACCCGCTTGGCCGGGTCGAGGCCGACCCAATCCCAGAGCATGGCGTAGAGCTTCATGCAGACGAGCTGGAAGCCGTGCTCGTCGAGCTTCAGCGACATGATGATGAACCATGCCGCGAGGAAGGCGAAGAACCACAGGATGAAGGGAAGCTTCGCGCCCGAGAACCACATCAGCATCTCGTGCGTGAGGAGCTGACTTCCCCGCGTGAAATTGCCGGCGTTGCGGTGGACCTTGCCGCGTGCCGAATGGTGGGTCAGCGGTATGGCGCGACCATCGCTGCGGATGTCCTTACGCGCCATGGTATTGTTCCAGGCGCTTGTCCGCATTGGCGATGATCCGCTCGCGGAATTCAGGATATTGCTCGCTGATGATGACGTCGAGCGCGAGCTGCATGAACTCGCTGATCCGCGCCAGTCGGCGGTGGCTGGACGTGATGACGCTCGCCGTGCCGAGATAGGCATCGACCGCCGCCCGGATGATTTCGGAGGGTTTGCATTCCTGGTCCGTCGCGAGGGCCAAGATGCGATCATACTGCTGGCGGTCGAGCCGCACCGTGCAGTGCCGTGTCGTCGAAGACAAACCAGCCTCCTAGCAGAGAGGCTGGTGGGGACTTGAGAAAGCGTGCGTGGTTATAGCTGATGGAGCGGCGTGCGGCAAAGAGAATTGAGAAGCAGCGAATGCGTGTTACCGCGTGGGACAGGTAACCACCTCAAATTAGGCCGGAATCCGAAGTAGCTACGCCTGTCCCACGTCGTGGCACACGCGCAGGTCAAAGTAAGGTCTTGGAAACGCATGGGAAACCTGCACCTTCAGGTGCGTAGGGTGTGCTAAGTCTACCAGGATTGATCCGTGGTCCTAGGTCGTGATGGTGATCTATTCATGGCGGGCGTTCCGGGATCCGGCGGGACACGGTCCGCCTTGCGGCGGAATGGCTGGCGCTCCGCAGCAATAACTTAGACGGAGGTATTGCGCCGCTTCCGATCCGCTGGACAACACGCTACGATCGCCTCGTTCGCAGCCCGATCAGCTCTGAACAGCGAGGCCATCATGGCACGTACATTGGAACAGGAACGGCAGGCGCTCGAAGAGGAAGAGCGGCGGCTTGCGGAGAAGCGTGAGCTGCTCGCGAAACGCGAGCGTGAGGAGGCGATCAAGGCCGTCGACAAGTCGGGCTTGCTGAAGCTCGACGGCAAGCGGCTTGAGGCGCTTGCCGGACGCATCAAGGCGCTCGGTATCGAGGAAGTCGAAAAGCGGCTGGCGGCCTGAGACCTGCTCCGCCGCGACGATGTCGCGGCGCGGTCATGGGGGGCTCGATGCCCCCCATGACCGCACCTCTCCAAGCGAAAAAAAGGGAGAGGCCGCAGCCCCTCCCCGACGCTCAGTATTCGTCCGACATTTGTCCTGGGACCGTGTGAACGACCCGGTCGACGAGCGTCATCGGCAGCGCGTCATAGTCGCCCTCATCGATTGCGATGTAGCGCCCGTCCGTTTCCTCGATGACGTGCTGATCGAAGAAGCTGTGAAGCGCGCGGCGCTCGGCGAATGCGAGGGCGGCAAGGTAGTTGGCGGCATCGGCGTGTGCGGCGGTCGAGATGATCTGCATGTGAGCCTCCTGTCGTCTTGAATGACAGGGGAATGGCCGTCGTTGAGGGAGCCGCCGGGTCAGGGACGCCGGCATCGCCGGCGCCGCGCAGCGGCGGTGGGGGTCACGATTTTCTTCGGCGGCCACTATCGCCGCCGAAGGGAGCCCGACCTCGATCCGCCGAAGAAAATGGTGGGGCCCCGCCGTCCTTGACGCGGCGGCTCCCTCAACGACATCCTTGGAAGTCTGTGAGAGATTTTTATCCCCCGGTTGGGATCGCGGTGGCAGCCCGTGAGGGGCGGGTCTGGCTTTCCGCCGCTGTGCGGGGCGGCGTGCCGATCGGCTATCGCCCTGCGACCTGATCGGGGTCATAGTGGAACCCATTTACCTCGCTCAGGGGTCTGACCTCCTCGCGCATCCTTGTCGCGGGAAAGCGTTAACCGGACCACGTCAGAAGCTCGGCCGTTAGTTCTCCGAGGTCACGCTGGCCGGTCGCCTCGGCAGGCCGTCGCCTGAGCCTTCGATCCACAAAATCATGGTTCGATGTCCGACCACATGTTAGTCCGTTCGGGCGCTGCGAAACGGGCGGCGCCGGGACTGGTAATCCCGTCGAGAACGGCAACTCGGGGTGAGCGATCACGCCGGGGTGCCTGCGCATATGTCCAGGTGCCTCGGCACTAAAAGCGTAGGCGCATGTCTCGACGTGTTACCAGCCCCGGCTCCCGCGCCCAGCGCGCGGGAGTTGTTGGCTGGGCGCACCGCCGACTGCCGCTGGGATCTCCTTGGCGCTCGGGACCGGGGCATGGATACCAACCCGTCAGAGCAGGTCGTCGCGCGCGCGCTGGCGCTTGCATTGCTACGCCAGACGCTGGTCTATCTCGGCACGGCGGAAGAGGCTGCGGCTGCCGGCCATGCGCAGCGGGCGATCGACGTTTTACTGCGCCGAGCGGGGTTAGAGGACAACCGAGGACCGCTGCGAAATTGAGGCTCGGCTGCCACCGGTTCTCGGACCCGACATGCAAAAAAATGGGCGCGCCGCCGGAGCGACGCGCCCTGCGCTGTCAGCCGAATTGGACGGAGGCTATGCCCATTCCAACCGCGGCGCATCGTCGAGACCGGCGGTGGTAAGAAGCCGATCGAGCCGATCCAGATAGGCACTGGCCCCCGCCACCGCGGCACGCCGGCGAACCGCCGGTTGCGCGAGCCGCGCTCGAACTGCGTCGACCGGGATTTCACCGACACTTTCGGGTCGGAGGCCGAGGCTCTCGAGCAGTGCGAATGCGTTGCTCGATGCGAGGTCGAGTTCGTGACCGAGGTCGGACGTAAGAGCTACTTCCATAGCGATGGCGCCGGCCTGATTGGCAGGATGGAAGGAGGTGCGGCGGCGGCGGAACTGGGCTTCCTCGACGACCGCGATAACCGCCTCGTCATAGTCGAAAAGCCTGGCGATAGTCGCTAGCGCCAGCGGGCAGACCCTGGCTTCTAAATGATCGAAGGTGAGGCCAGCTACCTCGGGGTCAAGATCCGCGAGGATGATGCCTGAGCGTTCGCCCTCTTCGCGCAAAAGGGTGCGAAAGGCGGCGAGTTGGCAGGCGCTGATGGCGGCGGTTGGGCCGTCGCGGTCGTCGGCGTCAGTGGCGATGCGGAACGTGACGGACATCTCGTTTTCCCCTGTTGATCCGCAATTGCCTTCCCCCTCCCCTTTGCCGCCGTGGGCGGGGCCGTTGAGCGAGTGCGAACGCGCTCCGTCTCGCGGCGCGATGGGGCTCGATGCCCCTGAGCGCCGCTTGTCGACGCAAGAAAGGAGGAGAGGCCCCGGCTGACGCCGGAGCCTCTCGGTTTGCACCTCACGCAGCGCGCTGGCTGCTCTGGTGGGCGAGGCGGACGATGTGCAGCGGAACCCCCGCCTGCCGCAGCTTCTGGGCGAGGTTCTGCTGGATGCCGGAGCCTTCGCATATGACCGCTTCGACCGGCTTGAGGTTGAGGATGCGGTCGTTGCGGACGAACGCCGCCCGGTTGCCCTGGCTGCGATCGAGGCGGAACTGGATGACCTTCACGCCGCGCGAGGCGGCCCACGCGTGCGCCGCGGCATCGCACCCCTTGGCTTGCGCGGTCGTCGCGAGGATCATCTCCGGGATGCGCGCCTTGATGCTGTCGAGACCCTTCCAGAGCAGCTCTCCGTCCTCCCAGACCTGGCCGCCGGAGAAGGCCACCACGGGACCTTCGGGTGCGAACTGTTCGCGGCGTTCCCGGGCGCGTGAGGCAAGATAGTCGCGGGCGTCGATCATCGAGGCGTTGAGCGCGCTCGACACCCGGCTTCCCCGGACCGGCGAGAAGGGCTTGCCGGTCTCGACGCGGTACACTTCGGCGGCATGGTCGCGCATGCACTCCATCGCTTCCCGGCACCCCTGCAGCGTCTGGCAGAGGAGCTGCGTGTCCTCCAATTCGGTCGCGTAGATCTCGGAGGGGTCGTAGGAGCGGGCGAGATCACCGAGCTTCTTGGCCGCGTCATCCTCCCGCCCCTCGATCCGCTTCGCCACGACGTGGAAGCTGTTCGCGAAACCCCAGGCGAGATCGGTCGCGAAGGCCTCCATGCGGGTGTCGCGCAGCACATCGAACATCGTCTGCATCATCATCTCGACGGCGGCCCGCACCTGCTCCGGATCGGGCATGTCCAGCGCTTCCGGCGCCTCGACAATGCTGAGCTTCGCCATCTCGTTAGGCTCGATGAACGCACCCTCGTAGGTATGGGTCAGGTCCTCGTTCTCGCGGGCTGCGGCGATGTGGCTGGCAAGGTCGGCGAAGTTCGTGAAACTGGTCTGCATGATAGCCTCCTTTGAATCTCATCCATTCGATGAGGCTTCTCATTCGACGTGCGGCGGTCGTGTCGGTCAGGGACGTTAACCGGGAAGCCGGCGCCAGCCGGACCCCGGTTAACGCCGCGAAGCGGGGAGCGGGGGAGCCGATTTTCTCGGGCCCGGAGCAAAGCGGAGGGTTCGTGAAAATTGGGGGTACCGCTCATCCTTGACGGGCTCGGATCCCCGCACGTCACAACTAGGAATTCAGAGAGAGAGATTTTTGGTCCACCACGCCCGCCCCACGCCCCCCGCAAGGTGATCGTCACCCGGAGGGCGGAGACCCGGCGGAGACGGGGCTCCGGGAGCCGCAGGCGAGTAGAGCGCCGGTCCCGCCCGCAGGGTGGGATGCGTCGACCATGTCGCCGCGGTTGCCGGCGGTTGGCGAAATGTTGGTCGCACGGGCTCCACCGATCGGGCAGACTCGGGCTCATGAGAAACAATCCCTTCGGACTTCCCGAAACCGCGGCCGATCGCTTCATGCGCGAAGAGCGCGAGCGAGCGAGATTCTATCGGGATGCACTGGGCGGTGGCGCGGTTGCCGAGGCGATCCGGCAGGCCAGCGAACACACCAAATTGCGGCAGCAACTCGATTTCGCACAGCCCTACCGCAGGGTGCTGGACGTGTTGGAGCGTGATCGCAAAGAGCGCGAGACGTTCAAGCAGCTGACCAGCACGGCCTGGGCACTTTCGGTGACGGAGACGGCGCACAGCATCGCTGAGCGCAACGGCGGGTTCCTCGAGGAGCAGCGCCGGCTATCGAACACCACGCTCGAGACGGTGCGTGCGTTCGACCGAAACCGGGGAACGGTCGCCGCGGCCATCGCTGAGGCGCGTGCCGGCGACAGCATCCGGCGCATGGTCGAGGACGCGCTGCCGCGTTTCTCCGCATTCAGCGCCATTGCCGAGCGGATGCGGTTGGTCGATGCCATGACCCTCCGCGCGAGCGAGGGCGTGGTGCAGTCTGCGACGGCGCTCGCGGCCGAGATGGTGCTGGAGACGCAGCGGATCGCAGAAGCGATCGCGGCAGCGTCGAGCGACGAGGAAAGCTCGGCGCTGGTCGGCGAACTGTTCGAGAAGGTGCTCGCCTATCTGGCGAGCCTCGGTCCCAAGACGATCGCCGAGCTCAACACCATGGGGCTCATGCAATGGTCGGCCTGGCTGTTCGGGCTCCTGGGCTTCGTGCTGGCGATCGTGGCGCTGCAACCGAACCCCTCACCCCAGCAACAGGCGACGATCGCCGAGCTCAACCGGAAGTATGAGCATCTGCAGGCTGAGACGCAGCGGCTCGGCGATGCCGAGCCCCGCGCCGACGAAGCCTATGTTTCCGATTTGCCGAGAGCGGAGCTGGCACGCGATGCGACGTTCCGGCGGACGCCCAATCGCGCCGGCGACGTGGTGCTGCGAGCGCCGAGAGGAACCGTGCTCGCGATCGAGAAGACGCAGGGCCGCTGGTGTCTGGTGGTGTTCCGAGACCCGCTGTCTAACCAGCTCGCACGTGCCTGGGTCTATGCGACGGCGGTGACACGGCTCGTGCCGCCACTTTCGGATGAAGGTCGGTAGGGCGGCGCCGAAGAGCCGCCCGCGCCTGTCAGAAGAAGTCGATCTTGTCGGCGATGATCTCGCAGCCGTAGCGCGTGACGCCGTCCCGATCCTCCCAGCTCGAGTAATGGAGTCGGCCGGTGATGGCGACGACATTGCCCTTCTCGCGGGTAGCGGCCGCCTTGCCGAGACCGTTGAAGCAGGTGACCTTGTGGAACTCGGTCTCCTTGGCGGTGTAGCCCGTGGCTTCGTCGACGAAGGTTTTGCCATCGCGGAGCTTCACGCGGTCGGTCGCGACGATGATCGTGGTGACGGCACCGCGCGTATCGGGATCCTTGACCACCCGGCCGGTGATGTTGACGTTGTTCATGGAACCTGTCCTCCTTGGGTCCAGCGGCCTTCCCGCCAGTGACACCGAAGAGCGGCGTGCGGGCGCAGCCCACACCGGCGCGCGAAGCGCGCAAGGGGAACCCTGGAGCGAGCTGGCGCGGGCAGCCGCGAAGCGGCAACACGGGCGAGCGGAACGGGTTGTGGGGGGCGGCCGTCTCGTCGCAGGTGTCGGGAACAGGCGAAGGAAGGTCGTGGACACTGAGGAGGCGTGGGTCCTCCAGGCAACGATCAGCCGGACTGGGCGGGCGAGCTCAGGACGTGCGGTCGATCTGCCCTACGCGCCGTGAGTCGAACGCAGCCAGCCACTTTGTGCGGACGACGTCGTAGAGGCCGGTGGGCAGCAGGCCATAGGCGACGTTGCGATCGGGGTTGCCAGGCACCGGGCGAAGGTCGGGCCCGGGCCACTCGAAGCGATTGGCTTCGTCGAGGACGATCCACGAACGGACATCGTCGAGGCCGAGGCGGGCCTTGGTCTTGGCCGGGATCTCGACGGCGAGACGCTCGTCGGAGGGCGGGGTGTGCGTCACCGGCAGGACCGTGACCATCTGCCGGCCGTCCTTGGTGGTCGTCGCCAGCAGGACCGCGCAGGGCCTGTCCTTGCTGCCTTCCTCGGCGCCGGTCCTGGCTTCATGGCTCCAAAGGAACGAGTAGCGGATGACGAGGCCTGGAACCGGAACGGGTGCCGGCATCAGTGATCCCGGAGCTCATCGTCGAACGCCGCGGCCTCGGCCGGCGCACGTGCTGCGGCAACCGCGGCGCGGTCCTCGTCGGTGAAGTCGCCGAGCGCCAGCACCTCGCGATCGCGGCTCTTGAGCCGCCGGTATTCAGCATGCGACAGAAGGACGAGGCTGTCGTGGCCGTGATGAGTGATGGTGATCGGCGCCTCGAGCGCCTGGCGGCTGATGCGGCCGAACGACTTGGACGCCTCGACGGAACTGACGGACTGGGGCATGACGATCCTCCTATCCGGAAAGTACGGAGTTTCCGGAGAAAGTTCAAGAGCGGCGCGCCGGTAAGCAGGAACAGGGCCCGCTTCGCCAAAAGCGAAGCGAACCCTGTTCAAACCCGCACCCTGGCGCGGGGAGGTAGCAGGCCTGTCTCAGTCGACCGTCTCAGGCTGGCGGCGACGACGGCCGCCGGCCGCAGGCTCGCCACCGAACCCGCCTTCGGCGGAGGATTCGCCCAGGCCGTCCGCGCCGGCAGGCGCGGCAGGCTCTTCGGCACCCGGCAGCGGCGGCAGGCCGTCATCGGTAGTGACGGTGTCCGTCGGCGCATCGCGGCGGCGCGTCGGACGCGACCAGACGATGTTGTACGAGCCGTCCTCCTGGCGGAACGCCGAGATGTAGAGCGGCTTGTCGAGGCTGGGATCCTCGATCTTGCCGTTGAGGAAGGTCTCGCCGGTCGAATTGGACGAAAGCTCGAAGAGCGCGCCGACCTGGACCCACTGGCGCGCGGCCGAGAGGGCAAGAATCTCGAACTTGGGCGCGCGCGGGTTGGCGGACTGGACGGTGCGCAGCGCGATGACGATCGCGACGGTCAGCGTCGAGATCTTGCCGGTGTAGGTGCCGCTGGCGTTCTGGGTGATGGTGCCGATGTTCATGGGTCGTCTCCTTCGAGAAAGTTCGCTCGAACCCCTTGTCCGAACACCTTCTCTGACCCCCTCAGCTCCTCGGCCGTTCGGCCGAGTAAGGCGCGCCAGCGCCGCTCCGACGAGCGCCTCTTCGGCGCCGTCGGGTCGTTCTTCATCGTTCATTGGGTGCGTGAGCGGATCAGCTTTCGATGTTCTGCGCCTCGGCAGGCTGTGCCTTGCGGCGCCCGGTCTGCTTGGGCCCAGCAGGCGCGGCGTCCGCGCTTGCCTTGCGGCCGCGGCGCGGCTTTGCCGGCTCGGCAGCCGGTGCCTCCGCTTGCGCCCCGGCCGCGTCGGTCGGTGTCGCAGTCGCCTTCGGCTTGCGGCCGAGACCCAGCCGCTGCGCGACTTCGCGGCGCTGCGCGGAATAGCCCGGGGCAACCATCGGATAATCAGGCTTGAGCCCGTAGCGCGCGCGATAGTCGGCCGGAGTGAGACCGTGACGGCCAAGATGGCGCTTCAGCGACTTGTACGGCTTGCCGTCGATCATCGACAGGATGTGATCGGGCGACGCCAGACTCTTGCGCGCGGTGACGGCCGGCGTGAACGCGGGCTGTTCGGGAGCGGGCTCCTCAGCTGGCGCTTCGGGCGACTTCGCGATGCCGCTGATGGCGGCGTGCGTCTTAGCGATGAAGTCGGGCACATCTTCGGGTCGAAGATTGTTGTGCGCGACATAGCTCGCGACGACCTCGATCGTCATCGCCACGAGATCGTTCTCTTCCGCCATCCTGAACCTTTCCTCGAGAGGAAGTGCCGCGGCGCTCGCCGGCCTCCACTATCCCCGAGTGTATCGCCGCGTCGACGGAGCACAACGGCGTATCTGCGATCAGAACCTGAGCGGCGCCGGCATTGCCAGCCATTCGGGCTGATCGGCAGCGATCGGCATGTCGAACTTGGCGGCCTCGGCCTCACTGAACACCGTGGCGTTCATGAGACGGCCGAAGCCGTGGTCCTTGTTCCAGAAGCCGAGGCCATGCTCGGGGTCACGGGCCGCCAGTATGAACCCGTCGGCACCTTCGTCGAGTGCACGGGCGACGGCGCGATCGAGCAGCAACGTGGTGTGGCCGTATTCGATGGCCGTTGCGGTGATCGCGACATAGCCGCCACCGAGCTCACCGGCCCGGAGCTTGTCAGCATCGCAAGCGAACTCGAACCCGAAGGGCAGGACCGACTGCGCACAGCGCTGGATCAGACTGGCTGCGACCTCGACGCCGAACTGCTCGCCCGAGAAGAAGACGACGACTTGGCCGGCCTCGTCCGGCGCTCCGATATCGACGTCGAAATCGAGGACCGGATAGTGCCCGTCCGGGAAGAGGTCGAGCAGGCCGTCGAACGGGCTGAGCTCGGTGCGGGGGAAGAGCGCGGCGAAGTCGTCGCCCATTCCGAGATAATGCGCCTCGAGCGCGTCGAGGCCGACGCTTGCGTCGCCGATCAGCTCGATCGCGCCGATCACGCGCTGGAGAAGGTCAGCCTCGGCCAATGTTACGGCAATGCCGAAGGCGGCCTTGGTGTAGCTATTCGACATGGGCGCCCTCCAATGGTGCGAGTTCGCCAAGGGCGGTTGAGGCACCGCACACCACCAGTGGGGGCACGCTGAAGTCGGCTGCTGCGAGATGCGCCAGTACAGCCTCTAGCGAGCCGAGCGCCTCGATGTTGGCGCGTCCGATCACGACCTCGTCATCCTCGGTGACGAGGTAGGAGATCGCGGAGCCGTCGCCGACCGCGACCACGCGCTCGGGGCCCCATTGTCCGGAATAGCCGCCGCACCAGCGCACGAAGGGCAGCTGTTGCGCGAGGCACCAAGCCTCGAGATCGTCGAAGCTGCCGCCGGCGACCTCGTGCGCAAAGAGCTTGAGCGGCTCACCGGCGACGTGATGGTGCGGCTCGAAGGGTTCGCCGTCCCATTCGATGGCAAGACCTTCGCTCGCGATAATCTCGGCAAGGTCGTCGAAACCGGCAGCGTCGAGCGTGCCGCCGATTGTGATGGACGCGGAAACGCGATCGGCCATGGGGACCTCCTGTGGTTGAACGGTGTAGGGGCGCACGCAGCCGGTCGCCCGCGTGACGTCACGCGGGCGCCGATCTCTGGACTGCATGGATGCGCTAGTGGATGGAGCCGAACAGGTTCCGTTTGGCGGCCGCCTGATGCCGGCCATCCTTGATGCCGATCGTCGCACGCATCTCGGCGGTTAGTTTGTCGGCAAGATCGGCCGGGACGATGGCGTGTGGCGCAACGACCGCAATCGCGGCCTCGGCGGTCAGCAACTCGCCGGGCTCGGTGCCGATCCAGATGAGCGCCTCGCCCTCCTCAGGCTCTTCGTCAGTCGCGAAGAAAACCTGCGCGAAGAAGGTCTGGAGGGGGCGGTCCCAGCCGATCGTGACGCGCACCACGCCGGCGCCGTCGGGTCTGGGCTGGAGATCGTGGCGGCTCATCGCGTTGTCCTCCGGATTCGATGCTGGACGTGGCGCGCAGCCCCCTCTGCGCTGCTGATCGCCTTACCCGCAGCGGACGCGGCTTGGCGCGCGCCGGCCTGTCGCAACAGCGTACGAGCTTCTCGGAGCCGCTCAACTGCAATCGCTATGGCCTGACCATGTTCGGGCGTGGCCGGGGTGATCCGACGCATGATCGTCCTCCGATGATGAGAATGGGAGAGGATCAGTCGTCCTCGGGCAGCAGGATCGTCATGACGCGCGTTGTGACATCGGGATCGGCCGGGTCCTCCGATCCCCATTCGAGCGAGCGGTCGTAGTAATCGATGACGAAGCGGATGATGCGGCCCCGGACGAGGACCTCTCCGCGGCGACGGTCCGCTCCATCCTCGAGCGTGAAGCGATGGAGCCGGACGGCAGCGAGAAGTTCGACCTGGGCGCGAAGCTCGTCGTCGAGCCCGCCCGCGCCGGCGAGCGCAGCAAGGCAGGAAGCAGTGACGACTATTCGGGCCTCGGAATCGAGGCCTTGCCGGCACAGGTCGTTGAGCGCGGCTATGCGAGATGATCGGTCGGTCAAGGTCGGGATGTCCGCCATGGCGTGACTCCTGCTCGGATTAGAAGATTGGCAGCATGGGATGCTGGACGGGAAGCGCCTTGGGGTAGGGCAGTCGCGGAAGCGCGCGACCACGGCGCCGCGCCTCGCGGGTAAGCTCGAAACAATAGGCGAAGAGCCCAGCTTGGCGGTGCGCGACAAGGTGGCGCTCGCGCTGCAGGCGCCATAGCCAGCAGCGCGGGTCCTCGGCGATGCCAGGCCTCGGCAACCCGAGCGCGACCAGTTGCTCGACTGCGCCGGCCTGCCCCTGTTCGCCGAGGCGGATCTTGGAGAGCGTGCGCCCAGATAGCGTGACGTTGCCTGCGCGGAGCACTGTTCTCGGCCTCGTGACTGCTCGGTGAGCGGCAGACAGCGCACAATAGATGCGCCCGATATGACCCGCGCCAGGATCGCTGTACGAGACGACGGCATCAATCCCCGGTCGCTCGCGCCGCAGGTGACGGAAAGCGCGGGCGACGAAAAAACTCTCGCCGTTTTGCGGAACGGCATCGGTCAGGATCAGGCGCGCGAGGACGCAGCCGCGAGCCGGATCGTCGAAGCCGGTGTGCCGCGTTATCACCGCGCCCGTCGTTGGGACCGCGAAGACGGCGACGCTCTCGAGGCGCGCCACGCCACCGAAAAGGCCGACCGCGACCTGCGCGGCCGGGTAGGTCGGCAGGTAGTGGTGCTTTGCGATGAAGGCGCGTGCGAGCGCATGGTCGATAACATCGACGCTATAGGCCTTGGGATCGATCAGCGTGAGATCGCGCGCCCACAAGGCGCGCCGCTCCCGCCAGCGCTGGCTGCGGTCGGTGTGCATGGAAGGGGCCGGTAGGTCAGGCGAACAGCCGCTCGGGGGTGTGGACCGCTGGCGAGAGACGAAGATCGCGGCGGAGCTGCTCGGCAAAGCGGTCGGGCGCGAGCAGCGCCGTGACCGAGGCAAAGCGGTTGCGCTCGCCACAATAGTCCTTGCGGCCGCTCACTCGGCGGTAGAGCACCTCGCGATCGTGGCCGAGCCCTCCCAGCGAGAGCTGCACATAGACCTCGTCGCCATGGAGCGTGACCTCGCCCGAGACGGCGGGGCCGCCCTTGTTGGAGCGGACCTCAAATGTGTCGGCGTCAAGCCCGAGCGCATCGGCTAACTGCCGCAGGGCGGTGCGGCCTTCCTGGTGAAAGGTGCGCTTCGCGGCCTCGTCATAGGCAACGCCGCGAATGGCGAGGGTCCGCAGCACCGGGTGGCGGCGGATCTCGGCGATCTGGTCTATGCAGGTGCGGCGCAGCTTCAAACTGTCGGGACAGCTCGCGCAGACCGCGCCGAGATGCCGGACCAGAAGAATGACGGCGGGATCGGCCTCGGCATCCTTACCGGCATTGCGGCAATCGGTGATCGCGGCACCTATCGCGTGGAGCGTTGTGGCAATGGTGGTCAGCGCGCTGGGATCGAGCGCCTGCTGGTGGCGCATCGCGACGTCGTAATTCATGGGGAAGCCTCCGGTCTCAAGCGCTCATCCGCTCGACCCGCCCCTCCCCCTCCTCTCTGTCCGCGGTCAGCGACCGCGGGACCGCGGCCCCGGGCCGATGACGGGCAAAAACGCTGCCGACTGCTACTATGGGTGCTTCATCAGCCTGACCGGCTGGTCGTGCCTACGTGACACAGAGTTCCAACAAATAGACCGGTGGCATCGGTATGTGGCTGGTGACCCTGCCCCGCTCGGAAGGAAGGTCAGATCCTGGGACTTACCGGTCGTTCCAAATGGCCTTCGCGAACGGCGGCCTTCGTCAAGATCGGACGTTCGCGCGTGATCGCCCCGGCGGCGAATTACCAGCACATAGCCGCTTCCAGACAGGCAGCTCTTGGACGAGATATTCGCGAAGCAGACATTCGAGGTAGGGCTTTCCGCTTAGGCCGGGAGGATCTGGCGTGGGCCTTTTACGGTCAGCGTTTGTCCGGTGACCTAACGCGAGTGCCGACATCGTTTAGCAAGAGCTAATGGCCTGCTCACAATAGACCGTATCGGCATCACCGAAGTCGAAATTTCAAAACGCTGGACTTCCCGCGCCACGCGTTCGACGCCTAGTATGCTGCGATGAGGTTTATCGCCGACGGTCCGGAACTACCCGACGAACTGCTGACCGCGCGTGACGCTGGACAGGTCCTGTTCTTCTGCGGAGCGGGCGTCTCACAAGCTGAGGCACACCTGCCGAATTTTCCCAGCCTCGCTGGCCGGGTGCTCTCCTCTCTGGGTTCCGCCCTCGACAGCCCGGCCAGACGACTGTTCTCGGCGAGCCAGGACTTCGAGAAGGCGACCGGCCTGACCGGCGTCGTCGCCACCGACCGGATCTTCGGTCTGCTAGAGCAGGAGTTCTACCCCGAAGAGGTGCGCCAGGCTGTGGCCAAGGCGCTGGTCCCTCCTCAGGGGTATGGGCTCGGCGCACATCGTACCCTGCTCGACCTGTCACGCGATCCGGCGGGCGTAGTCAGGCTGATCACCACCAACTTCGACCGGCTGTTCGAGGATTGCGACTCCGGGATCGGCTCGTTCAATCCGCCGCATCTGCCCGATCCTCGGCGCCCGACGGACTTCAGGGGCGTCATCCACATCCATGGCCGCGTAGATGCAGAGTATAGCCGCGCCTGCGACGACGAGTTCGTTCTTTCGAGCGCCGACTTCGGCCGGGCGTACCTCGCGGATGGCTGGGCAACCCGTTACATCCAGACGCTGCTGCAGCGCTTCAAGATCGTGTTTGTCGGGTATTCGGCGGACGATCCGCCGGTCCAGTATCTTCTCGAGGCGCTCAGCCGGGAGGAGGACAGGCCCAACGACCTCTACGCCTTCCAGTCAGGCAGCGTCGACCAGGCCGCCGCGCAATGGAAGCACAAGGGCGTGCAACCCATCCCATACGACAGCGCCAACGGCCACTTCGCGCTCTGGGAGACCTTGCGGGCATGGGCGGACCGAGCGCGCAACGTGGACGCCTGGCACGAGAGCGTCATCGCTATGGCGGCCGCCGGCCCGGCCGCCCTCCAGCCCCACGAGCGGGGGATCGTCGCCCACCTCGCGGCGACGCGTGACGGCGCCCGGCGGCTGGCGGACAAGGGAACGCCTCTTCCGGCGGAATGGCTCTGCGTCTTCGATCCGAAGAGGCGCTACGCGCCTCCCGGCCCGCGCGACCCTCACGTTGAGGGAAGCGAGCGCGTCGATCCTTTCGACTCACTAGGTCTCGACTCGGATCGACCACCACCGCCGACCGATCCCGACGACAGGTTCTCCAGCCGCGAGGCTCCGGCGGACGCTTGGGATCTGCTTGCCGCTACCGAAGCCGATCGCGAGCGGCTGGCACCGGACGCGACGGGTCGGCTGCGGGGCCCGGATGCCGGCCGGCCATCGAAGCTGCCGACCCGCCTGTGGCATCTGGGAGCGTATCTGGTCCGCGTCGCCCACGAGCCGGCTGCAGTCTGGTGGGCAACGCACCAGCACGGTCTGCATCCGGACGTCGTGTCGCATCTCGAATGGTCGCTGCGCCAGCAGCAGGATCGCTTTCCGGCGAGCATCCGCGAGGCATGGCGCCTGCTCATCGCCGCGTGGCGCACCGACCCGCTAGACCCCAACCGCCAGCGCTACGCCATCGAGGCGGTGGTCGCCCAGTCGTGCTGGACGTCGGCGGCGGTCAGGTCGACGATCGACATGTATCGTCCGCTGCTGACCGTCGAGCCGCCGATCCTCGCCCGACTGCCTCCGGGCAAAGAGGAACGGACGATCAAGAACGTCCTTCGACCGGACGTGAAGTATCCGCGACCGCACGAGCCGCTCGTCATTCCGCCGGAGCATCTCGGCTATGCGCTCCAGCTCCTTCGAGCCCAGATCGAGCACGCTATCGTCCTCGAAAGAGAGATCGGCGGACATGATCGGATATACTTCGACACCACGCGGGCGGACGATGGAGAGCGGCCTGACGAGGACGGTTTCCAACTGACCGGCCTCCTCGCGACATTCGTAAACATGATGGTCCGCCTGGCAGAGGCCGACCGCGCGGCGGCGAGGGAGGAGTTCGGCCGCTGGCCGGCCGGTTCGAATCCGGTCTTCGAACGCCTCCGGATCTGGGCGGCTGGCGAGCCCGCGATCCTCGATGCGGATGAGGCCGCCGAGGTTTTTCTGTCTCTGGACGACGAGTCGTTCTGGACCAATCAGCAGGAACGGGACCTGCTGTATGCATTGCGCGACAGATGGGCGGAATTGGATGCGAATAGTCGACAGGATCTAGAGCGCCGCCTGCTAACAGGCTCGTTTCCCTGGCCGGAGTCCCGCGACGATCTCGCCAGGATCGCAGCCCACTACCGTCTTAACCGCCTTCAGTGGCTGAGCGGTCAAGGCGTAAAATTCGGCTTCGACCTGGAAGCCAAGATGACTAAACTGCGCAAGGACGATCCCGATTGGGAGACCAGGTTCGCGGATCGCACGGCGCAGCCGAACGTAGGCAAAGTCCGCCGCATTCCGACCGACACCGACCACACTCCGCTGGAGGGGCTCCCGGTCGGAGAGGTGCTGGCCGCAGTGCGCGAAGCCTCAGGCCGCGACTTCGAGACCTTCATCGACCACCGGCCCTTCTCCGGGCTGGCCGAAAGGCGTCCCGTATTCGCGCTGGCGGTACTGACCGACGCCGCACGCAAAGGTGAGTTTCCGGCGCGGGAATGGGCCGCTCTCCTTCATGAAACCGCCAAGTGCGAACCCAACCAACGCCTACTGACCGCCATCGCGGTGCGGCTCGCCAAGCTCGGGACCGAGAAGGTCGCGGAGCTGCGGCATCCCATCAGCGAGTGGATCCGCGACCGCGCCACCTGGCTGCTGACCAACCTTCCCGACGTGTTCCAGGCAGTGTGGGACTTGCTCGTAGCCGCGTTGGCGGCCCACCCGCCGAAGGACCGGTTCAGACGGGCGGACGCCGGATGGGTCGATGACGGTCTCAACCAGCCAGCCGGCCGCATGGTCGACGCCCTCTTCAAGGATGCGTCGAAGGTAGACTTCAATTCAGACAAGGGGCTGCCCACCGAGTGGAAGGCCCGGCTCGATCAGCTCCTTGCGCTCCCCGGCGACGCGCGTCGGCACGCGATCGCCATGACGGCGCCGCACTCGAACTGGCTTTACTTCATCGACCCGGACTGGACCGAAAGCCGATTGCTGGCGGTCGCTGACAGAGACGATGCCGACGCCCAAGCCTTCTGGGGAGGGTATTTCTGGGCGGCCCGGACGCCGCAGCTCCCGCTCTACACTCGCCTCAAGCCTGCCTTCATCGCGCTGGCGAGATCGGGTTCGAAGCGCCGGGACCACGCCAACAAGCTCGCCGGAATGCTGCTCGCAGGCTGGGCCGGCAGCGACGACCCCGCCGAAGAGGACGCGCTCATCCCTGATGTGGAACTGCGCGAGGTGCTGATTCACGGCGACGACGAACTGCGGACCCAGATGCTGTGGTATCTTCAGCGGTGGTCGAACGAGCCCGACTCGAGATGGGGCGACCGGATCCTTCCCTTCCTCGAACGCGTGTGGCCACGGCAGAGGTCGGTCCGGACGCCGCAGACTTCCGGCCGGCTGGTCGACATGGCATTGGCCATCCCGGATAAGTTCGTCGAGATCGTCAATGTGATCCTCCCACTCCTTGATGCGGTTGCGGGATCGTCTGTGCGGATGGGCCACTTTATCGACCTGGAAGAAGGGATCGCCTCCCAGCATCCGCGCGAGCTGCTCGACCTCTTGTGGAAGGTCCTTCCCGAAGATGCATGGCTCTGGCCATACGAGACACGTCGAACGCTCGACGCGCTCAAGGCGCAAGAAGTCGTCCGAGATGATACGAGGCTGGCCGAGCTCTCCCGGCGCGAGCAGAACAGGTAGCTATCCCAGCGCCACGAGAGACGCCCGTCGCGGCCGATCTCCAACGGAAACACGGCTGTAAGCGGATTACCGGGCAGCTCGACGTCGCAATGATCTCCGAAATCGCCGATGGCGCCAGCGCCACGGTGTTTCTCGCCGGTACGCGGCCACCTAGTCGTGGGCCTTGGACCAAGCGTTTCCGTTCTGCTTGGCCTCGACCTTGATGGACTCCACTCGGTAAGGCGCGCAGGCGACGATCTCGACGGCGTCGGGATCGAAGATTGCTATGTTGAATCCGCGCTTCTCTCCGTCGTCGCCGAAGTGACTCTTGTAGCCGATCGCGTCGTATCCCGCGCTCTGGAACAGCTCGGCCAGTATCTGGGTCGGCGCATAGTCGGCGCGGTCGTCGGTCGACGTGACTGGTTCCGAAAAGGCGTTGTCGATGTCGATCCAGACCGCCTCCTCCTTTTCTGCCGCCGTCAGATCCGGGCCGCCCATAACATGCCGGAACACTGGCCCGGCGAACGAGGTCCTGCCGTGGCCCTTCGTGCGGTCGAGCGCCCGAATAGGCCTCAGCAGCCGGCACCAGGCAAGCGATACGTCTGCGCCGATCCAGGGCCTCACCTCCGATATCGCCGTCTCGACGGTGGTGCCCACGTAGAGCGCAGGTATGCCGGTAGGGTTCGCTCGTCCCTCACGGGCGCGATCTGTGAGGGGCTTCATCCGCTTGGCTCCGAATCCGACAGTCTCCTCGCCCGTCCAGTTGCCGTCCTCGTCCTTCCGGTCGAGGAAATCGACGCCGAGCTGCGCGCGGTAGAAGGTCCGCCCCTCCTTGAAGTGCACGTCCCGGTCGTGGATCGTCGCGAGCACCGTCTCCAAAAAGGCCCTTTCCTCATCGCTCCAGACGTAGCGGCCGGTGAACCGGACGTGCCGCGCGAAGCGCGAGAAGCTGTCCCACCGCGCGAACTCCGCAGCCCTATTCTCGCGGTCCGCCATGCCCATCTCCCGATCCTCGCGTCGTGCCAGCGCCTTGTATTTGAAGTGCGCCCGCCCGCTCCTAAATTCGAGCGATGACCGTTCCGGACCCGACCTACAACCTCTCCGCCTTCGCTGATCGCCTCTTCGCCGAGAAGCGGCTTCTCCCGCTCGCGAACCAGATCCGGCGCGCGCGCGACCTCCATTCGCTGTCGACCGATCTCGTGACGGCAATGGAGAGCATCGATGCGCTGGAGGCGGAGCTGACCGTTCCGGCCGATCCCGACGACCACCGCAAGCTCATCACGGAGTCCGCGCTGCTCAACAACGCGCTCGTGCTCTACGTCCGTGCGACCAAGACAGAGTCGAAGGAACGAGGCGGCTTCGATCTGCGAACCCGCTTCGGCGACGAGGAGAAGATCGTCCACAAGGAGCTGAGCGATCTGCGCGACAGCGCGATCGCCCATTTCGGCTCCGGCGGAAGCTACCGCGGCGAATGGCAGGCCGAGCTAGTCATCTTCCAGTTCAGCGGGGCGGAAGCAAAGGTCGGCGTGGTGACCAGGCGGCAGACCGTGGATCGAAACCTCGTCCGGCGCGCCCGCCAGCAGATCGAGACCGCGTTGAACCTAATGCGTGCGGTCTACTACGAGAAGCTGGCAGAGATCACCGCCTCGATCGAGGCGGAGGCCGCCGCCGACGCGAAGTTCTCGGAAGAGATTCACCGCCACCCGCTTAATCTAGACCTCTTCATGAAGTCGGCCGATGCCGCCGATGCCGCGCGCGGATCGTTCGGCTCGGGCTACGCGATGGGCAGCGTGAGCCACCGCTAGCCCCTGCGTCCGAGGCTAGCGACCTCGGCCGCGCCGTTGGCATTGGCACGCCGACCTGCTCGCCTTCGTCGAGGGCTGACCAAGTGATCGCCGCTATATGTAGGCTGTCAGCGAACTTTTCGGATGTCCGCTTCCGGGTTGCGCCAAGTCGGCGAGCTATGACCGGAATTAGGGCGCGCTGCTGCCTGACCGATCAAAGGGATAGGAATGGCGGGTTCCGGCAGGAGCGGCCATTCACGCGCCTGCCGTGGAACGGCTTAAGTTGGTCACAAACTGACCTTGCAGCACCTGCCTGGAACTGTTTGACCGCGGTGCCGGCGGCTCGGTACCGTGCTGCGCGATGGGTGATTTGTTGGCCTTCGACCGGCGCGATCTGCAGCTCGACTCTGGCGCGGCGCTGCTCTCGGGGTTTGCGCTTCAGTTCGATCGGGCACTGCTGGATGCGGT
>SPJY01036245.1:6758-20232 GCA_005191435.1 Raddia distichophylla | reverse complement strand
TAATTCAATCCCCGACAAGAAGCTTGTGACGACTCGCAGGAAGAGGAGAGCAAAACATGATAGCGGACCGCACGAGGTAGTGGCCACCGACTCCAAGAAGGGTGAGGGAGTGGTGGCCGCTGAGTCCAAGGAGGGTGAGGAGGTGGTGGCCGCCAAGTCCAAGGAGGGTGAGGAGGTGGTGGTGAGGGGGGCGGAGGACTAGGAGACGCCAGGGGGTGAGGGGGTGGTGGCTGCCAACTCCCACGAGGGTGAGGAGGTGGTGCCGAGAGGGGGGGTCAGAGGACTAGGAGGAGCGCCGGGAGTCCTCTGAGAGGTGGCCTCCCGGAGTGGGAGGAGCTGGTGGATGCCCCTGACTCCGAGCTCGAGGAGGATGAGGTGGTGCCCGTCGAGACCTCTGATGGTGAGCTGAATCAGAAGGCGGTGGACAGAATGTATAAAATGGTGCATAGGAGGCTGCACTGGGAGTGGCCAGGGGGCATGAGGAAGAGCTTGAATTTGAGGAGGGTGACGAGACCGGCTCGGATGCAGACTTAAAGCAAGCGGCCGAGGAGCACTTCGTACTGGGTTGGTGGAGGAGGTAATGTCATCTAAGCCATTCAAATTTTTACATTGACTATCATTTACTTTCTATTAATTTATGTCATTTGCTTGGGATTGGTGGTTTCAGGCAATTGAGGAAACCGCGCCCTCTGAAAACTACCAGGAGGATGCACAGTGGGAGTTGCCTGAGTCCTCTGATTCCTCCTCGAGCGTCAACAGGCGGGGGAGAAACAAATTGCAACAAGCCCCCAGAGATCAGAGTCAGAGACCCTTGGTACAGCTTACCGCCAACAGGAGGTATGTGGTACAACTTTCAATGTTTTTTTATTGCTAACTAGAAACTTGCTAACCACTTATGATATTTTTGTCTTATGAACCTATACGTGCAGGGGTTTGATTTGCACCTTCAGGGGTCGCAGGGGCTGGGCAAAGCGCTGGGCACACTCTTGAAGAATTGGTACCCCGGGCGAGTGGGTTGTGGCAAGAAGCGACGGCCGGTGATGAGTAGGTTGGACTACTCCCACGTTGCTGATGATCAGGGAGTGACTATCGCCGATCGACTGGTCGAGGACTTCTGGGTTAGATGTCAATTTTCATTTCTAATTGTTTGTCTTCATAACCATAGCTCCATGTCAATTTTCATTTCTAATTGATATTTTTGTCTTCGTAACCGTAGCTCATGTGTTCTTTCATGTATTGTTTTTTTTAGGAGAGGTATATGCTTTGGCCGGAGGCGACCATGGAGTATTACGCGGCTCATCGCCCTGCGATCGATGCTATGGCGACCAAGATCGTAAAAGGCATGCTCCAGTTAGCCCGAGTGGATGCGGTAATGAAGTACAAGAAGAGGAAGGGCGAGAAAATCAAGAGGCCACAGGCAAGTTCGGTGTATCTCAAGGCAGGGCAGTACATGCGTGGACGTCCCGATTGGATGGACAAGTGTCCACGCGCCTGGAGGGATCTCTGCAGGATGTGGGCTTCCGAGGCGTGGATTGCCAAATCCAAGAGGAACAGGGCCAATAGAGATAAAAACGCCGAGATCTGCACGACCTACCTTGGAGGACTCGGCATGGGGCACCTGGCGCGTGACCTAGTAAGTATATTTTTTTAGCATTAATCAGATTTTGTATTTTTGACAGCAAGTTACTACATGTTAACTATTGACTATTCAATATTTTCTCACATTTCGAATTTAACTGCAGGAATGGGAGACAGGACAGCCGCCCGATGCGTTCACCTTGTGGCAACGCGCACACACGCCCCATCCTCTGCCCGACGGCACACCGCAACCGTTGGATCCCGCTGCCCAGGCGAAAATCGTAAGTTCAGGTTTTTTTTCACTTGTTCTTAGTTACTACGACTTTTTTTGAGCTAATCCGCTTCATAACATGGTTGTTTCGCAGGATGCATATGATGCGCTCGTGAGGGAGAAGCATGGTGCCGAGTGTGACGCTAGGGCCCTGGGGCGAAACAAAGACGTCATCTACGACGGGTTCGGTGAGCTGGCTCACGTTCGGCCGGGCTTCTTGGACTCCGTGCTACCTCGCGACGACTTCAGGGAGTGTTCATGGGCGCGTCGACAGATGGGCTCCTCTTCGACCCATGCCCAGCTACAAGCTCAGCGACAGCTGATCGAGCAGCTGACACAACAGAACGATCTCCAAAGGAAGGCAGAAGAGGAGCGGATGCAGGCGGAACTGCAGCGGAGGCAGGCGGATGAGCAGCGGAGGCATGCGGAGGAGCAGCGGAAGGAGCAAGAAAGGGAGGAGAAGATGGGGACCCTCCAAGCTCAAAATGCCTGGATGTACTAGCAAATGCTTAAGTTTCAAATGTTTCAGCAACAGGTAATTAAGATGGTTTATGTGCATAGGTTGTATATTTACAAATTTATTTCACATGCTAACTTCCCGTGTGTCCACAGGGGTCGCAGGGCGTGGAGGCCTCCAATAGCCAATTGGCACCTCCACCCCCGTACGTCTTCACGCAGACACCGGGGTACCCACCGGCACAGCTTGACACTCCCGCCCACAGCTGCCGGCAGAGATCCCCTGGGTACACTTCTTCGCTCCACACGCGCATTCTCCTGGGGTAATACTCGTTTTCCAGAATTACACAATTTACGATTCAAATGCACATGTGTCCTGAAAATTTGTGGTGTCCTCTAATCTTGCAGGTCTCCGGATCCGCCGCGGCGGCGATGAATGCTGCGCAGGGGGCGATTCCAGTGCCACACATTCAGGCACTGATCAGCTCGCTAAGAGATTAGCAGAAAGTTTCTTCGTGCCTAATCCCCCTGCCTACGATGGTTCACAGAACCATTAGCTACTTGCCTAATTTGTTCGCAGACTATATATGTGTCACTTTACTTATTAAGACCTCTGCTCGTATTTTGTCTCTTATTAGGACATATGCTTGTATTATGTCACTTATTCGGACTTGTGCTTGTATATTGGACATTTGGACAATATGATTGCCAATTGTGCCTATATGTGATGTGTATGTGATGTGTTTGGACATTTTGGTGCCTTATTGGGCAATTTGATGTTTTTGAATGGTGTGAAATGTCTATGTGCTCAAAATTATGGTGGTGAGCACCTAATTACATGTGGATATTGTTGGAGAAATTGTGTATTGAAATTGTGCTGTGAATATATATTTTCTGCAGGTTGAAATTGACATTTTCAAAAAATACCAGCAATTTCTATTGCTGGTTCATATAGCTGTGTCGGCGGCTAGAGCATGGGCCGTCGACACAGGGGGGCTGTGTCGGCGGCCAGAGCTTGGGCCGCCGACACAGAGGGGGTGTGTCGGTGGCCTGGGGCCAGGGAGGGGGAGTAGAGGCTGTGTCGGCGGCCAGGGCACGGGCTGCCGACATAGAGGGTGGGGCAGTGTCGGCGGCAAGGGCTAGGCAGCCGACACTGGTATGGGTAGGGGTTGGAGCCAGGAAGGGGCAGGAGAGGCTTTGTTGGCGGCCAGGGCATGGGGCCACCGAGATAGAAGGGGGCAGTGTCGGCGGGCAAGGCTTGGGCGCCGACACTGGTGTGGGTGGGGGTAGGGGCAAGGGAAGCGAGGAGAGGCTTTGTCGGCGGCCAGGGCAGGGGCCGCCGAGACAGAAGGAGGGCGATGTCGGTGGGCAGGGCTTGCCCGCCGACACTGGTGTGGGTGGGGGTAGGGGCAAGGGAGGGCAGGAGAGGCTTTGTCGGCTGCCATGGTAGGGGCCACCGAGACAGAGGATGGGGCAGTGTCGGCGGCCGTGGGTGGGGGTTGGGGCCAGGAAGGGGCAGGAGAGGCTTTGTCGGCGGCCAGGGCACGGGCCGCCGACACAGAGGGTGGGGCAGTGTCGGCGGGCAGGGCTTGGCCGCCGACACTGGTGTGGGTGGGGGCAAGGCAAGGGAAGGGAGGAGAGGTTTTGTCGGCGGCCAGGGCAGGGGCTGCCGAGACAGAAGTGTGGGTAGTGTCGGCGGCCAGGGCTGGGCCGCCGACACTGGTGTGAGCGGGCATGCCGCAAGGGAGGGGAGGAGGAGCTGTGTCGGCGGGCACTACCTTTGTCCGCCGACACAGAGGGGGGATGCTGTGTCGGCGGCCAGGGCTGGGCCGCCGACACTGGTGGGGGGGGGGGCAGGGGGCGACAGGGAGGGGAAGGGGAGCTGTGTCGTCGGGATTTTGCTTGGCCGCCAACAAAAGTGAGCAGTGTCGAATGAGCAGTGTCGGCGGACCTGTGTTGTCGGCCAGCCGGCGATATTGGCCCGTGTCCATGATTTTTTGGACCTATGTCGTCGGTTTTGGCCGCCGACGCTGACTGTGATTCCTGTAGTGAGGCGGATGGTGGTGTGGCCATGGTGGATGGTGGGCGCACCGGACGAGATTCCTATAGTGAGGCGGATGGTGGTGTGACCATGGTGGAGGTGGGCGCACCGGCCGGGCGGCACGGAGCGAGGCGGCGGTGGCCGCCGCAGCGGGGTAGCTGGCGGCGGAGCGGGGAGCAGGCTAGAGCTCTCCTCTCCCTTCGGCTCGACTCCTCTTCTATGCTAACATCTTGCAGCTCGTGTGCACCCGCACACTTGATAGAGCTTTCTCGGAGTTCATGGAACCCTAGCGCCTTCGGCGAGATCTCGTCGGGGTTGCATTTGGCTAGTGCTTCGTCCTTAACCCTCTTCCAGCGATAAGTGTGCAGTCTCGTTCTTTTGGTTGTGTGTGTTTATCGTTAATAAGTTGTGCTTCCTTGTCGAGTGGAAATGCGGAGCTTTGTGCGACTTCGGTATTCACTCGTTGAAGAACTTTTGGTCTGCCCGTGGACGACAGTGTGCGATGTAATAGGTGAGGATCGGTTGCCAGATCGTCGGACCTTCTTGTTGGTAGCTTCCACGGGTTTCCTCGCTACAGGTGGAGGGAACGCTGGTGCATCCCCGGACTAGTTGCCTACGGTCCTCTTTCGTGCCAGTGTTTGCGCACTAGTACGGGCCTCGAGGGTGTTGATCCGATACTCACTTGTGGAATATCCTGAGATGCATCTCGTTGTTGACCCAAGGGTCAAGGCTTTAGGAGTTATGACGTTTGTGTCAGCGGTTGGTCTGCGGTGCGTTTCTCCTACTGATTGTTGGTGGAGGAGTGTTCTGTTGGTCTGTCTTTGGATTGTACTCTGGCTTGTATTCTGCTGATCTGATCAATATAAGCATGGCTCTTTCTAAAAAAATGTGTGTGTCGACTCCGAAGTTAATAGGATATCGACTCTGAAGTTTACAGCATCAGCTTCCAGCCCAAACTGCTAAAAAACCAGCTCTACTTATGGATCTCATTTCAGGAAAACCTCGAAGCAATTGTTCATACTAGCTCATAAAGAAATCAAACAAAATAAACTAGGTTGCCAAAGCCGCTTTCTAGAAGCTCTCGAGTCTTGAGTCTTGACGTTCTGCTTTCAAAATTTCAATATATCAGCTCAGCGCCTCAGTCTTTTAAACAGCGACGGAGGGCTTGTTTTCTTACAAATGAAATAGAGAGGGAGCTCTTTGTTCAAAAAAATAGAGAGGGAGCTCCTTCGGTACACCAGCATGTCAGTTCCCCCCAGGGGGTGAGATTCATAGTAGCCGTACATCTCTCATCCAATGGCCCATAATAGTCACGTGAGTTTATTTGGTGGAGCCCAAATCCCCCTGGGTTTTATTTCCGGATGGGATTTCTATCGTAGTGGTGCTCTGTTCAGTCCCCTGCTTCCCTGACTTGCTTCTCCCCCTGTGTGGCTGTGGTTCCGTGGCTGTGTGGTGCGCAGCCGAGCAGGAGAATGGCAGAAATGGGGACGCCGCCACCGAGGAGGCCATCGGCATCGTCCTCCCCCTATGTGGCGCGCCGGTGAGGAGGTCGTGAGCTGTCCGCCTCGTTGAAGCAGCCAGGAGAATCGCAGAAATCGGGGCGCCACCGCCGAGGAGGCCATCGGCGCCGTCCTTCCCCTGTGCGGCGTGCCGGCGAGGAGGCCGTGACCTTTCCGCCACTTCAGGTCCGTACTCCCGAGCCCAGCCGAGCCCAGCAAAGTTGCCATTTTCGCGTTTCGTGGGCCTGGCTATTATAGTTTCGGATTTTCCGCGATGGCATTCGATCTAATCTGAGGCAAATCGTATGGATTTGGAAGTAATGGTAGTTTCCATTTGTCTGCGATTTTGTCGGCGACGGCGATTGATAAGGGTTGCTCGTCAGTTGCATCCGAGGACGGCGGCGGCGATTAGAAATGGGCGATTTGAAGGTGAGCCAACTCTGAAAAGGAGAGATTTGAAGCTGCTCGTCAGTTGCATCCAAGGAAGTGAACGAGGACATTTGAATCTTGCAGCACTGAATTGAAGGTGAGCCAACTCTGATCTCTATGCAATTGAAATGTCAATTGTTGTAACAAGGCTCTTTGTGGGACAAGTACAAGTATATGTTCATATGAAATTATTTTCCAGTGATTTGCATGGAACATATATGTTTTTTTATCTAATTATATTCGTAAAAAGACCAATATTCAGAGCTTTATTTGAGATAACTTTTCGATGGATCTGATTTTCATGGAACATGGTTGTTTTTACTTTTTTTGGGTTCTAAATAAGATCATTGAGTATTAACTGAATGAACTGATGAAGTTCACTCTTCTCTCAGGTTACTTGAAATCATATCTTTGCCCCTCCAATAAATTTTGTAGAAGTGTGTCCTGTCATAATGTCATGTTGTATGTATGATATTGTGCTGTTAGCCTACATGAAGTTGTCATTCAAATTGTTTGTATTGTCATATCTCTACTAATAAAAGTCTCTTATGGAAGTGGTATGCTCTATATGAAATTGGAATTCTTCCCTAAAAATAGGAACCAGCTTCCCTCACATCCTCTACCAACCATTCAAATTCCAAAAACTCCCTCCCACGCATAACAACTCCTTACCCACACGCCCTCTTCCCACGATGCTTTTCCCCCTTGCCGCTCCTCCACCCGTCGTCTCCGCCGCTCGTCAGTGAGCGCACGCCGCCGCCCGAACCGCCGCGCCTCAATGCCGCCGCCGCCGTCCACCGGCCTCAAGCGCCGACACCGCACCGCCTCCCGTCGCCGGATCCCGCCACCGCTGTCCACCGGCCTCCAGCGCCGAAGCAGCCTCGCCTCCCCTCGCCGGATGCCGCCACCCCGCCGCCCTCAAGTCTGCACTCCCGTTTTCTAGCAACTCTACGGCGCGTGTTACTGCCTCGCTCCCTCTCTCTCTCTCTCTCTCTCTATCTCTCTCTCTCTGGAAGGTCCATGGTGGGGGCTGGCCAGCTCCAGGCCCACCAACGGCGGCAGGGGTGACCGGATCCGCTCTCTCCCGCGGCGACGGTGGCCTGATCCGCGCTCACCCGCGGCAGCGGCCGAACCTGTGCTCTTCCATGGCGGGGATGGCGGAATCCACGTCGTCCTGCGACGGTGGCGGCTGGTCGGCGAGTGGAACTGTGCTCTCCAATGGCGTGGGAATCAAGGATGGTCAAGGCGGCGGTCGGATGAAGTCCATCCTCACAGCTGAGGTGGCCGAAGCGACTCTCCCCACCGTGGCACCCTTTCTCCACTGCTCGACTTCTCCCTCCCGTCGCGCTACCGGCTTCAAGTCTTCGGCCACAGCAACGCTTCCCGACACGACGTCGCGCCTACGACATCGGCCGTTGCTCGTAGCACAACAGGTGCTCGATGATATTACCCAGTGAAATTATCAGCAGTTTGAGCTAACCTCTCTCTCTCTCTCTCTCTCTCTCTTAAAAGGGAGGGACATGCAATTCTCTTTGAAAATAAAAGCACCAGTTTTTAGATTTAATATGCTGAACTGAAGCTCATCACCGGAATTGTTTCATGGTCTTTTAAAAACTATCCGTTTTCTTTGCTGAAGACAGATGGATCATGGTTATTACAGAGAATAAGATTCAAATAAGTTGATGAAAGGCTAAAGAAGAAGTTTTTTATGCAGCTATAGAAGAATTTTGCAGTTGTACCTTTGATCTTTGAGTAGGATTATGTGATAGCATAGAGAACTGTCCTGATTATTAGCACCAGTTACATGTGAGCAGCTAGCTCATACTTTGTAGTTTAAGAAGCCACTTTGCAACTCAAGTAGCACTTACATTAGATTTTATAATAGGCGTGTTGCATCATGAGACTTCGAGAGATGAGAAATTGAATCGGAATTGCACAGCTACATTTTCTTGTAGATTGGACCAAATTCAAACCCTCTATAAAGGAAATAGTATATTCCTACTCATAACCGTGGGGCCATGTATCAATTAAAATTTGAACAGCTTGGTCTAATGCAATCTGATCATAGCATAAATAATGTCCAATTAATAGAAAAAATATAGTCTATACTCTCTGTTATAAAAATTTATATTCTATTAGTTGCAGCCCACTTATGATTGATTGAGGTTTATATTAGCTAGCTGGTTCCATTTTCTTTATAGCCATTGATCTGTTCCTATTAGCTGATTGTCTGATGGTTGGAGACCACAGATGCTCTGAATTATGTCTGAATTTTTGAAACTGACATTTTTTACTGTCTCAGGGGCAATTTGACTCATAGTTGTGACATTGCTTTAACTATGAACTAATACCCTTAATTTTTTTTGTAGCCCATCTCATTGGTTCCAGCCCACTTATGATTGATTGAGGTTTATATTAGCTAGCTGGTTCCATTTTCTTTATAACCATTGATCTGTTCCTAACTTCCTATTAGCTGATTGTCTGATGGCTGGAGACAACAGATGCTCTGAATTATGTTTGAATTTTTTAAACTGACATTTTAATTGTCTCATGGCCAATTTAACCCATATAGTTGTGACGATGCTTTAACTATGAACTAATGCCCTTAATTTTTTTTGGTAGCTGGAGACAACAGATGCTCTGAATTATGTTTGAATTTTTTAAACTGACATTTTAATTGTCTCATGGCCAATTTGACCCATATAGTTGTGACGTTGCTTTAACTATGAACTAATGCCCTTAATTTTTTTTTGTAGCCCATCTCTTTGAATTTATTTTTGATGCCCACAGGCGTTAGGGTATACGTTGCTTCAGTTGTTCAGCTCACTTATACGTTACACCTTGTTCTATCCTAAAGGATAACTTCAAAAATGTCATTGCGTTAGAACCATCAGTCTAGAAATCGAAAAGAATGTGCACATATGAAATATTGCCTGAAATCTCTACTAATAAGGCGAATCTGTCATTGAGAACCTATTCGCTGATGTTAGTGCTCTACAAGGCATGGGAGGATGGGTTATCTGGACAGTGAAATGGGGCAGCCGGATTTCTGGCCACCCAGGCACCTCTCGTTCCATGTTGCAGGAGCTAGCAGGTTTATCTGTTGCGTCCAACATTGATGACCTGAAGTGGTTCTGAAGAAATTGTTGCTAGAATTGATGCTATGAGAAGAACAGTGTGCAACCATTTGTTTTAGCGAGTCACAGTTCGCTAGTATTGTCATCATTTCTCTTGGCCTTATTTTTGTTCCTGAAGTATTCATTCTCAAAGAGAGTATTATTAATGTAGGGAAAAAGAGAGTATTATTAATGTCGGGAAAATCTGAATGAAAGTACACAATGCATAGTGGAGCATGCAGCATAATCCATCTCAAGTAACAAGGGAATATATGGTGAAGTCTGGTCATCTTTGCCTCCTCTTCTTGTGTTTTTGTCTGTTTTTAGGGCGTGTTTGGATCGTAGCTGCCGCGAGCCAACGCGAGCAAAGCAATTATGGAGCGCTTTCAAAGGATGAAAACTAGAAGAATGGACTTGCCTCCGAAGTCTAAATCAGGAGCATCTACTCCTACCTAGTGGCTTTCTTATTTGTGAGTGTCTCTATGTCCTAATTTCTAAACATGTACTTCTCTAGACTCTACTTAACTACTTCGACTAAATTAATGACTATTTATGCATGAATTTGCATTATATTACTATTTGAAACCTATTTTTAGAACAACTTTGTTATAATTTTGATGGTGGGAATTTTCTGCTTAGCCCCACCTCTATTTTTGTCCTGGATACGCCACTGCTGTAGAGCATACAAATATAGAAATATAATATGGTCTAATCTTTTCAAATCATGAATCGGTGCAATGAAGTTGACTTACAATATTTAACAGTACAATGGTTGTCATCAAGATAGACATAGCGCCATTACACCTTTCAAGTTATTAAATCTCAAGTATCTGCATAGTTTTCAGTAGGAGACAGTTAAAAAGCAAAGGACGGACAGCATTATTAGTCCATATGAACTCAATGTATGTCAGTCTTCTACTATGTGGGGGCGTGGACGGACAGCATGATTGGATTTTCTTAGCTGAAGAACAAATGCTACATAATACGTAGTGGTGGAACCAAAAGGCTGAAGAACAAATGCCATATGGACAGCTAACTGACATGGCTACTTTGTAAAAATCCAGAAAATCAAATAGCATTGCAAATTGCAATACTAATTGAACGGACATAGGATGTGATTTACCTTGGACTTGGTCACTTGGCCTTGGCCGGTTGGCAGGGCGTCCAGAGGAGGACCAACGATGGCGGGCAGCAGAGGGCAGCTGGCGGTGGCAGGCCGGGGCGCCGGGGCACCGGGGCTGAGGCTGCGTGGGCGGGGACGACAGGCTGGGGCGCGACGGCGCAGCCGCGCAGGGCGGGCGGAGGCGTGCGTGACGACGACGTAGGGGCGGCGAGCGGCCGGCGGCGGGCGGCGGCCGGATGTGCGCGGCGGCGGCGCCTGTCACTCGTTGGTTTTGGGGATTAGGTTTAGGAGATGAGGTGGGGTGGGGAATTACCGAAACACGATTTGGGAGCAGTTCAAATACATAAGTACCCAATACCATATGAATTTCAAATATTAAGCAATAATATAAAATTCAAAATTAGGCCTCACATATCTTAGATAAGACAACAATTTAAATTTGAAGTTTATAAAAATATATTAAATAAATTTTCACTCAATTTTTTTTACAGAATAAACGATTTCCAGTCAAACATAACTATTTTTCCATAGCCCAACAAATTTCCCTTTATGGCCACTCTACTCCAATCTCCCTATGAAATTTTATGTTTTTCTATATCGAGTGCTTTTAAATTACTTTCCATATGAAATCTGATGTTTTATTCATTTAGAAAAATATAAGGTCATTTATGCCCACATATTGTGTTGAATAGGTAGTCTTGTCATCTAAAACCACCATCTCCATACCACTTTAGACCTAACTGAAACGAAAGTGCAACTTGATATACCCAAATATCTATTTTTGAAGTTTTGGCCATAAGTGAAACTTCGGGGCAACTTTAAGGGCTTGCGTAGCAATTTACTCATAACTAAACCTATGATTTGATTATACAACTTTAGGGACCAATAATGTACATAACACATACATGTCAACTTGAATTAGGCTAAGCTCCAATTATTATCAAAATTTACAGAAATACTACAAATGCTACTGGACTTTACAAAAATATTAGATATAGGATCTCCTCGATTCCCGGGACCGAGGGGCCTCCACCAACATGCTGGTACGGTTCTACAAGGAAACGAGTTTTGGAGCCCCGAAACCTCGATGTTATCCCTTTTTTCATGATTACCTGAATTTTCGCTTTTTCCAAGGCCTGCTTGCTTTGCATGCTTTTCCCAATATGGATATGAACTTAGTTGCCACATGAAATCATGTTTTTATTGAGTGAAATCATGATTCCTTGTTAGCATTGAGTTGGCTAGGCAGAAGAGCACCGTAAACTTGACATAAGCAACGATAACCACTAAGCAGTCTAAGAGCAAAGCTAGCAGCAGCAAATTCCCATGCTGCAAATTTACAGTTTTGCTGCAAACGTCCTTTCAGACTTTACACTACACTCTTAAAGATTTTCTCACCTACCAGACACTCTATACGTGCTGCAAATATAACTACGCGTGAAAATGGAATAGAAAATTACCACCCGATCAAAGCCAAAATTCATTTAAAACCCAATACAAATCCGTCTATGCAGAAAATATAAGGATTATGATAAGGTACGAAAAATTTCTGATTCATGTGCCCATATCCGAGATATCCTACTAATATCAGTGTAAGATAACAAAATAGATCTCTGATAACAAGTCCGATAGATATAAGCATTTCTTATTAACACATGAATGAGAAGGCAGTGTTTTTTTTTTAAAAAAAAAGACCGTGCTATATAATTTTTTATCGGGAAGACATTGAAATCTGGAAAAGCCTACCATCAGGCCACTTTCCGATGCTATGGAATAAAATAGCATATTTCGATAAGTATAAGCATTTTATATTACACGTGTTTCGAACACAAACGATAGCACCATCATGAGCTGTTCAAATACAAAAGAGTACACAACACGCCATCAGAATGTATTCAGATACAAAAGAGGGGACCTCCAACACAAGGTGGTTACATACATGATAGGTCAACTCTTTTTAATTACTGAACACCAATTAGCAATTTGAGTTTTTATTTCAGAGAATAAAAAATGAAGTGGCACATGAGCTTTTGACATCTCAAATTTGAACAAAAACCGGTCTTACACAGTGCTTGCACATCATTACATGTATTTTGGACGAAAAGAAATTTCACTTTTGCTGTTTCGAACTGCTCATACATGCACATCAGTTCTCTATCACACAATGCCCAACTAAGATTCAGATTATTGATCTGAATGAATGAATACATTCTATTACACAAATTTACAAAAAAAAAAAATATACAACCAAGACAAGGTCTTTAGTTCAGCAAATGAAAACATTTCAAAAAAATTATCCTTCAATTCTTGACACAGCGCCAAAGCAATTGCTCAGGTATCTTCTGCACACGTGGCCGCTATGGATATCCTTCAGGTCCCCTGTCAACCTTAGCCAAAACAACATCGAGAATGTACTTCACAAGCTCATGTTTCTTGACAAATGGTTGTGCCACAAATTCTTCCACTGGCATCCACTGCATTTGAGAACTGGAGTGTCAAACAACATTCACACAATAGTTCATATTTTGAATAAGAAACCTATTTTAAAATGGTCCTTTAGCTCAAACAAATTAAACAAATTGATGCTGAAGTGTAAGTTCCAAATACCTGAGCTGCCTCAATTTCTGCTTCTTGGTTAGTAATGACAAATTTAAATGGCTCGATGCTGAAAGCTACATATTTAAAAGTTTATATCGAAAATAATCATCAGGCAACTAGATGAATTTGGGCTTTTATTTCTCTCTGAAGGTTGATGCATCAAAAGTGATGCACTTTCTACTTCAGCCACATTGAGAAACTGGTACGAGAAATTGAAAAGCTCAAAATGTTGCTGCTGTCCCAGCAGTACATGCTTGCACAGCCAGCCCGCTACAGAATCACCCAGAAGCTTCTAGAGCGCCGTCACCGAAGGAATGGTAGTGCCCCCATCACCCATCAGCCCTTGCCTACCCAAGGTCTGAT
>SPJY01036230.1:1848697-1883868 GCA_005191435.1 Raddia distichophylla | reverse complement strand
CTAGCTACCCTAGGCGGCGGTGGGCGGCGCGGCGGTGGGCGGCGACCCACAGCGGAGGCAGCGACGCACAGCAGCAAGACCCGATCTGGATCAGGCTCGGGGGGGAAGGGTTTGGCATTCTCGAGGGCTAGTAATTAGCCCCCAAGATAATTGCGCTGAGTTGAATTCTCGAGGGCCAGGCCCCCGAGAAACAGACGGAAGTACGACGGCGTCGTCGTGTTGCGGCTTTTCTGGAGTGCCTTCTGTCAGCCCTCGAGAAGTTATTATTTTTTGGGGGTTTTTATATGGCCCTCGAGAATATTTTCTTTTTACTCGAGGGCTCCTTTTTGGCCCTCGAGATTCATGCTGATTCTTGTAGTGGACCTGCGGTGGAGGAAGAGCTCATCAGAGTTCTACAGGGCACCAATATGTGATTAGCTGGAGCGAGAGACAAAGCGAGGAGAGAAATCAGATACGCGGAGCCAGAGCTGGATAGCTCACCAATTCCACGGAGCCATGAAGGAGCTTCGCTTGGGAGGATGCAAGGACGAGAGAAGGAAAATGTCGAGTGGAGGCCTCGGCATGGCTTCAGGGGAAACCGGAAGGTGTGCTGGATCATGGGATTGTGCGGATTGGGCTTGGGGCGACGAGACGCAACATGCACACAGATGTAGCTAGGATGATTATGGCATGGCGGTGAGGCTAGGGTTAGCCTTTTTGACCTTGGCGACCCGCGCATGGCTGGCATTGGCAACAGTGCACGGGCGATGTCCAGGGCGATGAACTGACGGCAACGGCAGCGGACGGGTGGGCGATGGCGATGGACCGGTCAGGTGGCGCGGCGGCATCCGAGGTAGGGGCGCGACTGCGAGAGGAAGAGAGAGAGGTCACGGATGAGATTGAATTTTTTGAAGTTTGCTTCAAATTTCCCCAAAATTGGGTGTTGCAAACGTGCATAAAATTAAGTAAGCAAGTTGTCACTAGTTGGACATACTTATTTTCGACCCTCGCTAGTCGAACATTATACTCAGCTTCTGCTACGTACAATAAATGAGAGCTTTATAAAACTTCGTTGTTTGATCGGTGAAGAGTGGGTGCCAATGAATGAACTAATGAAATATATAGTTGATTTTAAACACACAATGCATGCAACAAAAGCGGCTGGGAAAATACTACGATAGCTGGAGCTACTATATATTAATGAGAACATGCAGCTAGTCTATGTTTATTGCCTGCTCCCTGGGCTGCTCAACGCTGGAGATAGCAAGCCCATCCTGCCGTCTTTTTCTTTCCAACGTAATTGACAAGCAGAAATGTAGAACCATGCACCAACAACGACGTCCTGATCAAGTACGTGCATTTGCATCAGCAATTTCAACGTAATTTGCATGCATATCAAATCATAGATAAATGCGTGCGCTAACGTGATTTGTGCGCACGGCGAGTCGGCGACATCAATGGCGTGGTTCACGCTATGTCTTGTTTTGTAGCACGTACACGCATGCAGCGTATATAGTAGCTTGTTGGCACAGGTGGTGTGAATCACAACATGTCTTGTTTTGTTGCGGTACATGCGAGGACCAATCGAGCTTGAGACTTAATTGGAATGAGGACGACATATATGTATGCACTATAGGAAACGAAAATAATCTCGAGTGCCGAAACTAGTATCGACGGCCATCTGAAACCCGTCAATATACAGGAATCTGTGTTGACGGCCATAAGAAGACCGTCGAGAGGTAAGAACCATGGCTGCTTAGTCTCGACGGCCACAACACAAACCGTCGATTCTAAGACGCCGTATGTCAAATCATCCGCACGGCGTTATTTCTCTCGACGGCCGCACGTTATGCCGTCGAGAGAACCCTAATTTAACTATACAATTTTCTTCCTATAAATTAGAGTTTAATTTATATTTATTTTTTTACAAGTAGAAAAATGAATGAAACGAATTTGTTCTTTTACATCATTATTGAAGTTTTGATTGTTAATTGAATTTGAAATTTTTGAATTAGAGTATTTTGTGTAGTAAGTAACGAAACATCTGATACCATACGATAACCTATAACTTAGTAGAAAAAACCCCATTTAGTATTGTTCGTTGCGTTAGATGCTCTTAAAATTTTTATATTTTTGCTGATGATATTATTTGATACACAAACGTCAACGCATGTATATGAACAACAACAAATTTTGTTTTGTATTTGTAAAAATCAAATTATGTTTGGTTGACCATCGAGTCCAACAAAGGTTAAAACCCTCGAGACAGGAATCTGTCTCGACGGTTTCGAGCAAAACTGTCGAGACTAATGTATTCTCTTGAGTGTAATCGAGCGAAACCGTCTAGTGTATGTTGTCTCGACGGCTACGAAATAAATAGCAGTCGAGAGAAAACAGTTGCTGTCTCGACAGCTGATTACCAGCCATCGGTGTACCCCTCCGCATAGCCCAGTCGTTACCATCAGTATCGACGGTGGCCCTAAAACCGTCGAGTGAGTTTGGTCTGTTTCGACGGCAACAAATTGGCCGTTGAGTGATGTGCCCATCCACAGATCCCAACGGTCACCGTCTGTCTCAATGATTGACCTAGAGCCGTCGAGAGAGTGGGGCTGTCTCAACGGCATCGAGTTAGCCTTCGAGCGAGGCTAGGCTGACTCGAAGGCCGTTGTTGACACAAAAGTGAATCTTTTGCGAACACACGTGCGGAAGCGTCAAATCTGTATTTGCGTCGCAACCAAAAACCAAGCGTGCCTGTCAATCTGACCTGTAAATTGACAAGGAATAAATTCTCAGTGACTAGCCGGAATTGGCTTTTCAGATCAGCCAGATCAGGTTATTTGTAATTGGCTTTAAATAATCTCGATTACAGAATCTATCGGCTTAATGCCTGATAGAGCAAGTAAATGTAAATATTCGTTTAATAACAAATCTTTCACTTCTTTTTGGTATTTTATAAGTAAAATTAGCAATAAATCTTTATATCAATTTATCAGATTAAATCAAAGAAAAGACTTTAATAGATTGGTCAGGCCAAGACAGTATTCAGATCTAAATCTAGATGTAAACCAATAAACGATTTAAAGGCTCAGAGCTAATATAGGTAAGTACAATACAAATCGGCAAACATCTATACATGCAAAAATCCAAACAAGGCATACGCAAGATCAATTAAACGAGACAGTCGCACATATCGGAATCAGGAAAAGCACGTAAGATACTTGATAATCGGTATTGCAAGATAAATACATATTACAGATCAATTAAATCGAGACAGTGTAACATGCAAGAACACGCTAAAGTTCGGTAAAACCCGAGACAGTTTAACATGCTTTGTATACACAAGATCAATATGATACAGCCATGCATACGGGTTACAAGAAGAGAATCGATTATCCCATCGAGATAGCTCTACCTGCGAATTGAAGCCTTTCGACGAGGTCGATCGGATTCGAGAAAGTAGTTTGTGTTTTGAGTATGATGTGTATAGCTCCCGAGGCTTAAGGTCCTATTTATACTATTACAAATTTGACACCGATATAACCTATTTTACCGCGTCGCTAAAGATACCTTCTGATGAGAGCGTATTTCTTCCGAAGTCTGATAACTATCGGTATTCTTCATTAAACTATCTCCTTTGCCGATGAAGCCCATTTCCAGATTCGGCCCGATAATTCCGATTCATTTATCCATTTTACCATATCAGATTTTCCTACCAAATTTGGGTGTCAACATATGCCCCTAAGTTTGGCAATGGGTATTCCCATTAGTCGACCTTTCAAGTAAAAATCGGATTTCCACCAAATTGTCTTGAAATATTTCACAGTTTTACCCCTGTAATCTTCGCCTCCGACCCATCTCGAAAACACGTGTCAGCCTAACAAGCAATATGGGCCGAAATAGTAACGCCGAAACCCCCGATAAAAACCCTAGTTTTACCGCGACTATATATAGGAAGCCACTCGCTGTCACTTTCAACCATTCTCCTGCGCACGAGCCTCCCGCATCGGATTTTCCAGAGCCCTCAGGATTTCCAGCACACAGCCACTTCTCAGTCAACTTCCAATCGGCAACATGTCTCAGGTACTATTCCGATGCTCAAACTCTGAAGCATTGTACTCTTTGGGACCGATAGGGGAAAAGGACGCAACAACATGCATAGACCATTCGGTAGCAAGACTCCCGTTATTTGCCGATAAGATTAACATAAACTGTTGGAAATCGGCATTTAGATCCTGGCCTAGCCTGATCAAGGGATATAAGGACGGGCTCATTCGGGTCTATGGCCAGAAAAAAGAGCAACGGGATGAGTTAGGAATCACCGATGCTATTCTTCTTTCCTTATCTCCCCCGCCAGCAGATGAACCCTTCATGGCAGCATCGGCTTACTTTTGGTGTGATATAGCCAATGCTTTCCTTTTCTCGACTGGACCCATAAGTCCTACGCTCCTTGATGTATAGCAATGTTAACTGGTCTCAGTCCCGATGGTGAAATGCTTTCGATCTGTCCGCCACCCTCAAACTGGTCCCCGAGAAGAACTTTGGATGGCAGCGCTACATCAATACTCATCAGCAGACAGGCAATGTCGAGGATGAAGAACACATCGTCTTTTTAAACATGTGGCTAGATAGGTTCTTCTTCTGTGGACAATCTCTTAGCCCCAACAAGGTTTACCAAGGAGTAGCTAAAGCACTAGCAGCAGGTCAGAAATTAGCAATCGGTAAATACCTGCTAGGAGCCACCTATCGGATGATGCATGAGATTAGGGAAGGTCTTTGCTCAAAGAAAGCCGATTACTCAGTCGGAAACCTAGGTGGGCCTTTCTGGTTCATTGGTATGTTTTTGAAACTCCAGATATACAACTCCATAGGAGAACTGGACTTCAGTCTAACATTTCCGAACGAGAAGGAATCCGATAGCAACGAACGCCCCTGCAGATCATATGGCGAGATGATATCGGTAAATTGCAACAGACGGCGCCTAAACCAAGAGGATCTTTCCCATTCCTCGGTAGCCTTTTTCACCATGTCTAAATCGGAATATGGTCTGGAACAATTCAACCCATACACTGATTTGGACAGATACCCAATTCCCTCATTTTTTCGATTGGCCAACACTTTAAAAGGTGAAGCTTTATCACCATATAAGGAATTCATCTCTCCAGGTATCTTCTTCGCCATATTGAGCACAAGAACTCATATTAGAAAACCATCATACGAGTTCTATCACCCTGCTGTGGTCGCTAGGCAATTTAATCTGGAACAGGATATTCCTGATCTATTTATATATCGCCATCTGAATGCCAGAGAAGACCTCAACTCTCAATCGGCATACAAAATTTTATCTGCTGTGAAAAAGCAGCTGTGAGAGCTCTGATTCTGATGATTCTGATGATGAGGACAGTGATGACAAAGAAGAACACTCTTTCGAATCAGGTCCCTCTTCATCGGATTCAGATGATGAAAGAACAGAATCCCAGAATCATGCATCGTCTTCTAGCAGCGAGGTTACTAACTTGCGCGCGTTCACTAACCCACCTCGTTTATTTTTTCCGATTACTAACCTTACATTGTTTTCTTTTTCAGAGCGAAGAGAAGCGCCCGAGGGCCAAGCTGGTCTGAGAGGAAGCTGGCCGTCTTCATTCCATAGCAAAGTCTGCATCGGCCTTCACTCAAGGGTCCTCTCAGCAACCCAAAAAGAGAGGTAACATCGGTTTATGCTATATAATTCTGCAAAACCTGATTTCTTACTCACTTCTTATTAACAGGGAGACCCAAAGGTGACGCCGTTAAAAAGAAGAAACTGGCCACCATGAAGCCGAGGCCTCAAAAGGTGAGTACCCCCGATAGCACCGAGTCTATATGTGACACAGTAAGCACTTGATTTTTTCCTCAATTTTCTCAATTCCCTTCGGCTTTTGCTTATCGGAATTTTGATTTCAGGACACTTCACCCATCCAGAAAAAGAAGGATGGCACACCTGCTCCTCCACCGGCCTCACAGACACCACCGGCCCTCAACCCCCAAGATGTAATCAGAATTCCTTACTTTATCTCAATCTTATAAAATTCTTAAATTCCGATACCTTGTAACTTTAAATATTTCTTTCTTTCAGAATATGTTCCAACCTCGAAACCCAGCTCGGGTAACAGTGGTGTCCACACAGGTCATCACTTACGATGGAAAGAAAACGACAAGCTGAACTTATCAGAATCAATGCACACCCGAATCTTATCAGAATCCTTCTTTCTCACTGGCACGATATTAGAAATCCAATTGGCATATTTGCATGACCGAATAAACTTTGCATCTAACAACCTCTGAATCTCAGCCTTTACTTGATCATAAATTTTCCAACTAATTCTCCTCGGTGATTGTTTTACTGGCCGAAATCCAGGCTTCATTTTAATTTTATGTTCAACTATAGATCGGCTCAAACCTAGCATTTCATGATACTCCTAGGCAAAGCAATCAACACGATCTTCAAGAATCTTAATAAGCCGATCCTTACATTTCCGTGGCAACTTTTTACTGATGTAAGTGGGCCTTTCTTTCCCGTCTGTTCCAATATCGACTTTTTCAAGTTTGTCAACCGATATAAAACCCTGGCCTATCCTGTACTGATGAGCCCATGGCTCCCCAAATTATTTCAGCTAGCAATCAGAGGCCGCGGACTCGTACGCATCAGAGCCCCCGAAGATGTAGCTGATCTCGCGCTCAGCGTCCTGGTAATCTCTATCGGGTTTCTTGCCTTGACCGCCCTTAGCCGACTGGTTCGAATTCTCGATGAACTTCTGCAGAATAAGGCAGTCTTTGGCAGAGTGCTTTCCTCGAGGATGGAAGGGACATACTGAATCCATCACTTTTTTGTAGTCGTTGTCGTTGGGGGGTTTAGGTCGATTGCGCTCCATGTTGGCGACCATCTCGTTCCCCTTTCTCTTTTTGTCCTTGGGTTTGCCTTGCTCATCGTTGGGCTTCTTCTTGGGGCCTCCGTCATTGCCTCCGCGATGATTCACGATGGCTTCCTCGGCTTCGGCCTCCTGGTCTACCATTATGAACATGGCATTGAGATTACGCGGGGGGGGTCCCGGGTCATCTGCCTGATCAACTCCTCAGACTTGCATCCGACGAAGAAGGAGTCGATGACTGTTTGCTTCGAAACATCCCGGATCTCGCTCTTCTTCTTGGTAAAGCGCTTGATGAACTCATGAAGAGTCTCGTTCTTGCGCCGGTGTAGCTGTCCAATCTCCCATCTCCCCGCGGGCCTTTCATAGGTCCCTTGAAAATTGATGATGAACTGCTCCTGGAGGTCGTCCGAAGACTCGATAGAGTTCTCCGGGAGTCCCGTTAGCCAGGTCTGGGCGGTTGGGATCAAAGCGACCGGCAAGTAGTTTGCCATGACGTTCTGATCACCTCCCTGACTGTTAAGGCGTAAACCAACAGTCAGTTCTTTGGGTCCCTCTCGCCATCGAACTTGTCGATGCCTTTGAGGTTGAAGCCATCCGGCCAAACCACTCGGCGAAGATCTGGGGTGAAGGCCCGAATCCCCTTCAACGGTCATGGCCGCCTCTGGGTTGGGGATCTGCTACGACGCTCCCGCCGCGGACCTTGGCGCTGCTCCAGACGGTGGTCGCGCCGACTGGCAGTGCTCTCGGCTTGGTCATCATTGCGACTGCTATGATGGCTGCGAGAATTCCGCTCGCCGTTGCGGCGCTCCCGCCGCTTGGCTTCAATGTCTTGACGAAGATCGTGGGCAGGCGACTGGTGGGAATCTCCAGCCGCGGAGGCTCGAGCCCGATTTCGATTGCGCGTAGAACGACTGCGTGTCAAAGCGGTCGGAGCGGGAATCGCCTCGTTTTGCTGTATTGCAGCCATCTCCACTATGGCCGTCGCTCGAACGAGGGTTTGGGCGAACGGGCTGCCTTCTGGAAGTTGCGGTGCGATAGTCTCAAGAAGAGTCTTTGACTCGATGACGTTAGCCTGGGGAGTGGTGTAAACCTCCTGATCCCTTAGCTTCACTGCGCGGAGCTCATTCTGGACGTCGCGGCCACGAACGCGAAGTTGATGTATGCGATCTTGTTTCTCCGCCTGGCGAGGATTTAGGTTCGCGCCAGTGTCAGTTTCTGCGTACACAACAAGCGGAGAAGTAGAATGGTGATCATCCACGCCTAGGACGAAAACCTCTCGGTAGTTACGAATCTAAGCGCTCCGTCAGACTCGGAGTCGAAAACGGAAAGGCTGACTTGTTCACTCTATCCAATGGGCTGGCCACCGTTGATGACACCCACGAACATAGATGGATCTGATCCGAGTGGATCTGGCGCGCTCGCCGACTGGTTATCTCCTACCCGAATCGCCGAGGAATCCCGTGCGAAATTCGCGACGACATTCCCAAGTCCGGATGGAAATCCAGCCGAAGGCACTGTGTTGGGCGGAATACAATCCACACCCATGCGGTTGATCCCGCCGAGTCCTTTTTCGTCTTCCTTCGAAGGAGGTGCGAAGGCGAACAGCGAGGGGTCAATCCGTCGAAGACGCTTGCTAAATGCTCCAAGCCAAAAGGCAATGGGTCACATTGATTGCGCGTGCCTCCTTGAGAAGACATCTCTCCAGGGGGAGAGAGGTGAAGATTGCCGATGCCGTCGGCGATGAAGTCCAGGGTGCCGAAACGAAGAGACTCTCCTAGCCCCATGGCGACGTACGGCGATCTCGAAGAAGCCATCTGAATTGAGAGATGATCTTGACGCTGCCCCCTACCTGGCGCGCCAACTGTCGACTGGTGACTAACTGGGGGTCACCGCCGGCAATAAATTTGTACGAGGGGACGCTAATCAAGAACTAAATTAGATGGTAACACAAGGCAGGGTTAGACAGGTTCAGGCCCTCAACGAAGGAGGTAATACCCTACTTCCTGTTTTCTGGGATTATATGGTGGATCAAGATGCGGGATGCAAGAAGATGCTATATGCTGTCTATAGATCTCTCGATATGTCGATGTCGATACGATATGCCGATGGCCTCTACCCCCTCCCTTTATGTAGTGTAGGGGGAGATAGAGTTACAGGATAGCACGTGATACACGGTAGCTAATTCTGTTATGCTGTTACATATCATGCATGTGCTGATCTCCTAATTACATGAAGATAGATTATATCCTCGGGAACTTCCTTGGGGCTCAAGGCGTGCGTAACCCGAGTGGTCTTTATCTTCAACCGGCCGACTTGGATCGCCCCCTATCTGCTCCCTTATAGGCCTTCTAAAGAATACCCGGGGCCCATATAGTCCACAATTAGGATATCTTGAATCCTCAAACCCAGGAGGTTGCTTAACATATACTTCCTCCTTAATATATCCATTCAGAAAAGCACTTCTGACATCCATTTGAAATAGCTTGAAATTATTGGATGCCATAAATACGGCAAGAATCTTGATGGAATAATGTCTAGCAACCAGAGCATAGGTCTCATCAAAATCGATCCCATCGATTTGAGTAAAACCTTAAGCAACCAATCTAGCGTTATTCCTGACCACTACCCCATTCTCAATCTGCTTGTTCTTGAACACCCATTTAGTACCTATTATATTATGTCCTTTAGGGCCTTCAACAAGCAGCCAGACATTGTTCCTCTCAAAGTTCTCCAACTCTTCATGTGTCGACGGGTAGCTAACCAGGAGTTATCGTCGGCAATGAAATAGATTGAAATGAGAGGGTGATCTAGATCTCGAACTAGGTGGTAACACAAGACAGGGATTATACAGGTTCAGGCCCTCGCGGCGGAGGTAATACCCTAATCCTGTGGATTATATGGACGATCTGTTGATCGTATGGGAGATGAGATGCGAGATGTACAATCTCAGATGGATGGATGTGTCGATCTAGGGACCCCTGCCCGCCTTTATATAATGGAGGGGGGCAGGGTTACAGGATCAAGCCTAGTCGGTTACAAAGTCGAGTCCGGATAGATTACAAGGCGGCAGATTCTATCCATAGCCCTCCTTGCCAAATATATGTAATTCCGGGCTTACAGATTCATCTTCCCTATTCGGGATAGACTTCCTTCTTTGTCTCTTGCTTGGCGCCGAAATCCTAAGCAGTCCGACTGGTCTCCGACTTGTCTGGCTGGCTCGGGCCGCCCCCGTCTGCTACCTCATGGGCCCTTCGTGAGGATACCCGTAGCCCATGTAGTCCATAGTAGCCCCTGAGTGCTTTGCAATCGAGTTAGATGTCCTGCCGACGGGTTCGCCTGTTCATCCCTGTAATCTGAAAGAGATTGTAAAGGACTCAAGAGATTTTTAAATTAAATACCTTGAGAGCAACGCCCGACTTGGCTATACTGATATTTTGGCAGTCGGCCTACTTTTATGAGGCACGCCACTCTGTTTTCGAGGGTGTACTTCACGAATTCGGCTACTTGGCTCCCATTCTCACTTTATGAAAATGGCAATCGGCTCATCATGGAGCGCGTCTTAAGCCATGTAAACACAGTTTCCGTCTTGTGGCATACTACGTGTTATGCGTTTAGAATGTGTTCGGCATCAAACGCCTAGCCCTGACTTGCAGGAGCCAGCTCTTGGCCCAACGTGGGGCACTTTTTCAGCCACGCAAACACAGCTTCCGTCGTGCGGCATACTATGCGTTATGTGCTTAGACTGTGTTCAGCATCAAACGCCCAGCCCTGACTTGCAGGAGCCAGCTCTTGGCCCAACATGGGGCACGTTTTTCAGCCGGGCGGTACCTGTCCCAACCATAGAAGGGATCAGCTAGCGACCCACTTAAGGGCGTACCGACTGGATAAAGTTTTGTCAAAAGGCATTTGTACTCGGGCTGCGGTATACAACTGGCGACCTATAAAAGGCACACCTTCCAAAACAGTATCCAAGTTTCATCAACACCCAACCTTGAACATGCAAAGTTGGCTAGTGACCCAACATGGGGTATGCCATGAAACATTTTTATTGGGTGGCGCCTCAGGTCATATGTCCTCGAGGGGTGTACCAAGGCCAAATTAGGCTCGATGTCAACGTATCACCACCGTCAGTGGTGTGTTGAGAAAGACTGTTAAGGGGGACGTCCTTTGCTTAATTAAATTAGGCTCAAGCCCATTTGAAGGAAGGCGAAGAGTCTTCGTACCCTTCCGAGCTCTTTTCCTCCTCAAGCCCTTCCCGAACAAAGCATCCCCCAAGGCCGTGGGAGGAGCTGGCTTCCAGCTGCTGGAAGGGACGAAGAAGTTTTGCTTTATCTTCCCATGAAAACTTCGAACAAGGGCTGGCATGCCGAATGGTTTTATTGCGCCAATCTTCCACCAGCCCTTCCATCTTTCACGGGAAATTGTCCAACAGTCCGCACTTCTTGGTCTTCTCCTCTCGCCGAGAGCGAAGACAACCAGGTTAAGAAACTGCTTCCCCTTCTTTGGGGATTTGAAATCTGCGGGATTGACCGGCGTCGGCGTAGTGCTAAACTACAGCCTCCACCGTGTCCGACCCCTGAAGGAGCGAGTACACCTTGGATTTGAATACTCCGGGTCCAAAGATTCCACTCTGGAGAGTGAAGACAAGATCTCCCGGAAATCTGTAGTTGATCGGGTGGCTGATCTCTTCGCCCCGGGCACGCTCATCGAGAACTCTGACTGCCCAGAAGCGTATCGTCTGGAAAACACGCCTCCAACAGTAAGCTCAAAGCTTCTCTTCTTTCAATTCCTATTGATATCAGAGAATCCTATCTTTATTGATCCGGTTCGAATCTCTTACAGGATCGTGTTGCCTTCTTCTCGGTCCATCCAGTCCCTGAGGCTCCTAGCTCCAAGAAGGCACCGCTTAAGCGTCTTGCAAAGGACTCAGCTGATGCTCCTTCACCGAAAAGGGGCAAGGGAATCGTCTTCAAGGACTCGGACGAAGATGAAGAAGACGACACTCCGCTTCTGCACCGGAGCCACCAAAATCCAAAATCTGGCGCTGCCCCCCGCTGAGCGAGCTCCAAGTCCTCCATCGCCCCCAATTGCCAGCCCGAAGGCCGCATCACGGCTAGGGGGCCCTTCAGGCATGATTCTGAGTGGTCTAGGCGCTCGGAAAGGCGTAGGCCTTAAGTTCACAACAACTCAAAGGTTTTACCCTCGTGACTTGTTGCTTCGATTATCTTAAAAGGATCATGCTTTTAATCATCTTTTCTTGCTCACAAGAAACCCAGCTCGGGTTCCTCCAAAGGCAAGTCGGATGCCAGGGCATCTACGACTGCACCCACAGCTCCTCCGCCACCAAGCTCTCAAGCGGGCGCTGCCCCAACTAAGGAGTCGGCCCAACACGCAGCTCCTCCACCAACCGCTCCAATGCCTCAAGACGCTCGTCCATCCTCCGGGGTCAAGGGCACCATCCCAGCCTCTGCTCCATATAGCTCGGAGCCGGAAATCGAGGAAATTCCTCGCCCTACCGCCCCTACCAACATTCCTCCTCTCCGCGTAGAGTGGAGGAAGGAGATGGAGGGCTACGAGGTGGACGACACCGAGGAAGCCGAAGAGTGGGAGATGCTACAGAATGTAGCGAAGTTCAGCTCCGAAATACTCGAGGTAGGTCATCTTCACCTTGTGAGCTTTATCTCAATTGACATACATTTGACCATTCCTCTTGCCTTCACACAGCGCATGCGCAAGCGGTTGGCACAAAAGTCCAATGTCTCCAGAGAGCCATTGGTTAATTGAAATCTAGAGATGAGTTTGACAACGCGCTTTATGCGCAAAAGTCTCAATACCGTGGCGAGATCAACGAGCTCCGCAGGAAAAACACCGAATTGCATCTTCGCCACGTGGAAGAAGCCAACACCATCCAAGTAAGTGCCCATCCGAGTGGTATCGAGCTTGACACAAGTGTTGGAAACATCCTACAGTAAATCTCCCTTGTCATGCCGCGACGAAGCTTTGGTTCTTCTCCGCGAAAGATGCAAGGTTCTAGAAGAGGACTGAGAGGTGCTAGAAGCAAGGCAGAAGGCTATGGAAGAAGAAGTTTCCCTGGCCAACCTTCAAGCCGAGAAGTCGGCTCAAGAGCTGAAGGGTAAACTCTCCAACCCAAGCTCTCCCTGGCTCGGTTCTGCTAACGTCCTTATCGCTTCATCTTGGCCGACTGGTTTGCAGCTTACCAAATAAAAACCAAGGCCCAGTTCAAAGCCTTCGATGAGAAGGTGAAGTCCGCAGTCAAGCTGCGCAATAGAATATTGAAGGCGGCTGCTCCGGTGATTCAGTTTCTCTATCCTGATGAAGAGCTGCCCGTTAATACTGATGTCATGGTGGCCCGACTACAAAACGCTCCCGCACAGCTAAAGGCCTTTACGAAGGAAGCTGCGATGACCTGTACGAGCCAGGCATAGGCTATTTCGAAGTCGCATTATCCTGACTTTGACCTGGAGGCTGTAAGGGAGGGCTTCGCCTGCACCGAAGAAGAAGCTTCTGCTCTTATGGAGGAAGTTAAGGACACCTCCGCCACTTTAGTAAATAACTTGGATATGTAAATGATATCCTTTTGTCGAAACCGTCATGCGACATACGCAATCGTTAATCCTCCATACTACTCATGTCGTTTATCCGAGTACTCATAAGAATTTTCGTGTAACGCCTTCATCGATTAGTCCAGCTCCCGAGTGCTGGGAATTGGCGCTTGGCTCTCTCCCAAACACAATGCCGAGTGACTAAACATCGTTAATTAGGGCGCCACTACTCAGAATTTCACGATACTCAAATTCGACAATCGTATGTAAAGAGAAAGCAACTTTATTAATATGATAGGGTGCGGCAAGAGTCGCACACTATTTAGTGTAGCCCCCGACTTACTGCTTAGTCATATACGGCTGAGTAGCAAGTCAATCAGGCACTTATTTTACAAGACTCGAATACAGGATTCAAGAATAAAAACGACGTAGCTGCTCAATATTCCAGGTGTTAGGCACATCCGATCCATCTTGACGCTTGAGTCAATAAGTCCCCGGGCGCCTCACCTCATCGATCACGTAGAGGCCTTCCCAAAGTGGGGAGAGTTTGTGCTCGTGCTTCCGATTCCTTCGAAGGACCAGATCTCCCTTGCAGAACGCACGGCCCCGTACATTGCGTTGATGGTAGCGACGCAAGCCCTATTGGTATTTGGCCGACTGGATCAGTGCTGCTTCTCTGGCCTCTTGAAGCCGATCAAGGTCTTCTAATCGCCACTCATCAGACTGGCTGTCATCAAAGCATTGAACTCGCGGCGACTGAAACTTCAATTCATTCGGGAGAACTGCTTCTAATCTATAAACTAGGAAAAAAGGTGTCTGCCCGGTCGTTCGGCTTGGGGTTGTTCTGAGTCCCCAAAGAACTGAAGGCAACTCCTTAATCCAGAGCGTGGCATATGGCTTAAGGCGATCGAATATTCTTGCTTTAAGTCCTTGCAGAATCATGCCGTTGGCACGCCCACTTGCCCATTGCTTCTGGGGTGAGCCACCGAAGCATAACAGATTTTAATCCCCAGCTCCGCGCCCCAATCTTGAAACTCGCTGCTCTTGAATTGAACGCCGTTGTTGGTGATGATCTGATTGGGCACGCCCAATCGAACAACGATATCCCGGAAGAATTTGCGCGCCTTGGCTGCAGTAATATCCACCACCGGCTTAGCCTCAATCCACTTTGTGAACTTGTCGATTGCGACAAAGAGATGAATAAATCCAACTTGCGCTCACTTGAGAGGGCCCACCATGTGGAGATTCCCAATTGCGAAAGGCCAGGTGATTGGTATGGTCTGCAGATCCTGAACCGGCATGTGAATCTGTCGTGCGAAGAATTGACAGCCCTCACACCTGCGCATTATATCTTCCACATCCGTCACAGCTGTTGGTCAAAAGAATCCCTACCGATAGGTTTTACCTACGAGGGAACTTGCCGCCGCATGATGCCCGCACTCCCCCGAGTGGATGTCATTCAACAGATCCTTACCTTCTTGCTCTGATATGCAACGTCTTAGTACCCCGGAACTGCTCTTGCGAAAGAGCTCGTCCCCGACTACCTTGTAATTTTTGCTTCGACGTGTTATGCACTCGGCTAGGCTGCGATCATCTGGCAACTCGTCTCTGAGAATGTAATCTAGATATGGCTGCGTCCACCCGAGGTCGACTGATAACACTTCCTCTTCAACTTGACCTTCCTGCTACTTGTTTTGCGAAACTGGTATTTTAATGGATAGCTTGCGCAATTCATCGACGAAAACACCAGTCGGCACTATCTAGTCAGCTCATCCGCTACTTCATTGTCTCTACGGAGCACATGTGTTAGCTCTAGACCGTCGAATTTGTCTTCCAATTTCCTGACTTCCTGACAGTACGCGGCCATATTGTCGCCGATACAAGACCACTTCTTTTGTACTTGGTTTACCACGAGTTGGGAATCTCCGCGAACCATTAACCGCTGGATTCTGAGCGATATGGCGATGCGAAGCCCGTGGCTGAGCGCCTCGTACTTAGCGGCATTGTTACTGACTGGAAATAGGATCTGAAGGACATATCGTAGCTTCTTACCAGTTGGCGGGAAAGGGGAGGATCCTTGCCGAAGGTCAGAACGAGGAATCTTCTTCTGGTCCAAGGTTTTGACGAAAAGGACATTTATTCCACTCCCGCCATCAACCAGGACCCTCTTGAGTTTGTTTCCCCGAACGACCGGATCCAGGACAAGAGGGTACCTTCCTGGGAAGGGTATGCGATCCGGGTGATCCGTCCGATCAAAGGTGATTGGAGTTTCTGACCAGTGCAAGTACTTGGAGGTCGCAGGCAAGATTGCGTTGATCTCCCGAGCGGTTAGCTTTTGCTTCCGCTTGGACTCGTACGCATCCGATCCCCCAAATATGTAGCTGATTTTTCGCTCAGCGTCTTGATAATCCCCATGCGGATTTTTGCCATGGCCGTCCTTGGGCGCCGACTGCTTGGAATTATCTGCAAACTTCTGCAAGATTAGGCAGTTTTTCGCAGCATGCTTACCACGAGGGTGGAAGGGGCACACTGCCTTCATGACTTTGTTGTAGTCATTGCCGTTAGGGGGGCTTAGGTCGGTAGTGCTCCACGTTTGCGACCACCTCGTCCCCCTTGCGCTTCTTATCTCTCGACTTGTTTGGTTCATCACTCGGCTTCTTCTTGGGGCCTCCGTCGGGGTCGCCTCAATGGTTGAGGATGGCTTCCTCAACGTTGGCCTCTTGATCCGCCATGGTGAACATTGCCTTGAGTGTCCTCGGGGGATCCCAGGTCATCTGCCTAATTAATTCTTCGGATTTGCATCCGGTGAAGAAGGCATCAATGACGGTTTGTTCCGAAATATCCCTATCTCGTTCTTCTTTTTAGTGAAGCGCTTAATATACTCGCGGAGAGTCTCGCTCTTCCGGCGATGTATCTGTCCAATCTCCCATCTCCCGGCGGGCCTTTCATAGGTCCCCTGGAAGTTGGCGATGAACTGCTCTTGAAGGTCGTCCCTAGACTCAATAGAGTTCTCCGGGAGTCCTGTTAACCATGTTTAGGCTGTTGGGGTCAGAGCGACTAGCAAATAATTCGCCATCAAGTTCTGATCACCTCCTGCCGCGCTGACTGCCAAGGCGTAGACCTGTAGCCAGTTCTTTGGGTCCCTTTCGCCATCGAACTTGTCGATGCCTTTAAGGTTAAAGCCGTCCGGCCAAACGACTCGGCGGAGATCCGAGTTGTACGCCCGAATTCCTTCCAAGGGTCGGGGCAGTCGGCGCTGCGGAGACCTGTTGTGACGCTCGTTGCGCTTTCTGTGGCGAGGATGCCGGTCTCGATCGTCGTGCCGACTGGCTGTAATCTCAGCGTGGTCGTCGCTAGGACGACTGCGCTGACCATGAGGTGTCCTCTCGCTTTAGGCACGCTCCCTCCTCCTGGCCTCTAGGTCGTGGCGAAGGTCGTGGCCCACCAACCGGTGAGAGCCGCCGGCGGTTGAAGCGCGTGCCCTTCCCTGCTCCGGTTGCGCGTAGAACGGCTGTTCGCCATCACAGGCGCCATAGCAACCGGGCGCACATCATTTTTCTGAATGGCCATCATCTTGACCCGGGCCGCCGCAAGAGCCAGGGTTTGGATCAACGGGCTACCCTCTGGAAGTTGCAGTGCCATGGTCTCCAAAAGTGTCTTCGAAGCGACGATGTTCGCCTGTGTGGTTGTATAAACGTCATGCTCCCTCAGTTTTATCGCCCGCAACTCGTTTTGAATGTTACGAGAACTGATTTGAAGTTGGTGCATGCGATCCTGATCTTCTGTGCGATGCTGGTCCGCATCGACCTCCTCCGTGGCGCCTGCTTCGTCCCCTATGCGTTGGGAAGTAGGGCGATTGTCGTCGACGCCGAGGACGAAGACTTCGCAGTAGTTGCAGATCTCTGTGCTCTAGTCTGACTCGGAGTCCGAGTGGGAGAGACTAACCTACTCGCTCTGTCCAATAGGTTTGCCACCGTTGATGACACCTACGAACATGGCTGGATCCAGTCGGATTGCGCCGATAGGATTATGAGGCTGACTCTCAATATGGTCACCTCCTGTCCCGAGTCCCGGGAAGGTCTGCGCGAAGGTCGCAGCAGAGTTCAGGAACCCGAAAGAAGATTCAGTTCGAGACGCCGAGACTTCCCTAGATCGGATCGTGTCTGAGTCCGAGGAAGTGTTGGTGCCGAGTCCTTCTCTGCCTGCCCGGAGGGGGATATGGGTGCGAATTGTTGGCACATCAACTTACCGAAGGTATCCGCAGAATTCTGCGACCCAAACATAAGGAATATGGTGAAATGCCGGTGCCTTCCGGAGAAGGGATCTCTCCAGAAGGGAGAGGCGAAGGTTGTCGATGCCGTCGGTCACAAAATCCAGGGATCCGAAGCGTAGCGCTTGCCCCGGCGTGAAGACGGCGGTCTGCGATTTTGATGATGCCATCTAGCTCGAAGATGATCTTGATGCCTCCCTACCTGGCGCGCCAACTGTCGACGGGTAGCGAACCGAGGGTTATCGTCGGCAATGAAATAGATTGAATTGAGAGGGTGCGCTAGATCTCGAACTAGGTGGTAACACAAGATAGGGATTATACAGGTTCAGGCCCTCCCGGCGGAGGTAATACCCTAATCCTGTGTTCTGGGATTATATGGACGATCTGTTGATCGTATAGGAGACGAGATGCGAGATGTATGATCTCAGATGGATAGATGGATGGATGTGTCGATCTAGGGACCCCTACCCGCCTTTATATAGTGGAGGGGGGCAGGGTTACAGGATCAAGCCTAGTCGGTTACAAAGTCGAGTCCGGGTAGATTACAAGACGGCAGATTCTATCCATAGCCCTCCTTGACAAATATATCTAATTCCGGGCTTACATATTCATCTTTCCCTATTCGGGATAGACTTCCTTCTTTGTCTCTTGCTTGGCGCCGAAATCCTAAGCAGTCCGACTGGTCTCCGACTTGTCTGGCTGGCTCGGGCCGCCCCCGTCTGCTACCTCATGGGCCCTTCGTGAGGACACTTGTAGCCCATGTAGTCCACATCATGCATTGCATTCACCTAGAAGGGATCCGAAAGAGCATGGGTGACATCCTTTGGTCCAAAAGAGGCAATGAAAGCAGCAGACAAGCAAAGGTGAGTGAGCCCTGACTTTGACCGTGTTACCATCCTCTTGGTCAGGGGATGCACTTTTCGGATGTGTCGAGGAGCCCTAGAAGTGACCTCTACCTCAGGAGCAGAAGAGGTAGGCACGGAGCCACTGGGCGAAGATTCTAAAGGTGAGAGCCTAGAAACACAAGGTGAGAGCTGAGTAGAAGCTGAAGGTAAGGGGTGATCCTGAGAAACAACACTGGAAGTCGGAGGCACCAACGGTGGAGTCAAGTTGAGGTTGAGGCACCAACGGTGGAGTCAAGTTGAGGTTAGGCTCCGTACAACCGTCATATCCAATGACTCCCTCCTCAACTAAGATAGGCTCAAAGGACAAGTCGGATCCTGAGATATCTGGCATTGTCCCTGGCATAGCCTCATCAAAGGTAACCTCACAAGTCTCTCCTACCCTACGCCTCGCACTATCCCAGACGAGGTAATTAACCACAAAAGCTGTATATCCAAGGAAAATGACATTTAAAGATCGAGATTCAAATTTGTCTGGGACATCCTAATAAAATTATTAGGTGTCCCAAATTTTTTAAAAATAAAACTAGGTAAAATAAATTTTATTATTTATCCATATTAAAAATCCACTATTAATAGTATTATTTTATGTATTATAAAAGGCTCTATTAGTTATTTAAGTTAACTCTTAGCTTTAGAAATAGTGTTTGGGTTCCTTAGCACAAATCTCGAGTTCGCTAACCAGCGGAGAAGGACCTGTCCCTTTTCCCAATTTTCTGGGCCGCTGGAAATTTGGATTAGCTTAGTTAGCCCATGAAATACTGAGTTTTTGGCATGAAATAATGAGGAGAACGATTAGGAAAAATCTCCCAATAAACAATGAGCCTTCCAGAAGCCTTAACCGACCAATCCTCCAAGTTTCGGCCTCAAGCTTTCAGGGGAAGGCGTGTTTCCAATTTGGCAAGCGTCGAATTCTATTTCGAGTAGGTTTCGAACTCCTAATTCTTTCCTACTTTAGCCCAGCCGAATCCACCCCCCCAACACTATATAAACCCCCTAACAGCCCTCTTGATGACCACAACTCATGGAGCCGCAAGGTTGGAGCCCTATCCACCAAACCCTAGCCTCCCAAAGCTTCCCGGAGGGATCTTGTTGGTTTCCATGCCCAAGCCCTAGTTTGGAGTGCAGGACATCCTAGATCTCGTCGAGACAAATCCAACGGTACCTAGCACACCCAAAACCGAGGTTCCTAGCCCGAGAAATCCCTCGCCGAAAGTCTGCTTCCTCCACGGCCACCACCGCTGCTGACATCGCCGCCGGCGACTTCAGGACTAGCACCGCCGGCGCGCAATGCGTGGGCCAACCCGAGGCCGCCACGCAGCCCCTCGCCGTCACCCGCACGGGCGCGCTCGCCACATACACCGCTGCCCCGTCGCGGAGCGATGAGCGTCCCGTGGGTCCCACCGCCACACAATCTAGACGATGTATTTCTGGTACTGAAGATTGCTGCCGGAAATCTCTATAGGATATCTGCAAGCTCCGACTTCTTCGAAGGCAAGCATAGATACATCTTCCTCTCCTAGTTTTACAATTGAAATCATTTATCTTCTGTTTAAATTGATTGCATGCATATAGGCTAGTATGTGAGTTCGTAGACCTAATATTCTATTAATGTGTCATAGCTGCCTTTGTGAATCCGTTATTATTTCCTAACCTATCCTTGACTAAGCGGGGGATCGCGGCTAGTTTCGTTGGCTCCTCTAGACCGACGAAATTATGCTTTTATTTTTGTTAGTTTTTACAAGCCTACAAAATTATGCTTTTATTTTCCTCAATTTTTACAAGCTGACGAAATTATGCTTTTATTTTCATCGGTTTTTTTGGCCGATGAATTTTATTGAGGCTGACGAAAAAACCACGGATTCTTGTAGTGCTAGCTACTGATGACATATCTAAGAGTCCTTTGTCCTGATGTTGTAGTAGAAATTCTCTGTCCATAGTACCATGCTTTTCTTTTGATGTATCAAACATATTAGGTACTATTTATAATTTTTTTAAAAATTGATTTAAAGTTTAGAAGTAGGCTAGGATATAAGGCCTCAATTTATGTTTCGCCTCAGAGCCCCGAAACGTTAGGAACAGCCCTGAGAATCGACCGACGAGCTACGTACGTCGTATATCACAGTAGTGTGTATAGTAGCAAATGAGAATTAAATTAAGGGTTGGGTCATAAAGCTGGTTGTTTGGTTAGTCGTGGGAAGTTAAAAAGAAATGAATACGAGTTTGTGATTAAAACAAGCGAATTGTAACGGCGCTGCCTCACCGTCAAACTGGGTGCCGGCAGCGGCAACGACATCGATGGGTATTATAAAGCCGCCAAGGAAAACACGTGTACGGGGATGAAAATGGATCGGGTACGGTCGGGTAGTAGGTTATATCGTATTCGATCCTTATTTATTTTTTCAGGTATCGGATTGGGTATGGGTAGCTCAAAATCAAGTCGGATACGGTTACGATTACAAGTATTTGCCGTCGGGTAGAAAACGGATATCAGATATTATATGGACGGATAGAAATCGGTTACCGAGTACTTAGTCGGGTCGGATCATATGTAAATTATATAGGATTCAAACTTGTAATAAAAATAAACTAACACATAAGTCGATTACCGTCCTACAGAGGGTACAAGCTGGTGTAAAGAGATTACGATCCCCTTTAATTCCTTTTTTTAGTTTAATTTTTGTTAGGTTTGAAATTTTATTATTTTTGTACAGACCATTCGCTGTAATTTTTTGAAATATTTTTTCGAAACTTTTTAGGTTTTTTTAAAGATCTCAAAAAATTTTGTAATAATTTATTTAGCTTTTCCATATGTACCACTTTTAAAGAAGATCAATTTTTCCAACTACAACCAAAACTAAAACTAAACAAGGAATCAAAGAGAGTCTACATGTTTAATTTATTGCATGTTCTGCTAGCGAGCTTTTTAATATTGCCGCTGCCCATGAGTTGCACCATATATGTGCTCAGCAGCCTAGAAATACACAGGTAATGCTACGACTCCTGGTATACTTTAGTACCTTCCTTTGTGCAGCCTAAGACATGCCTGCAGGCTGCATGCATGCGCCAGCCAGCTAGTACCAGTACTAGTAGTCTAGTACTACACTGGTACTAAGCTAATGCTAGTACTCCTGGTATACTAGCTTCCTTTGTGCAGCCATACACATGCAAGCCAGCTGGTACCAGTAATAGTACTACACTAGTACTAGTACATGTGACTGCCCTGTTCTCCTAGACTAGACAGACAGTGGACTTTACACGCATGCCGATGAGCGCAGCCAGAGCACTCCTAGCAGCTATCGGGTACCCGAATTTCAAACTAGGAGGTACCCGAATGCAAACCGATTGTAGATTAGCTTGTATACTGTATCCAACCGGAATCCATTTGAAAAAATTCAGGTATTACTTGAACCCAATCCGAAACCCGACGGTTAACAAAATCTTCTGTCCGTTTGCTTACTGCCTTGAATCGGTTCGGATAGCCACCGAGTAGTACCCGACCCCATTTTCGCCCCTACACGTGTATCTTGACAGGTTCTGAGTCTGTTGAGACGAAATTGTGTTTTGCCAGATTATTTATGGTTGTCTAGAAAAATATTTGTCCATTGAGATTTCGTGCATTTTTTGCGGTGATAGGAAGGATGAGAAGGCTTAAAAAAACATTGGGCTTGACGATAGACAGTGAATTAATAGGAGCATGCCTAATGGCGGGCCTCTTTGTTGATCCAATACTATACTAATAAGTCAATGAATAGCAAAAAATAAGTTAGCATGAATAGCGTTGGTTTAGAACAGGGTTGAGCATTTTTGACCATGGTGAATTCACTCTTTTCCGTGGAGCAAGCTCATTAGTTGACCATGACAGCAGGGAGTGATAGAGAGGCACAATTTGATGTCTATCTATAAAAGAAGAAGAGATATAGAGATGGCGCCAGGAGCGAACCAGCGGCTAGCCAGCACCTGTGCAACAAATTAAAATGGAGAGGAGGGAGATACACGTCGCGGCCTACGCGCTGCGCCTAGCGGCGGCGATTCTGTTCGCCGGAGCGGCCGCTGCGGAGGGCGACGGCTACATCCAGCAGCAACTGGGCTCCGGCTCCGGCTCCTGCTCCTGCGTCTGCTACGACAGGTGCGCCCGCGGGGAAGGCGGGCTCAGCGAATCAGCCTCGCTGCTCTGCTTCGTCGACTGCGTGCTCAAGTACGCCTGCGTCTGCCCCCGCCCCGGCGATCCCAGGGACGCCGCCGACGCCCTCCCGGCGACCTTGCACGCCACCGTGAGGCTGCTCGTGGACCGTCGACGTCACAGCCGTGTCTCGGGCGAAGAAGCGGCGGAGGTGCTGCGCTTGGAGGTCGCCGCCGACTTTGCCTCCGACGACGACACCACGGCCAAGTTCGACGTGTACGTGAGCAGGGTGGAGGTGCGGCACCACCAGCAGCTGGTGGGCAGGGTGGACCTGGTTGCTGGGCACGGGGACAGGATGGTGCTGGCCAGGAAGGAGTTCCCCATCGGTGACGCGCTGAGCAAGATCGGAGCGGGCGGCGACCCCACGGTCATGGTGTCGTTGGTGCCCATGGCCGCCGGCCACATCCTCACTGTCCAGCACGCCGGGGTTGAATACTTTAGCAATAGGAACAGCATGCATCTATAGATTACTGTGTTTGTGATTGCATGTGCCCATCATCCTGGAATAAATAAATTACGCAATAATCCAACACCGATCGAGCTACCTTTGCAGTTTATCATCTACATGGCAGCCCTTCTCTCAAGCGCGAGAAGCCATTCCTATCATTCATTGAGGCACGTGCTTGGGGAGCTCATCGTCCATCGTCCTTGCAACGATGCGTTTACTAGCTGCTCGTGTTGGCAGCGAAGCTCTTGCAAACTCTTAATTTCAACACGATGATGCTGCCCCCTCTACCAACCACTACGGGAAACGCTATCAGCGTGGTCAGCTGAAATATCTATGTCGGCGGCCAAAGAACTGACTTCGCATATGACATCGAACTTCAGTAACCTCCGCCTCACTTTCTACGTACCCCACCGTCTTCATCTTCCGGCCCCTTCTAATATTAATATTACAGTCCGTGATGGGTCCTTGCTACTTGTTACCTGCAACGGTACCATGTCCTTTTCCTGCCGCACAGGGTTCTTCATGTACGTCACGTTCTTGTTTCTCCTTATATCACTAAAAATCTAATTTCCTTTCATTGGTTCACTGCTGATGGTAAATATTGTTCCGTCGAATTTGACTCATATAGCTGTCTGGACCCCAAATTCGTAAATTTGGTGCCTCTCATGCAACACTTAGTCAAGGATCGTTTCTAATATGCATAAGCGACTTCATCAATGGTATTCATTATAATGCTCGTACAAAAATATTTATTTAACAATAGATCTTATGAATGAAGTATCAATGATTTGCCACGCAGGGCCAAAAGAAATCACTTTAGAGTCGGTTAATTATTGCAACTTTAGCTAACATAAATAAAATGACATGTCCCATCAAGAGCCACAGACTACTGAAAGGGAAGAACATTCAACTACTCGCCTCCAAGGAACTCATCCACGAACAACGGAGATGATTCGACGTCTTCATAACCTACTGAGATTGAGTAGACATCCCACAAACAGAAGCTTGCAAGAATGAATTTATTGAAAAACTCAGCAAATCACATACAACGACGTGATGCATTTTTCTATCACCATATGTTTGCTTCAGTACAATGAATTAGTTAACTGTTATTTTGCATAAATAGCATTTAACAAAGACATACATATAAATAGTTTTGAAAGCAATTAGTAAACAAATTCATAAACTGCATTTTTAACAATAAGCATTGGCACATAGCCTCAGGAAAACGCACCCAGCATTAACCATGAATCAACCACCATTTGTCATAAAAAATACTATACCTTCTTCAATATATCCAAACATTGTTCATGGTCACGACATTGACTGTTCGAATAGTTTTTAACACTCTGCAAAGGTTGCACATCTTTACCCATAAGATACACCCATCGATATCTACCTCTAGCCAGGAAGAAGACATATGTAACCTAAAAGTTCCGAGACTAACCATGAGTAAGTGGCTCTCCTGATTACTACTGTACCCCCATAGCCAATTGTGGATCAGTGAGTTTGCCGCGAAGAGTAGTACAACAACACTGATGGATATAGATTGTTGCACGATAGCATATATCCCAAACAACCCTCATAAGTAGTTTCTTGCCTAGCTTGCCCGAGGTGTCACAGGATCATGTATAGTAACTTAACTACTAGTGTCAACCGAAGTCAAGCTCATGTGGTTTGTATTGTTTTTTTGTTTGGAATTTCTTTACAAGATTAAGTCCTTAGTGGTGAACAAAGCAAGACTTCCTTTTAAATACATCAATGCCTAGCCACACAGGCTCCACCTCCACATGCGAGCTCACTTGCCTTAGTCAAAATAAACCCCCTCGGGTTCTTAACCAAATTAGCAATACATGCTATCATTCACACAAGAGAAACACATGCTTAACCACACAGCTAGTATGACCGGTTTGATGAGTATCAACACAAATAGAGCAACATATGCTTTTCTCAAGTAAAAGCAATACTGTCAATTTTTATATACTCTCATTAGTCAAGATTAACTAAACACCTCCCGGAAGTACGTGCATGACTAAATAAACTAGTGAACGAATACCAACCCAAGTGGTATCAATTTTATCCAACTAAAATGGTAATAATCTAGGTTACAAGTGAATATTAGCTAGGGTGATACAATATATAATCAATAAAATGGGTATACACATCAATTAGGTATAGCTAGTCTCCCACATGAAATATAATAAACATAGCAATGTTGTTTATCAAACAATATCATTTTATTTATAAAGTGGGTTCAATAAGATCAAGGATTGATATATGAGTTGTCTTGCTTCCACTCTCCTTCCACACCCACAACAAAGTCTTACACACCTTCCGAGACAAACGATTCTACGCAAAAACCAATAGAAACAACAACAAATAGATAGATCTTATTTTTCTAGATTTTTAGAGCCTTGAATGGGAATTTTTGGACTTCAGAATCAAAAGATATGAATTTTCTAAGCTTTAAATCATTTATGCTTAATTAAAACAATCTTCAAAATTAAATAATATTTTAATAATTCATCGCGCACCACACTGGCCTATGGACCCCACCTGCCAGCCTCAAGGCCCATGGTGGACTCAGCCCACACAGCCTGTGTGCGTGCCTCCTCTCTCGATCTCTTTTAAATATGGAGAGAGCTATTATGTTACATACTATAAACTTACACAATAGAAATCGAATATCCTATCTTTTTCTTGTAAAATTTTTCCAGTATAATTATTTGATGCCGGAGTACATGAAAATTATTACTACATGATTAACTAGCTTCCACTCCAACAAACGAGACATATTTTTTAGTTGACTTGTCCATTAATATAGTGTACATTTTATATTCCAGTGTAAAATAAATGTGTTCTTAATTTCCTTACTATCCGTAATAATTATCTTGCTTTATCTTGTGTTCCTAATATGCATTTGTTGAATAGAGTTCCTGTGATAAAAACTAGGGATACTATAGTATTTTTCGATGGTTTCTTATTAGTGTATATGTGCATAGCAGAAATAATCCTTACATAGAAGTTAACCACTAGATATAAAAAATGTATGTCATCCATAAATAATAAATAGTCAATCTTTTCAATAGTGTAGCTATAAAATTCTTTCTAAAATTTATATCAGCCAATATGTACTAGTTTACATGCATCTTAAAATCCATTATAGACTAATTAACTCTTAATTTAATAGCTATATTTATCACTACTATAGATATGCATAACACGATCAGTTTCAAACGGCCTTTTCTACCAGTAGTGGCTAATCAGGAGTGATACTCTTGGGCATCTCTACCCGTTCGCCTAACCGGTTGGTGACTTCTCGTGGCCCTAGATTCCAAGGGAAGCACCAATGTGCTTCCGGTTGGTGTCTCCAATGAGCAGCGAAGTGATGTTCTCTGTACAAGAGAATAGAGCACTATTATCTCGTGCACATAGCTACATCAATCATAATTAAAACATAGATAAATCACAATTAATTAACAACTTTATTACATATATATTTACAACTCCATTAATTCACAATATAGAGCCTCATTATTTTTGTCACACCATTTACATAACATATTAATTAAAAAATATACATGATTGATTGTGAGAATTTTAAGACTACAAGCAATTCAAATAACAATTAATTATTTTATCTTTTTAGTTCATCTGCTTTTCTACGCATCACTCTTGGTAGCCGTAGATGAATCCGCCAGCTCATTGGTCCTTATTGAAGGGTCCTCCCTTCATGCATGTTCATGAAACTCTCCTTTTGGATTTATAACCTCATCAACAAGGAAGCCAACAAGTTGTTCTTGGATTGCTTTCACTCGATGCGACGAGAGTGTGGCACGAGATTCATCCAGGTTGTGGAGCTATCATTAATTAGGTGAATTAATTAATCCATAAGTCTGTACAAGATGTGAGGAGTGGGCATGATTAAGTATAAATTATATTTACTCACCCTATTGTCACCTTTCAACATGTTATTATTGGCTAAAGTGTAGGTGTGCATAAACTCACATGTATAGTAGCCACACAAATTGTTGTCAGACTCATGTCTCAGACACTGTGGTGAAAAAAGTTAGAAAGTTTGGAATGGATGAAAAGTTACAAAGCTAGCAATGTGCTATATGTACATATTGGCTGAATAGAATATCAAAATCATCCTTGAATTCGTTGAGGGGTTGTGCACGGAACCGTGCTAATGCATTACACGTGATTACAAATATTAATGCTTAGAGTTTGTTTCAATCGAAGGTAATAGAACAATATCAATAATAAAAGGAACAAAAAAATCGGTTCAGCAAGTCGATAATGTTTTGGTAGCCTTCTACTAGTCTCCTTTGTGAGGATTATGCTAGAATCTAGCTAGATAGCAAGTAAGATCCAGTGAAACCTACATACATATGTGTGTATGTGTGTCAGCATAGCTAATTACCTGTAACATCATGTTATAAAAAAAGATTAGAACAAGTCAATACAAAAAAGATGTATCTAAAGTTGTACGGTAGGAGAATATCCATCTTAAAGCTTTGGGCGATTAACGCGTTGAATATGTTGGTCACGAGCTGTTCATTGATTACTTGTGGGTCCATGAAGCCTATTTGGAAAAGACACTTTTCTACATCATTGTATTTCCATTCTACGTACAAAGAAATTAGTTAGGCTTGCAATTTAATAGTACAAGGGCACATGGTGAAATTGAGAAATAAGACACTTAAAGAGTCTAGCAGCTCAACATGGCCACGTCGAGGGTGTCTATCTGGTATAGGTCGTATATGACCCTGAAATCAACCCAGAAGTGATCATCCTCACGGAAAAAATCATGCTGCTTGAAACGGACAACGAATATTGATCTGCCATTCCGGCTCTCCCTCATGTACCACTCATGCATGGAATTGATGTATCTTTGTTGTTAGCTTCGGCACCTCCTCAGGCCTGACCAATGGTGAGCCTAGGCTATATGGTCATCTTAGTGGTGCCTCTGGAATCTTACTTTGGCCAAGTATTTGCGATGTCGTAAGCCCAATGGTTAACAACCATTCATCCATGACATCAATTCACGGCTTCTGCTTTGTAGCCTTACTCAACGTGCACTCATAGTCTGATGGATTCCATGTTTGTGGAATTGAGTACGATGTCGAGTAAAATTTATTTGCTGCCGTGTCGAATGAAACCTTCTTCTGAGGCGATGCTTTTTTGAAGTGTGCAGTTATACTAGTGTCCACTTTCTTTTTAGCTCTCCTCGGCGGTTCATTCGAATGACAACTTCTGAGATGGAGCCAACTTCCTGGATTGAGTGGACCTCGCCTTCTTGGGAAGAGGTGCTCCAGTAGGTTGCCTTGTCTTGGTCGGCAACTTCATGGCTAGAGCCGATGGTACTGGAGTTGGAGTTTTGCGTACGGGAGGTGGTGGAGGAGGCGAGCTTTTTCTAGCCGGTAACTTCTTGTCTGGAGGTGATGGTGGACGATTTGGACTGCTTCTGTGTGTGAGAGGTGTTGTAGGATTCGGGCTTCTTCTGCCAATATCGGTGATGTCTCTCCATGGAGAGGAAAACTCCTCGTTGTCTCTAAATATTATGCAGCACTTCTGCCATAGAATAATACTATGTTCGATCTCTCCAAGCTTGCAGACCCCATCATCTCCGGGAATTTTGAGGTCAAGGTACTCATATCTTTGACATTCTTGCTCCACCGTGACCTTGGAGTAGCCCAGTGGTATCTCTCTGCAATGGAAATGCTTCCCTGGCTCCAATAGGTGAGCCCTAGTGTAAGCTGCCTTCAAGGAGAGATTGCGCGCTTCCATATGTAGCTCACAAGATCTCCGCTACGTGACGTCGGGGTCCATGGGATAGTGGGCCAAGTCCACTTGAAGGAGTCCATCGGACGGGTAGTTGCTACACCGGGCAGAGGGGTTGATGACGTCAGGTGGATTACTGGGAGGTTCCTGGCCTGCCTTCCGAATAGACTGATGGCGGCCCAAGGCTAATTCCACATCTTTTCTAACCTCTTCTTGTATGCTCGTTCGTGTTTGAATTAGGCTTTCTTCAGGCTCATTGTATAGTCATGCATGTCGGGCCTTGCTTCTCTCCCGACTCGTATATGTCTCGATGTCCTAAGCGAAACCAACTTTCCACTGAATGATGCCAATACCTTGTGTACGTCCAGGGTTCTTTGGGTTTTGTATGGCCTTGGTCATCTTGTCATTCTCCCTATCCGACATGAAGGAGCCTCGGGAGAACTGCTCGATTGCTTCGACAAGCATTTTGTCCACTTCCCTCATCAATGGCGAAAACACCAAGCTGTCGTTGTCAGCAAGGCTGCCTCGTGAGCAAAGTACCAATGCTTCGATCTTTCGAACCACTTAGTCGTTGCAGGTGTGATATCATTTTTCATAAATTCTTCTCCCCTCTTCTTCCATAGCGGTATCTTCTTCAAGTAACCCCAAGTGCCGAGGCGGTGGTTGTATTTCTTCTTCTGTACATTCAACTTATTCATTATGCTCAAAGCTTGATATTCTTCCCACTGCTTATACACCATAAATGCATCCCAGTGATCCGCCAACTTTGGGTACTTGTTGAAGTCAGGCATTAAATCCTTCTAGACATATTTCGTGTTCAATTGCTTCTTCCAAGTCTGGAGTTTGATGGCCATTTTTTGCAGTGTGTGTTTCTTCACCGGCGCTTCGGTCCCTTTAGGATAGTTGAATGTATCTTTCATATCGGTCTAGAGCATGTTATAGATCTCATCAGAGACAGCGTCCCATTTTGTCATGCTAATAGGCACATGATCCCTTACATGGTAGCCGCATGAGTTATTGTACGACCCAATCGTTGACTCTGGCCCAACAGGCTGACCGCTAGGGTTGACTTCCATGATAACATGCCTTGTCTTAGGCTTCTTGTTAGAACCGCGATGATGTGATTGGCTGCTCGATTGACCGGTCTGAAAATACGATAAAGAAGGAATGAGCCAAAATGTTGGCTAGGCATCATAAGGGAACCGGTATATGCCTTCGTACTAATTACCACGCCGGCCTCATCGGCCACGGTTGGTCCATGACGGGCTACTTTTCTACCTAATAAGCATGCGAGCCACCATCTGCAAACAAATTTCTCATAAATTCTTCATCTTCCTCCAATGTTGCGTCACCATGGCCTGGTTCCACCATCGTTATTTTTAATCTACAAAGAACGCAATGAAAATTAACGAACCATTAGTATCCTATATGTTCAAGTACTAAATCGGGGTAGTTGCGGGTGTTAGAAAATCTAGTTAGATGCTCGTGCGATGGTACGAAACTTTTATGTGCGACACAACATAAATGAGATTTTTATCTCCTGGGCATAGATCACATAAAATTTTAATCTCTTGGGCATAGATCATGCATAAAATTTTCTACTCTTGGGCATAGATCATGCATAAAATATTGCATTTCATACACAACATATGTCCATATTTTTTATGGCAACATATATAGACAACATATGTACAAAAACTAGGTTGATGCCTGGATCTTACAAAAATAGTACGGGGACAAATTATCGATTCTTAACAGCTGCACAAGCTGTCGCTCCGCCAAAGAATATTTAGCCACTGCAGATACCCAACAAGGATTATGCACAAGCTACTGCTCTGCAAAAAGAATAAGTGAAGATATTGCATTATTGTATGATGTTTATTTTTGTGTGAAAGAATATGTTGTCCATAGTTACGGCCATATAAGCAATGATGATGGTTTGTAAATACTTTCAATAAATAGTATTTTGATCACCTAATGTAGACGATCGAAATTTTTCATATGTATGGAGTTTGCTTGAAAGGCTTATTTCCAAATTTGTTGAAAAGGAATATTTTTGTTATTTTTTAAAACGTCTTTGCAATACATGTAAAGATACATCTATTTATAGTTTGAAACCTATTATTTCATCCGTGCATTGGTGTGTATTTTCTAATTAAATGTCCATGACTATACAAATGACAATATAGATATTTATTTAGGAGATTATTTGCCCAATGTTTTGCTATAAACAATATATTGATTTTTCTCTTATAAAATCTTATGCAAGATCATATTTCCAAATTCAAAATTCTGGAGAAACCTTGACCTCATGCCCTTAGTTTAATTCATCTTTCACCTAAATTGTCTAGTACTCTCTCTCTCTCTCTCTCTCTCTCTCTCTCTCTCTCTCTCTCTCTCTCTCTTTCTCAAGTGCTTTGTTCCACAGCCGCACCGCTGTGGCCATCTCATACGCCATCGATCACCGATCCTACCGCCTCATCTCTACCGATCACCTCTGCTGCCTGCTGCCACCTTGGATAAGATACACATCCTTACACTACAGGAAATGAACACAATTTCGTCGGCCAGGAGAGTCAGTGTATCGTCGGCCAAGCAACCGATGACACATATTAAACCTATGTCGTCGGTTCGGGACAAACCTGACGACATTTATGAATCCAGGCCCCTGTCGTGCACCGTGGGGCCATCCGTTCAAATTTCGGAGCGCGGAAAAAGGTCAATGTCGTTGGGTAATAGGACAACTGACGACAAATGTATCTCCCTCACAGCGAGATAATAGAGCTCCGGCGAGGCAGTTGCCCCGCCCCACATGTTAGTGCCACTATATGTCGTCAGCTTTGACAAACATGACGACAAAGACCAGCACTGACATGTGGGACCTATCTTGTGGTAGAGGGGGAGGGGGTCTATGTCGTCAAAGGGTCAATGACATAGATGGATCTTTGTAGTCGGTTTTTCACTTCCGAACAGGATAATATTTGCAGCTCAATTTGTATTTTTCTTTCATAAAATGTTTTAAAATGTTTTTATTGGATAAAAAAAATCTCAAAAGAACACAAAGTCATTTATATTGAGATTATTTGACAATGGAGTAATTAGACGGCCATCACTAACATAGCACGATCAAATCGAACCCATAGTTAGACAAGGGAGGCTGTGTCAGTCGTCTGTTTCACTACTGAAGAGTAATGAAAAACATAATGATGTAGGGGTGCCACGAGATGCGAATCGAAAATATAACACTGATTTAAACTAGTGAACATGTAGACAAGTCAGGCGGAAGAGGGGGAAGGGGGGTCTATGTCGTCGGTGATCAAAGGGCCGACGACATAGAACCCTTCTGTCATCAAGGTTATTACTGCCACTGACACAGGCATCCTCGAGCCCACTTAGCGGGCACAGGCTCTTGTAGGGGGCCCATGTGTCAGCCAAAGTTTTTTGAATAGTCTATGTCGTCGGCCACGCGGAGGCCGACGACACAAACCACCATGTCCCCTATTTATAAGATGCGGTGACACGGGCCACTCACCCACCGAGGGGGTGGCCATTAGGGGTTTCCCCCATGGCCGCTGCTGTTCGGTGACGTGAGGGGAGGTGGAGAGTGCTGGCGGAGGGTCCCAGCGAGTGGCGGAGATCAGCGTGCGGCGTGCATAGCTCCGGCAAACGCGATGGTGGGTGTCTCGGCGGCGGTGGAGGGCTCGACGAGGCTCCGACAAGCGTGTGTGGGCCACGAAGGTGGTGCGATGTGGCTTCAGCGACTAAGAGCGGCGAGGCGACACGGACGCAGCTTTTGGCGAGCTTCGGTTGTGGCCGCCGCCGTTTCGTGTGCTACTTCCGACGAGCTTCGGTGGCCGCGGCTTCTGACGAGCTTCGGTGGTGGCCGTGGCTTCCGTTGAGGTTCGAGCTTTGCGGTAGCTGTGGCTCTGCTAAAACCACCGCCGTCCTCTCCCACTGCTGACACCGCCCTCCACCACCCTCGCCGGTGAGGCGCCGCCGCCACGGACGCAAAATTTTTTTTTGCTAGATGAATACATATGTCGTCGGTCTCCACATGGCTGACGACATAAAGCTGCGATGCGGGCCCTAGCTGGCATGCTGGCTCGGGCGGAGGATTCTGTTAGCTGGCGCTCTATGTCGTTGGGTTTTCTATACCAATGACATAGGGTGGCTCCGAAGGGCGCGGCCGGTCATGAGCCTGTGTAGTCAGGCCCGACGACACTGTTCACCTGTGTCGTCCTTGCCGTGTTGACGGAGCAATGTCGTCGTCTTACAGACGACATAGCCTCTATGTCGTCGGTTTTGGGTCTTTCGTCGTAGGTATCGACTGACGATACTGATGTATTTCCTTGTGGTGTTGGATAATAAATGACATCATAATGACTTCCACTTCATACATAGAGTCATAGGCCAAGTGCTATAACTGCAGCTCATCTCACCAAAAGGATTCATTTCATCCATACTCAACCCAAACCTTATGTTCCTCGTCTTCATTACAAAGTTCGACTATGTTCTATCGACTTTCCTCCAATGGGATCCATTAGCGGGGTGTCTTAGCATTTTGCCATCCTTACGCTCTTCTTTGTGCTAAAGAATCATCTGAGCATGTGCTTTGCTCACAAACAAACACTTTAATTGGGGGATTATAAGGAAATATGACACCACCTTAGCTAGGGGTCTTGTCTTCTTACACTCTCCCTCTAACCCACCTAGGTCATCACGCTTGATCTTATACCATGCTGCTTTGCACACTGGACAAGCTTCAGAATTATAGTATTCATTATGATAAAGGATACAACGTTAGGACATGTTGTACTTCCAATCCCAAAGGGTAGACAACTTGCTTGGCTTCGTACGTAGTTTCATCTAGCATGTTTTCTTTTGGAAACAACTTCTATATGACGCATAACAACAAGTCGAATCCCACTCGGACAATCCATTATCTCCTTCCACTATATCAGTTTTAGTGTGGTACGCAGCTTTTTGTGACCCTGCCAACAATTTGGGTACAACAGTGTTCTATGGTCCTCCCACAAGCACTGGAACTTTATGAATTGTCTTTCATCTATCTAGTCTCCATCTCCATCATGCAGCACCTGGTCTAGCTTGTCATCACCAAACTCTTCCAATGTATCTTTGAAAGAACCATATTAGGTAGCGTCCGGGATACTGTTGTCTCTTCTTCACAGTGCTTCGTCCAACAGGTATAGCTTGGCATGCAACCTCTTTAGAGCAAAGGCTGTGGAGAGGCCACTCATTCGAATACTCCTTCTCATTTTTACGATCTATGCATGGACAACATATGAAGTCTGGCGCCTTGTATGCACACTACAGGAATGTGCATCTCTGTCGGCGGCCAAAAACATCTCTGTCGATAGCCAAAGAGCTGTGGACAAACTTCTGTCGGCGGCTAACATTAAACCGCCAACACAAACGATCAGTATCGGCGGCATCCCAACAGCCGACGACAATTCCTCAGTCCCCCTTCCACCCTCGAATACAAAATTCAAATTTGGCCGTAAATATCGGCGGCTAAAAGTGTACCGTCGACACAGATGAACCCAAATAAGCGTCCTCGATGCGAAATTTGAATTTGTCTCCCGCCTGAACAATCTATGTCGGCGGCAATAGTAAACCCGTCGACATAGATTCAACACGCTAACGGCCCCATCACGGCCTGACGGAAAATCAAACGTGGTCCCACATGTCAGACGCGGCATTTCTCTGCCATGTGGGCCGGCACTTGGGTGGTAACAGCCGAGGCCAGGGTGCATCTGTGTCGGCGGCTTTCCATTAGCCGCCGACACAGATAAATAAAAAATAATCAGGGGGCGTAGACGCGGGCTCAAACCTGCGACCTCCCGCTGGGAGCCCGCGCCGCGCGCTGATAACCGTCTGAGCAATTAAATTTAAGTCAACAAAGCTGGGCATGGTTTTTATTTATACTGAGTTAGATGGTCTATGTCGGCGGTATTTAGTGAGCCGCCGACACGGATTCATCTGTATCGGCGGCCTTAATATAAGCCGACGACATAGATGCCATCCTGTCCGCGGGTTTATTCAAACCACCGATACAGATCATCCCCCCCCCCCCCCCCCCCCCCCCCCCCTTTTTTTTCTCCCCCCCCCGCCCC
>SPJY01036230.1:1816639-1846998 GCA_005191435.1 Raddia distichophylla | reverse complement strand
AAAACCCTGGTTCGGTTCTGGGTTACCCGGTGGTAAAAACCTGTTCGGTTCTGGGTTATCCGGTGTGTGAGAAACCCTGTCAGGTTCTGGGTTAGCCCGTGGAAAACCCTGTGTCGGTTCTGGGTTACCTGGTAGTAAAACCCTGGTTCGGTTCTGGGTTACCCGGTGGTAAAACCCTGTTCGGTTCTGGGTTATCCGGTGTGTGAGAAACCCTGTCAGGTTCTGGGTTAGCCCGTGGAAAACCCTGGTTCGGTTCTGGGTTACCCGGTGGTAAAACCCTGTTCGGTTCTGGGTTATCCGGTGTGTGAGAAACCCTGTCAGGTTCTGGGTTAGCCCGTGGAAAACCCTGGTTCGGTTCTGGGTTACCCGGTGGGAAAACCCTGTTCGGTTCTGGGTTAGCCCGTGGAAAACCCTGGTTCGGTTCTGGGTTAGCCGGTGTGGTTAAAACCCTGGAGGTTACGGGTTAGCCTCTGCGAGAAAACCCGATGCGGGCCCTGCGTGGCTCGGTACCGAATATTTCCGGGATGCCGGAATATTCGGGGGATATTCCCTAGGGTGGCTATATAAGGAGAGGGGGTGGAAGCTTGGTAAGCTAACTCCACCACCATGTAGCCCTAGGTAAGAGGTGTGAGGTGAGAGGGGAGAGAGGAGTCTCCCCTTGGTGTGTATGGTGGACAAAATTCCAGAAATAAAATACCAACATATTCCCAAAATATTTGTGAGCCTTGTCCTTTTATTTTCATCAGTTTTTGTGAGAGAAGAAATTAGAAATGAAAAGAAAAAAAGGGAAAGAGAGAGGGGCGGCTAGGGTTCCACCCAGCCGCCGCCACCTCCATCTGTGAGAGAGAGATTGAGTGCGAGAGGTCGGTGGAGCAGGCCGGCCGGCTGGCCATGGTGGCGGCGCGCCGGTGCCTCTACGACGGCGACGAGGCGGCCAGGAGGAGGCGGTACTGATGAACAGCTAGGCTTTCCTATCTAGCCGCCAACCCCCAAATACCCTTTCTCCTGTTCACGTAAGTGCATCCTCCTGTAGCCTGATTTGGGGGAGAGATGAGAGGGCGTGAGAGAGAGTTTGGAGAAACTAGCGCTATAGAGAAATCAAAGGAGCTGCCTTGTTCTTCCCACGCAAGCTACATAAACAAGAGAGATTGAAGGCTTAGGGAGAGAATGGCAGCACCTTGCATCTGTTTCCCTCTTCACCACGCATGAGCTAGTGAGAGTGAGATCTGGAGAAATAGGCTATGGGAGTGAGAGATTTTCAGAGAGAGAAATCAAGAGAGGAGGAGTGCCGTGGCTGCCTCAATCCGGAAAGCAGCAGAGCTAGCTGGTTTGGCACCTGAATCGGCGGAGGAAAAACCACGGGAGTTATAGAGAGAGAGAGAGAGTGCAGATCGGGCCTTGGCGGCAGCCAAGGGTGGCGCCGGCCTAGAGAGAAGGAAGAGAGGAGGAGGCGGTCCTAGGGCGTTGCGGCGGCGGCAAGATTCCCTTCATGAGCAGCGCGCCTAGGGAGACCAGAGAGAGGTCCAGGGAGTGAGAAAGATCCACCTGCTCTGTTCATCACGTTGAGGTGCCTGGACTCTGCATGCTCCTGTATGTTCCCTCTATCCACAGCGCAATCAAAGGAGAGAGATCCGATTGTGAGATGGATTGAGAAGAGAGGAGGCCGCCCTGTCTTTGTTCCCCTGTTCACCATGCGCAAGTGCCAAAAAGAGAGACGAACTCAGATCTGAGTTTGATGAGGAGAGGGAGGCCGTGAGTGTGTGGAGAGAGAGAGAGATGGAGGACCGGCTGGGCATGGCCTTGGGCAGCGCCGGCCCTAGGAGTGCAGTGGCGCCGGCCTCTGGATGGCAGCTCTGTGGGCAGCGCCCCGGTGGCGGCACGGCCGCTGGCCATGGCAATACTGTGCGTTAGTGTTCCCCATATGTTCGTTGAATTGCGTACAAAGCCGAAGAGAGAACACCAAGCTTAGAAGAAGGAATACTAAGTGTTCGATGTTTTGGAGAGAAGGGATTTGGGGTGATCTTATTTTGAGAAAAATTGTTGGGCTCCTATTCACCCCCTCTAATCGCTGATCTCGGTCCTTCAGGGACCTTGCAGCCAGAGAGTTAGAGTCTTACCGGAAGCTGGGCTGGGCAAAAAACGCACACAAGAAAATCAAAGAAACTATGAAACAAAGGAGTCCTTATCCTTGGCGTTCCAGACGACCCAGTTGCCATCAATTATCAAAATCAATTAAGCCTTGGGAGCTCGAGCTTTCATGACATAAAGAAAGTTAATATAAAAAATGTGTACCTTCTTGTGACTGGTCCAGGACTACTTGTATAAGTGTTGCCCAGAACCTTCTGCCTCTTCGTACTACTAGTACAACCCTCTCGTGGTCTGCCTTTGGCATGACTTTTCCTACAATTAAGATAGTATTATGTAGATGTGAGAAATAACAGTGCAGTATTAACATGTATTCATACCTTTTCTTTGTTCCATTTAGATGACATTTTGAAGATGATTGCCTATGCCCTAGCTCTCCGCATCCTTTACACTTAACTTGCCACATTCCCTTGCTCCTAGGCTTGCTCTTCTCCAAACACCCAACAATCCTATTCTTTGTTTGTCAGCCAACAGATTTTTTTTGCCAAAGGTGGAAGCACTTTGTAGGCAAGATCCACTTCTGGCCACTGAGATTTATCAGTGAGGGGTTGGATGATATTTTCATATGCCATTTGGAAATTTCTAACAAAGAAGTAAGGATGAATGTAATCATTCATTCTGAACCTTTGTATAGTAGTCAGAAACACTAATGCATGGCTACATGGTTTCCCTGAAACCTGCCATTCTCTACATGTGCAAGTTTGTGATGCAAGGTTCACTACATGCCGAATAACTTCCAGGTCTTCATTTACTTCGGTGACCTCTGCTGAATTTTCACCTCCAGGGTTGATCTTGAGGTGTGGGAAATGCCTGGACATTTCATTCAGTCGATGCACTAATGCAGGTAGCATTTTCCCTTGCAGCCTTTGACCAACCCTCCTCCTCCTGTCATACAACTGCATTGTCTTTGCTCTAATACTGTCTGCAAGTTCTATAACAGGAGGATCCTTCAGCTCCTTGACCCAAGCATTCCAAGATTCTGCCAAATTGTTGGCACATAATCACACTTGATGGCCTCAGAGAATATGCTTCTCATCCATAGCATGTTGTGGTACCTTTCCAACCATGGTTTAACCTTTGCGTTTGCAGCATATATCTTGGCCATGTAGTGCTCAAACTTTGATGGCAAGTAAGACCTAGCTGCAGGGTACATGTTTCCATACATAGGCCCTTCAAATTTCTTGATGAAATTATCCATCAATTGTTTGAAGCACTCTTTGTGCTCAGCCAAAGGGTACACAAGCCTCACTGCATTCTCCAACCCCTTACAAGCATCTGAACTGATAGCCACATCCTCTGGCTCTCCAATTGCCTTCTTCAACATCTTCATAAACCAAGTCCAATTATCTATCGTTTCTGCATCAAAGAAGGCAAAGGTAACTGGATACATCCGGTTATGGCCATCTAACCCTATAGTTGCTGCTAGATGACCATTCCATATCCCATTCAATGCCATCGAGTCAATAATCATATATGGCGTGCTGGGTCATATATCCGGTTACGGCCGCAATCGGCGTCGCCGTGCTGGGCGTCACGTCTGCCGTCGCCGATCCGGGCCTGACGGGCTCCCGACAGCGCGCAACATGCTCCCTACCACGCGACGCCGCAATCGGCCTCGCCGCGCTGTGCGTCATGTCCCCTGGCTACCGATCCGCTGGCTGGGCGCGTCGCCGCCCTGCGCTTGCGCCCTCACGAACCCGTTTGTTTTTGATCTCGTGCCGATCGATCTTCCCACGACCGGATTAATCGAATGGGTTGGGTGAAGGCAGCAAAAGGAGCAGGGACAAATCGGACAGGGCACATAAAAAAAGGAAACGAATAGAAAAGGATTAATATTCTAAAAAAGAATTACAAATGAGTAAAAATGAGCTTAATGGCACTGAGGTAAGGAATTCGCAACCCCAGTGGTGCAGTGGATCAGACTCGCGAAAGTAATGGTGTAGGAGACGCTTCGGCTCCCTCCGCCACCCGTTTCCTTCCTCGCTCCCTGCCCTTCCCCTCCGCCTCATGTCGCCGCCCGCACCGTCCCCATCACGCGGTGCTACGAGGTCTCCCTCGTGCGGCTTGAGCTCTCCGGCATCGTGCGCCGAGTACAGGCTATCGCGGCGGCGGCCAATGGCGGCGTCGCGGGGGAGGCACACCTCGCCGATGGCGCTGAGGCCATGCTCATGGAGGCGCTCCTCCCTGGACCAGACGGCGGCGACCGCAGCGCCGGGAGCAGCCGGTCACGGCCAATGGCGGCGCCGCGGTGGAGACGCACCTCACCGCTGGTGCTGAGGCCATGCTCATGGAGGCGCTCCTCCCTGGACCAGACGACGGCGACCGCAGGTCCGCAGCACCGTCTCCACACGGGCAGTGAGCTCTCCCTCTAGCCCCGCTCCTGTTTATTGTTTTCTCTTTTCTGCCGCGGCTTAAAAATTGTAGCCCCATAGTTTAATTCACCCGTTCGTACTTGAGCAGAGTTAGCATAATGCATATCAACATTTGCGTTTAATCACCTGTTATTATTCCCTGTAGAAGCCATGATCGATTGCTGTTTGATTTGACCATCGAAAGTAAAATTTGACCTTAATCAATAATTACTAACTTAGCCTAGGACTCTCGAGTATGATCTCAGGGTTTTATTTGGTTTATTCAATAGAAAAAAAGAACAGGACTGTATGCACAAATACTGTTTCAGGGTTCACTTTTCTTTGACTCTATGTTGATCTGGATCTTGTTTCTACTACTTTTTTCCCATGGCAGTACAAGAACTCAGCCGAGGCAGCAGAGGATTCAGTGCGTGTGATCCTCCGGCAATGTGAAGGATCCAAAACGGTGAAGCGCGTCATCCACACCGCATCCATATCAGCTGCTTCACCACTCAGGGAGAAATCTACTTCTGATCACAATGGCAATATCGCTATCTACAAGTTTATGACAACGTGGGATGTTTGTGGCAGTGAGTAGCACTTCCATGCTCTCACCAAGCAAAAACAGTACTTCAGATCATGAAGTGCCTTTTTGCGAGCTGTGAGGGCCTTGTATGAATTTTAAAACTTTAAAGTCTAAATGCGTCCTCTAGCTTTAGTATGAAAAGGTATTATTGGACTAAGTGTAGATGCATGGATCAAAATGAATATTGTACTCCTCCGGTCACAAATATTTCACGGTTGAGTTAAGTGCAAGTCAGAGTTTTACAATTTAGCTAATAATTTTTTATCCATTTCCACTCTACTGTAGCCAGAACTAGGGAATGTTCTAGACATTTATTTTGAAGACCAGTTCACAATACCTAGCAAAAATTTCCACTCTCACTGGAATCCAGAACCCTCAAAGATTAGAAAGAACAATGTAAGCTCGTACATAACATAGTGAAAGTCTATTCATTAATATCATTTGATTTTTGTCCATGCACGTTGTATATTTTTTGGTGCAGGGTTATACAAACAACTTTTTGGCTTTCTTGGCTGGTAGCTGTATTATTCTTTTTCTTGGGATCATTGCTTAGTTATGCTGGCCTAGGTCTCATAAAGACAAAAGATTATTCGCGGCCAGTTCGCGTGTCTCATCATCACAAAGCTATTGTTTTGACGTCCATTCTCTGTACAATAGTGAGGTATTCTTATATATCTAATCTTTCCAATGTTCTTGCTTGTCTGAAGAGAATGTGTGCTTTTTCAGGCATGATTCTTTTCGTGCTTGGCTATAATAGCAAGGTATATGTCTGTGTCTGGGAAACGTGCCTCAGAGGGCAGCGGGTCCACGGACCGGCAGACGAATTTGTAGTTGGAGTGAGGCCCAACGACAACCCTTCCCAGCAGCCCGGGGCAGCGGCCGAGCTCGCGGGGGCTCTGGCCGCGCAGTCTTCCTGGACTACGCCTGGTCCGACCTAGGATCCGGGTACAGATCCGTCATACGGTGAGATTGAGAGGGGTGAGAGAAGAAGCGAAAGAAAATACAAACCGTGGAGACAAGTGATTTTACCCTGATTCGAGCCCCCACTGCTGGGTAATAGCTCTACTCCAGCCACTACAAGAAATTTGGCCTTCTATGACGAATATATCGTGACAATGGAGCAATTCGTCATCAAATCGCTCTATTTATGATGTTTTCTGGAGGGAAGCATGGCTTAGTGACGAAAATAAAACGTGCGTCACTAAATTCGTCACAAACTAGTTCAATGCCAATTTTGTGACGAATGCTATATTGCTTAGTGACGATTTGTCATAAACCGGTTCAATAAGTTTATGACATTATTGTTTTGTCATAAATGATTTCTTAAGGAAGATGGCCACCTGTTAGGTGGGTCCCACCTGTCTTAAAATACACTACGAAATTTCTTTGGAATTTTAGGGCTCAAGAAGTAATTTTAATAACACAAATATAATTTTAACAATTATTTTAAGGTGACCAATAGTTTTCACCTTTTCCATTCGTAGCTTATGTTCATAATGAACTCTCCCAAATCTCCTAAGTTTTAAGGTGACCAATAGTTAACTTTACCTTTTCCATGTGGAGATCCGAGGCATCCCTCATTTGACATGTTTATTGATCTAGGTAGCTTAATTGCAATTTTCAGGCACATCTATATTATTTTTTGGATTTATTTGTATTTTTGGTGATTTCCTAGTGAAAAAATTAATAATACCTAAATATACTCAGAAAATCATGAGATTTGGCAGGGGACCAACAAATATTCATATTGCATCCCAAAAGGGTTTGAGACGAATATGCAGCTAAAGATATGTTTTTGGCACGTGAGACGAATATTTCAGATGATTGGGTGGGGTCGGGTCGCAAACTGAGTCAAATCCATTGGAAAATTCCCAAATCACACACCCCTCCTATCCCTCATCTTCTCTCGTCTAAGATCCAGCTCCTTCTCAAAACCCTAGAAGCGCTCGAGCGGCCGCCGGCGGTGAAGCGGCTCTGCGAACGTCAAGCGGCGGGTGGCGGCGGAGTGCCATGGCCCCACCGCTACGGGCGGATGCCGGCCGAGCTGGAGCTCAAGTGGGAGGCGGTGGCGCGACGCCCAGAGGTCCTGGTGGCATCGTTTCGGCTGCCCGATGCCACGCCGGTGTACGAGGGGCCCCCGCGCGGTCTTCGTCGTCGTTCGTGTCCCGACGCCTGCGACATCACCGCCATGCGGCTCTCCTCCATCATCGTGGTCAACTTCAAGCAGGTCAGCAGATCCCCCTCCATGTGCCTACCTCCCTTGTCGCCGTGCAGGTCTCCGATTAAACATGGTCTGAAATCTTGGAAAATCATGCGAGCTCTCTGTCGCCGGATTTTGGTTGCTTTGGTTGGCGAAATTGACCTTGGCTTGATTGGTTGCGGTGAGTGCACTGGCCTGGATTAGTGCCACGATTTGTGTTTATTTATGTTAATGCATCTATTCACCAGCTTATAGTAATTAAGTGATATATTGTTGCAAGAATTATAGCTTGTCCGCATAAAAAGTGATTAAGAATTCAATCTGGCCTGCAATGGGTTAAAGACGAGTAGCAAGTTGAAGAGGAGTAGCGTCAGCTCAATTCTTGCAAGGTATTCTTTGTTGTACGCAGATAATGTTAGGGTAATAACAATTTCTTACTTGCTAATTAACAATTTATTTAACTCTGGTTCCTTTCTTACTAACTTTGGTACTCTAAATATAGAGAAGTTTGAAGAAGATAATGTTGTAGATATATTTTGTTGTTGATCTTAATATGCATTCATGGAAGCCATTTCTTATTGGAATATATATAAACTAAAAACACACCTTTGCACCACTTCATACAACAGAGGGAAGAGGTGACTTATCTAGGATTTGGCGCACCAAGTGAGCTCACCTTGGACAACTGATTGGGTGACAAAACTATCATCACAAATGCAAAGTACGTTGAATTGATGCATTGGAATGTAAAAACTTTTTGATTGCCTTATCTGATCCTTATGCTTTTATGCTAATTTACAGGGATAAGAGTCCAAGACTAGGAATGCCTTACCTGATCAGTTCATGTTGTTGAGCCAAAACTTCGCATTTGCTCTGTTTTTAAACTAGGCCTCATTCAGGTATTACTGATAGTATGATTTAGTGTATGTTGAATTATTGTTTCTACATAGTGTTGCCTCTCCATACTACTATTGTTGAATTTTGGCTTTTCTCTTTTTTACCAGCAGGTTAAAAGATTTGCTCCCCAAGATCTCCATACTATAGAGTGTTGCCCCTCCATAGTATTGTTATTGAAATCCAACTGTATTTATGTTGCTATGTACTATGTACAGATGAATATTTGTATTACTTGGTTACTTGCAAATTTATAATGAATTTATTTATGTGAAAAAATTGTGGATTTATTTATATGATGACAAATTGTGAGCTATAATTAAGCCTTTCGATAAATTATGACGACAAAATTCGTCACAACATTACACCATGTCACCTGCCACGTCATCTACCATGACATGTATCTACCATGTGGCGGCAGCCCAGTCACCCACCAATGACATTTTCTGTTTCAAACTGTGACGATTCACGTCATCATAATTCTTTGTGACGATGTAATGTTCGTCACTAATTTTGTGACGTTTTTTCTTATTCTGTCACAAAAGGCCTTTAGAGACGCACCTTCTGTGACGGATGGGTTTTCGTCACAGGACTGTCACAGATAGCATACGGTGACAAAAAAAAACCTTCTTTCGTCACAATCTCATTGTCACAGAAGGTCAAATTTCTTGTAGTGAGCCTTCGTTGATTATATGGTGGAAAACAGTACAGGTGTGCCGAGACCGGGCTAGAAGACGCCGATCTCGAGCTTACAAGGGAGTTTCGGACACTTAGATGGCTAGAATCTACTGTGCTACGGCTACTGCTAAGGAAGCTTCGGATTCGGAAGAGATCCCCGCTACGTTGGGCAGGCTCCTCCTTTTATAGGTGCGATGGGCTGCCCGGAGCTGATACGGCGGGCCCCGCACCTATTTCTGCTTTGTCCATCTTTAACGGCGACGCCTTTGTTTTATTCTGGGTACAAAGAGTTGGCACAACCAAGCCGTCAGGACCCTAAGGGCGCACGCGGCCTGGAATTTAATCAAACACCCTACAAAGAGTCGGCGTCAGGACCCGGCGATGTCAGGCGAGGGAAGCCCAGCACCGGCTTCGGTCGCGGCGGGCACGGCACAGGCAGGCGCGGATATGCGGGCAAGAAAGCGCATGGCGCCGGCGCAGGTGAGTTTTTCCCCTTGATGCGGGCCAGGTGTTGAGCGTTCAGCCGATCTTAGGCTCTGTTTTCCGCACGGGTCCAGGGCGCGGCGCTTACAAAAAGAAGAGGAGGTACCGGCTTGCCCAGGACAGTGGCGACGAGGACGTCGCATCAGCGGCGGGTCTGTCGCCGGGGGAGACGTCGCGGTGGGGCCCGCGAAGAAGGTCGTCGTAACCCGGCTCGGGAAGAAGGCGGCCGTACCAACCACGAGTTGCGTCGGCGGGCTAGAGACAGAGCTCTTCCTGCGCCCTACCCCGGGGGTGTACGAGGGCACGGAGCTTGAACCAGCGCGTAAGTCCCTTGAGCTGCCCGTTATCTTCCTGCTCCTGTACTTGATCGCTCCACGCGCTTCGCATTGTAGTACGCGGCTCCGAGGTGGCTGATGACGTGCAGCCTACTTCCGTCGAAGCCAGGGTGGCCGAGCATGATCCTATCGAGCCCGTGGACACATTGATGCAGGCGGCGCGGTCCGAGGCACAGGGCAAGGAGGTGCGATTGATCCGCGGGTCGTCATCGACTTGCCTGCCGATGGCGGTGCTGCACGCGTCCGCTGAGGTTGCGGAGACGGTAAAGGTGGATGCTTCCGGGGCTTCGCTATGGGTTACGCCCTTGCACGTCGAAGGGTGCACGATGCATGGGTGGTGGCGGGTCGATCACCGGGGGATCGCAGACCTTTTCAAGACCCTGATTGGGAACGCGCCTCCAGCCTCCTGACTGACGCATGCTGTTGGCCGGTTGGGACTGGCCAGTGCACGTGCTCGCGCCGATGGCTGGCTGGGTGTCTCTGTGCCCATCGCGGGCCCGCTGGCATCTGCAGGCTAGATCTCCGCCACTCCGGAGTGGGTGGAGCAGCAGGTGAACGCCCGGGCGCAGTGTTCCACCGTGGAAGGCGTGTCGATCTTGCGGGTCCACCCGGTCCCTGGTCTGACCAGGGAGGAATTGCTGGCGCGTCTGGGCGCTGTTTTTGTGGGCGAACTGAATCTCGCTCGTCAACGCGCCGAGGAAGCGGAGGCCAAGCTTGCAGCGGCGGGGAACGAGGCGGTGCTTCGTCGCCCAAGTCTACTCGTGGCAATCGGCGCAGCCCCCACATTCTTGACTCCGGCGGAGGGTCAGAGCGCGGCGGAGGCGGAGCTTCGGCAAGCGAAGGCTGGCTAAGCCTTGGCGGAGGACGAACTGGGAAAGCTCAAAGCCCGGCTTGAGGAGGCGTAGGCTGCTACTCAGAGGGCCGCGCAGCGGGCCGAACCTTCGATGGAGAAGCGGGAGCTTGCTCAGGAAGTCGCCAAACTTCGCAACGAGCTTCAGCGATCATGGGCCCTCGCAGATCATGCGGTCCAGGCCAGGACTAGACTCGAGAAGTTCCTGGCCACCGATGAGGCCAGGCTGGAGCGATCGCTCCATTTTCGGCAGCCTCACCGGGACCATCCGCGATGGCGGCGTCGCACCCTGCATTGTCGAAAGGGAGCGGCTCAGAACCCTTGGACTTCTCGCCTTTGTCGTTCCATGAGGCGCGTCTTCGCGGGATTGACCGGACCGTGTGTGACGTCGTCGAGGAGAGAGTGAGGGGCGCACTCGCCCTTAACAAGAAGGTAAGCATCCTTTGTGGTCGCGCATTACGTTTAGGCGCTGACCTTTTTATGACTTGAATCGTTTGCTCTTGTTTCAGTCCTATACCCTTCTCGCCGGCGTGGCCTCGCTGATTGGGGCATCGCGCGGGTAGGCTGGTAATGACGTGGCGGAGGTCAATCACCTTTCCACCGAGCTTGCGCAAGCCCAGGCTCAGATAGAGCGTGCAAGCGCACTAGCTGCCGAGAACGAGGTCCGCTGGACCACTCGCGTTGCCAAGCTAGAGGTTGGGTTCCAGGCGACGCGGGAGAAGGAGCAGGATGCAATGGCACGGCTCGCGCAAGACCTAGCCGAGGAGCGTCATCGCGCGGAGGCGGTCTCCAAGGAGCTAGGGACAGCCTTGTCCGGGCACGGCACAATCGTGCGCGGGCTTGAGAATACCCGCGACAGGCTTGCTGATGAGGTTGCTTTTGTGCTCCAGGAGGCCGGGGCGAAGTCTAAGGCTGAGGCAGAGTCCGTGAAGAAGCAGGCGCATGACCTCATCGCTGCCCGGGCTAAGCTGCGCCAGGAGCAAGTTGAAATGGGCTCGCGAGCCCTAGAATTGCTTCAAGCGAGAAAACGGATCCGCGACCTGGAAACCGAGCTGGAAGAGTTCAAGCTGCAGCGCGGGACATAACTTAGCCCGAGTTACTCTGTTCCTGAACTTCGCGCTACATGTCTTCTGTTTCGTCGATTGTTTAACGGATATGCATAGTGTACTGTGGCCGAAGGACTTAGCTATTTTCTCTTTTGTTCTCCTTATTGCCGTCAAATCGCACGCACTGTGAGCCCTGCTACGACGCACAGTGTTTCGCTGATAGCAGGGTCACGCTTGCCAGGCGCGGATGCGTAGGTGAAACAACCCCGCGACGGTTTATGTGCCTATCCCAAGCAACGCGTCAGGCTGATTTAACGTTTTCGGACCTCATCAGCATAGTTGGGCCGAATTCGCGCATTGGGCCTTGGCAGGTAGCGGCTTTTTGCCTTGCTGACAGCGGGGCCGGGGCACGCGTCGTGTGGCGACTTGCGCGGTTGGTATTAAGCGGGGAAGCGCGTGCGCGCGCGTCTCCTCAGCTCGCGTCGTGGGTTTTAATTACCCGTCCCTTCGCGCACAGCAACGCTTAGGGTAGCCCGTGGCATGATGAGACATCGCGCCGCCGCGGGCCTATAAAGTGAGGCGCAGCGCGCTGCGTAGGCTTCACTCTTAGTCCACGCCAGCCTTAGACATAGAAAATAGAGAGCGCAAGACCGGAACCTTAGAGAGAGGGAGAAAAAGAGAGATCAGAGCTATGTCTTCCTCTTCCTCCTCTAATTGGGATGCGTGGCTAGAGGTAGCGCTAGCGGACATGCCTTCGTCACCTCCAATCCAGCCCGCGCTGGAGGGGGAGGTGGAGGTCCAAGGGCTAGCCACGGGCCTTGTTGTCGCGGGACAGGAGGCCGCGCTGGCGGAGCATGCCTAGATTCACGCCGACGAGGCGGCGGCCGCAGCACTGGCCGTCGCGCTCGCGGCGGAGGAGGAGGAGATTGCGGTGGTGGCGTGGATCGCCGCCGATGTAGCGTACGCCGCCGCACTAGCGGCGGAGGAAGCGGCCTTGCCTGCTGCAGCAGACGGGGGCGCCGTCGCGGGGGAGGCCGTGGAGGAGGCCGTCGAGGCGGTGGCGGAGGCTGCCGTGATGGCTCCGCCGCCGCCCATTGGCACGAGCATCCACTGGCGAAGGGCGCGGCTCCGCGCACGCTCGGGCCGTCGATGCCAGCACCCGCCCTGTCATTGTCGTCGTCGTCGCCACCGTCGGCGGAGTCCGCCGCGTGCCGCCGGCTCGTCGCCTGCGTCGCTTTTAGGAGTGGCAGAGTAGGATTAGGATTTGTAGGAGTAGGCCTCAGGTGCCGTTGTAGCCGTAGTGGCGCGTTTCCCTCTTCTGTGGTAGCCCGCGGATGCTGGGCTGCCTTTTGCTTGTACAATCTTATACTTGTAAGATTTCTCCTGGAAATGCAGTCTTCTCTTTGATGAATCCTCTTTATTGAGCTTGCTCGTTTCCTTTTTGTGCAGATCTGTCATGCAAAAGTAGGTGGACTAGATGAAAAGTAACGAAGTTCTGAGGTGAACTTAGGAAATTTAGACAAACGAGTTGATTGAAACTTTTGCTTTTGCGCGCATAGCAATCTAGCCCCCAGGCCGCGGCCAAGTCCAAGTGCGATCTTGGAGTTGGGCGCGGTCTAAAGACTAGATTGACTTGGAAAAAACTTACGCAAAATCCCAGCGCCCGAGCCTTTAGCGAGGCCGCGAGAGCGGCGCAGGCTTGGCAAGGTGAAGGACTTAGGAAAAACACGGAAAAAATTTCCAGCCCCCGAGTGTCGAGCTGGGGCCCAAATCCGGTTTTCCAAGCAAACCTGATGTGGGCTTATTGTACCTTAGGCCGCGGGAGTTCCACATTGCGTGGAGCCTTACTAGGGTGCGAGGTGTCGCCTTATCCCGTCGTAGGAGTGCTCCAGAGTGCTTTATTCTTAGCCGTTGGATTTTGGCCACGGGCTTAAGATGGCCGTGATTGAGCCCAGCGTAGCTCGTAATTGGGGAAAGATGCACTTTTTTTTGGATTGAAATAAAGCAAAGTTACAACCTGATTAGGCGTAGAATCATCGCAGGAGGGAGATGTTCAATGAGCTAGGGAGCTCATTCCCATCCTTGTCAGCTAGGCGTACCGAGCTCGTGCGGGCTGCGGACACTACTTTGTACGGTCCCTCCCACTTAGGGCTGAGCTTGTTGGAGCCTGTGAGGTTCTGAATGCGACGTAGAACCAGGTCTCCCACTTGCAGGGTCCTTGTATGTACATTTCATGCCGCGTAGCGATGCAGGGTCTGCTGGTAGGTCGCAGCCCGGAGTAGGGAGTGCTCGCGGCGTGCCTCTAGTAGGTCGAGGTTGTTGACACCCAAATTTTGGCAGGAAAATCGGATATCATGCATCAGCTAATGTCATCGAAATTATTGGGCCGAATCAGAAGATGGGCTTTGTTGTCAAAAGAAAGAAGCGTATATTAAATAATTCTGACAATATCAAGACTCCAGAAAAATTATGAAGATTCAATCGGGAGGTGATTTTATTTGTTAGGTTGCGATAATTTAGATGGTGTCGATATCAGTTTTGTAGCAGTATAAATAGGGTCCCAAGTCTCGTGTAAACGATATACGACATACACAAAACACAACTACTTTTTTCGAATACGATCGACTTCGTCGAAAGGCTTCAACTCGCAGGTAGAGCTATCTCGATGAAATAATCGATTCTCTTCTTGTAATCCGTGTGCATGGCTGTATCATTTTGATCTCATGTATACAAAGCAAGTTAAACTGTCTCGGTTTTTACCGATCTTTAACATGTTCTTGCATGTTACACTATCTCGATCAATCGATCTATAATATGTGTTTATCTTGCAATGCCAATTGTCAACGGTCTTACATGCTTTTCCTGATTCCGTTATATGCAACTGTCTCGTTCAATCGATCTTGCGTGTATTTGTTTAGGGGCTTCGCGTGTCTAGATTGTTTGCCGATTAGTATTGTATTTACCTATATTAGCTGCATAACCTTTAATCGATTTCTAAGCTTATACTTGGATCTAGATCTAAATACTGTCTTGGCTAGACCAATCTATTTAATCTGTGTCCTGGACTCCTGGTTTAATCTAATGAATTGATTTAGAGATTTACAGCTAATTTTATTTATTTATAAAATAACAAAAAGAGATGAAAGAAGCTTATGACTAAATGTTTATTCATGTTTATCGCTCTAACGGATAGTAAGCCGATAGAATCACAATCGGATTATTTAAAGACGATTCGCAAAACCTAATCTGGCTGTTTCTTAAAGCCGATTGGGGCCATGTCGCTGACAATTTATTCCATGTCAATTTACAGGTCAGATTGACTGGCACGTTTGGTTCCTGGTTGCGACGCAAGCCCAGACTTGACGCTTCCGCACGTGTGTTCGCGAAGATCCAACTTTTCGTGTCAAGACACTTTTTGGCACGCTCGGTGGGACCCCAAGAATCAGAATTAACAAGATGACGCGTACAAATGCTGAAGCGGCGGTAGAGGCGCTTAAACTCGCTGCTGAAGCTGTGACTTTTGATGAGCTGAGCCCTGGTCAGAAAAAGGAAATAGAAGATAGGCTGGCTGAAATTCATGAAGAAAACAAGAAAACGATGTTGACAGGCTATCGGAAAACTCGCAGTGGCCAGATCACAAAAACTTCCATTGGAGATTCATTGCTTACTGGAGATTTTTCTGAAGTCATAAGAGATAGATCAACAGTTCGATTTACCTATCGATGCTAGATCAATCATCGGTTTTAGGGCGAATTGTGCAAGAAGGGACTAGTGTTGCATTACATAATATTATGACTGGGCAGACCCCTCCAAGAAATCGGAATAATCCACCAGAGATAATTTGGGGAACCGATATCCACCTTACGCCCAAATCGGGAGTACCCAGGCAGGAACTTCTCAAGCTGGAGTTTTTCAGCCAAATACCTCATTGGCAGATTTTACCCGAATCCAGTTGATAATCCTGCGCTAGGGGCAATCAATCCAAACCCGATTCAAGCAATATCGAATAATCAGGCTATAATCCCAGTATCGGATCCGATCTATCAGCCGATTAACACTGTGGTGAATGAAAATCTTGAAGAGATGACAGGGAACCTGGTGTACAACATGATGAAGCAGTGTGCATTCAACACTCCTAAGATTGCTCCACACTATACCATGCCGTATCCATCGGCTTTTAATGAAACAGAGTTTCCTCATAAATACCGAGTCCCAGATTTTGCAAATGCTAAGTTCAGTGGAAGTGATAATACCTCTACGCGTGAGCACATCACTAGATTTCTTGCGTTATGTAGAGAAGCTGCTTCAAGGATACACATAAATGCCGATTGTTCCTTCTGTCGCTATCGGGATCGGCATTTAACTGGCTCACCTCACTCCCTCCAGACAGTATTACTTCCTGGCCAGATCTGGAGAAGAAGTTCCACAAATTTTTTTATTCTGGAGAGAATGAAGCTATGATTACCGATATAATGATGATTAAACAGAAGTTTGGAGAATCGGTGAATGATTATCTACGTCAGTTCAGGGAAGTGAGAAACTGATATTATAGCCTTTCTCTGCCCGACAATGAATTAGCAGAATTGGCTTTCAAGGGTTTGTTACCTGTCAATCTGAAGAAGGTGGGCAATCAAAAATTTGCTGATATTTCTCATCTGGCCCATAAAATCGCACTATATGAAAGCCGATTCTTTGATAATTCTTATCCAGGCTAGAAAGAGTATCGGAATAACAATAACAAAGAGAAAGATAAATATGTTAATATTGTGGAAACTGAGGAAGTAGAAGATTCTGATGATTCCGATACTGAAGAAGTTGGTGCATATGTTGCTGAATGGATAAGCAATAAGAAAGAATTTGAGCTTGGGTGGATAAATCCGAAAAATTCTGAGAAGAGTAAGTATTCCTTTGACACGTCTAAGTGTGATCGGATTTTCGATCATCTATTACAAGAGAAGCAAATCCGGTTTAAGCAGGGGCATGTGATTCCTCCGCTTAAAGAACTTAAGAAATGGAAGTACTGCAAGTGGCATAATTCCTATTCACACGCCACCAATGAATGCAACATTTTCAAGCAACTTGTGCAACAGGCGATTGAAAGCGGACAGCTTCGATATCAAGGTAAAAGCTCTCAAATTGATACAGAACCTTTTCCAGTCAGCTTTGTTGGAATGGTTGATGCTGCCAAGAGAAAAGCCGATGATTCTGGGAATTCCGATCGGTTTAAGGTGCTCGTTGGTTCTAAGAGGATTGTAGTGGAAGAAAAGCTAGAGTTGAAATTTCGAGCAACAAGCCGACAAGGTGGTGAAAGGGTTGGCGAGTGGCCCGAAGTAAGGCGTGGAAGAGATAATCCGATTACAAAGCTAAGGCCAAAGCCAACTTTCGATCAGTTGTTAGAAAAGTATGGTCGAATGGCTAGGAATCCACCATGTGGGAGTGTTAGATCAAATACTCCTGAGCCTATTCAAGGAAATTCAAGGAATCAAGGTTGGGAGATGGAACATTGGGAATGTCCTTTTTTCGATATTGCTGGGAAGCGAGGATGTCATTACCCACTCTTGAGAATTGTCCCATGAATCACGCGTTTATTCCGCCAGTGAAGAGAACATCGGTAAAAGATCATCTGGTGTTTCCTAGTGAGAAATCTGAAGAAATCCCGATGAATAAAAATACTGATGTGCATCTGCCTCCCAAAGTGCCATTGCCGCAGTGGTGTCCGAGTGGAATTACAAAATCTCAGAAACATCGCTTGCAGCAGATGAGAAATACTGAGGCGAAGGAGACTGAGAAGTTCAGGGTTGCTCTGTTAGAGCAAGTAAAGCCGATGAAACCAGCCAGGGGCAAACAAGAGTGGAGAACTAAGCTGAGATCGACTGTTATTATTGATGCTAACACAGATTCCGAGGAAGTTTCGATTGCTACCAACATGGTTTGCATATTACCTCGGGAGTTCATGTGTGATTATGAAGAAGCTACTGCAGAGCTGGTGGTTGGAGCTGAAGATGCTATATTAAAAAAACCTGAGAATTCCCGATTACACTTGAAGCCATTGTTTATTATGGGTTATGTGAATGGAAAACCGATTTCAAAGATAATGGTGGATAGTGGAGCCACTATGAATCTGATGCAGTATTCTGTGTGTCAGAAAATCGGAAAATCTACAGAAGATTTGGTCAAAACCAATATGGTCTTAAGCAATTTCAATGGAAATCCGACAGAAGCAAAAGGAATTTTGGTGGTCGAACTCACAGTGGGAAGAAAAAAATCCCAACAGCATTCTTTGTGATTGAAGGAAAATGAAGTTATAATGTGTGTTAGGAAGAGATTGGATACACGCCAATTGTTGCTTCCCGTCAACACTGCATCAGATTTTGATCCAGTGGATTGGCAAACAAATAGAAATGGTTAGGGGGGAATCTTTGACTGCAGAAACCCATTGTGCTAAAATTTATAATAATCTGGAAGCATTATCGGGAAAACCCTTAGAAGAGTGTGATTTTATCAGCTTTAGTAAATCTGGCTTTAAGCCGACAACGCTAGAAGCACAGTCAGTAACTCAAGGACATGAGGGTTTTTTATGGGAACCGCGGCTCTAGAGGAAATCGAGTATGAGATGGGTCAAGGTTTTATATCGGCTGATGAACTTGAAAAGTCGATATTGGAACGGATGGTAAAGAAAGGCCCACTTACATGAGTTAACAGTTGTCGCGGGAATATAAAGATCGGCTTATTCAAGTTCTTAAGAATCGGGTTGATTGCTTCGCTTGGTAGTATCATGAGATGCCTGGCCTATGCCGATCTATAATTGAACATAAAATTAAAATGAAACAGGGTTTCGGCCGGTGAAACAAGCACCAAGGAGAATTAGTTGGAAAATTTACGATCAAGGCTAAAATTCAAAGGTTGCTAGATGCAAAGTTTATTCGGCCATGCAAATATGCCGTTTGGATCACTAATATTATACCGTTGGAAAGAAAGATTCTGATAAGATTCGGGTGTGCATCGATTTTCAAGACTTGAACAAGTCAACGTATAAAGATGAATATCCGATGCCGATTGCTGATCAATTGATTGGCGCTGCTTCCTGGAATCGGATTATCAGTTTCTTAGACGGTAATGCTGGTTACAATCAGATTTGTCCTGGGTCTATCGGTTTATTTGAATGGATTGTTATGACTTTTGGACTGATTAGTGCTGGGGCTACCTATCCGAGAGGGATGAATTTGATTTGACATGATTTAATCGGCAAATTAGTTGAAATTTATATTGATGACGTGGTAATCAAATCTCAAGAAGAAGAACAACACTTGGCTGATATTGTAAATGTGTTGGATCGGTTTCAAAAATATGGCATGAGGATGAATCCAAAGAAGTGCGCTTTCGGAGTATCGGCCGGCAAGTTCTTGGGATTTATGGTACATAAAAGAGGGATTGAGGTGCATCCCGATAGGGTGAAAGCAATTCTGAACACCAAACCTACAGAGTCAAAGGTTCGTTTACAAGAGCTGATTGGTAAGATTAATTAGTTGAGAAGATTTATTTCAAATTTATCAGAAAGGATTATTTCATTTTCTCCATTTCTTAAGTTGAAGAATTCCGATAAGTTTGTTTGGGGACCAGAGCAGTAGAAAGCATTTGATAATATCAAGGAGTACTTGATCAATCCACCTGTTATGGTTGCCCCAAAAGAGAATTTGCCATTTAGATTGTATCTATCTGTATCGAAAAAGATAATAGGGGCAGTTCTGGTCCAGGAGATATGTGGAAGGGAACATGCAATTTTTTATCTAAGCAGGAAATTGTTGGATCCGTGAACCCGATACACGGTGGTGGAGAAGCATTTCCTTTGTCTATACTTTGCTTGCACTAAGTTGAGGAATTATTTGTTGGGTGCTGAGTGCAAAGTGGTTTGCCAAACCGATGTGGTCAAGTACATGCTTAATGGTCCAATTATCAAAGGACGTTGTTGACGGTCCTTATTTGTATTATTTTATATGCTTTTGACCGTCAACATATCTACAAAATAAAGGAATTTAAACTACATTGAGGCTAACATTAATGAGTTCCACGAGTTTTGGTGTAGTCTCATGTTTGGCAGGCATACATAAGAAAAGACGATTTATCGGCCGTATGCAAATCGGACGAAAGATGAAGATTAAATTAAACATATTTTGAAAAGTCATCAAATGACAAAAATGGACTGCGCCATGATGAAGAGCTCGTCGACACGATCGAAACGCGTATATTATTTGCTATATTTGGAGCTCGGATGAGGGAGAAAGGAGTTTCGGAAGATGACTGACCAGACCGGACCAGACCAACAGGCCGGCCGACCCAAATCTTGGGCCGGCCGACCCAAGCCAGGTCGGCCGGCCCCTTCTTTTGGCCAATTTGCCTCGGTTTCTTTCCCACACGCCAAGAAACGCACCTAGAGGCCATCCCAACCATCCATGCAAGTCGGTTTGATCCAGAAACAGGGAGTGCGTCACAAGACATGCATAGGATTCTAAAGGAACCCAATGCTACCGGTCTCCAACTACTAAAGCGACCAAGGGAGACGATCTACACCGCACAAGGAGCATCCCAGGCGATTTGGAGGGCCGGGATCAACCGATGCCGGGCCAGCCGACCCGACCTAGACCGGCCGACCTACTCTCGGGACGCCTTGGATTCACCTTTGGAGGGGGGTTGAGTGACACTTGTCCCAACACGTGGCACTCGCTCACTCGCTCCGGCACACTATAAAGGAAGGTGTTCACCTTCATTTGAGAGTATGGAGAAGTGGAGAAGAGAAGAAATCATCTCTAGGCTGTCCATTTAGAAATGTAGAAGTAGGGAGAGAGGAGAGTTGAGTGTTGGGAAGACGCCGGAGGTGTCGGCCTTCTTCCACCTTGTGCTCCGGAGCCAACTCGGGTGCGAGTTCAGCTTCGCTCTAATGTTCGGTAATTCTTAGCCCAATTCTTTATTGAATAAAGCAAAGTTCTTTCATATACATGGCTACTCCGTTGGTATTAGGCCCGTACTATTCTTGAGTGTTAAGATCTTTGTGCTTAATTATCCACCTAGAGATTAGTATAAAAGGTAGTAGGGGTGCGTATCGAAGTAACGTTCTTGGTACGTATTACTACTAGGTACAAACGTGGTGTTTGGACTAGTTAGTAGCCGGTAGGCACCTGCTTCAACGGACGTGTGGTAGGTAATAGGTGGTGACAGCCCTATTATCGGGCTTAGACTTTGTGAAATCCGCCCTGTTAGTTGCAGACCAATTGAGCCCTATCGGAACGATCATAACCATTCGGGATTCCAATTCAAGATAGCGGATGGTAGTGAGTGACCGAGCTCCGATTCAAAGTAGAAATTGTGTATCAGTGATTTTGTATCTTTGGCTAAGAAACCGTAGAGCCTCTCAACACGAAATATCTTATCCCACTCCCATCATTACTGTCATTACCACCATTATCCATCCGGTCTAGTTAGATTCTAGACTAGAACACTTCTCGTTCCTCGTGGAAATCGATACCTTGGAATACTCCCGGGTGAAAGCTACAGCGATATCCGTGCGCTTGCGGATTAATTCCAAAAGGCATAAGAATCGCCAACGGACGTCTCGGAAAGTGGGCATATACTCTCATCGAGTTTGATTTAACGTATGAATCTCCAAAAGCCGTCAAGGGGCAGGTATTAGCCGATTTTATTACACACCGTCAAGACAATAATATGTCGATTCTTTTGCCATGGGTGATGATCGATTTGTGAGAAGGGGTGTGGAATCGATATTTTTATAGTATCCCCTGTAGGTGTTTCTTACCGATTCAGTGTTACCGTAGATTTTGGACTGACCAACAATCAGGTAGAATATGAAGCTTTGATTCAAGTGTTGAAGTGGTTGATTCAAGCTGGAGCTATTGCTATAGAAGTTTATGGGGATTCGCAGTTGGTAGTTTTCCAGATGATCGGTAAATATGAGTGCCATAGTGAACTACTTCGGGATTATCTAGAAAGAGCTTCTAATTTGGCTAAATATTTTAATATATTCACAATCCAACATGTTCCGAGGGAACAGAACTGTGAGGCCAATGAGTTAGCTCAAGAAGCATCAGGATATAAATTACCGATCCTGGAGTTGGAGATTGTTCTAGGCAAGAATTCAATATCGATGGGATGGCAGGTAGAGATTATCGGTTATCTTAAAAATCCTTTAGGAAAAACCGATAGAAAGCTTAAGAGGAGAGCTCAAAGGTATGTATTGATCAACGGTAAGTAATATTATCGGAATTTTGATGGGTTATTACCTAAATGCCTAAATGAGGAAGACGCTAAAGTTGCAATCGGAGAAATTCATGGACTTTGTGGGACACATCAGTTAGCTTATAAAATGAGGTGGATGTTGAAGCGTGTAGGGTTTTTCTGGCCAACAATGGTTGAAGATTGTTTCAAATATTGCAAAGGATGTAAAGATTGCCAGAAATTTGGAAACATCCAGCATGCGCCTGCGTCGATTTTACATCTGATTGTGAAGCCGTGGCCCTTTCGTGGATGGGGTATTGATATGATCGGAGAAATATTTCCTTCCTCGTCCAAGGGGCATCGGTATATTTTTGTGGTTATAGATTATTTCACTAAATGGGTTGAAGCTGTACCATTGAAGAAAGTAACAGCCACCGAAGCGATCGACTTTGTTAAGAAACATATAATTTACCGATCTGGGATTCCTCAAACAATCACCATGGATCAAGGATTGGTATTTATGTCAGAAGCGTTTCAAGATTATGCTCAAAGCTTAGGGATCACGACAATCAATTCTTCGCCATATTATGCTCAAGCCAACGGCTAAGCAGAATCCTCTAATAAAAGTGCTATAAAGCTGATTAAGTGAAAAATCGATGAAAGGCCGCGGGGTTGGCATAATACTTTGGCGGATGCGCTATGGGCATATCGGATTGCTAAACATGGAGCTACCAAAGTGTCAAATTTTGAATTAGTTTATGGTCAAGAGGCTGTTTTACCAGTTGAAACTATCACCGGTTCTACAAGGATCGAAGAACAAAACAATATAAAAGCAGACGATTACAAAAATCTGATGATGGATAAGCTTGATGATATGGTAGCGGTTCGATTGAAATCTTTGGAACATATTGAACGAGACAAGCAAAGGGTTGCCAGACACTATAACAAGAAGGTTGTGCCGAAAACTTTTGAAGTGGGAGATCTTGCGTGGAAAACATTTTTACCGATTGGTTCAAGAGATCCCAAGTACGGGAAGTGGTCTCCAAATTGGGAAGGACCGTTTAAAATTAATCGGATTATTCCTGGCAACGCATATATTTTGCAGACACTTGACGGACAATTTTTCGGGAAAGCGATTAATGCTAAATATTTGAAGAGGTATTATCCAAGTGTTTGGATTGGAGCTTGAAGAAAGATGTCTATAAAAGCTGATTCTGAAAGGATCGCCCATAGTTTTAAAAAGTCGACAAACACATGGACCGAATCGATGTTGGTATTTCACTCAACGCGTTGCTGTTGAGCAAAAGCCGAGTGAATCGCCTATAGATGGAAGTATGAATGAAAGCAAGGAAATGTGCATAAAAGAAATAAAAGTTATTACAAAGGCGCGAAAGCCTTGAATGTTTGCGCCTGAGACATGCGACAAATGTTTATCGGCAAAATTGCCGATTCATCCATAAGAACAATGTTTTAATTTTGGCTCGCAGGCCAATCATTCACAGAATTCAAAAATAGTTGTGGCGGCATCGGCGATAGTGCCACGGATTTTATTGACAATGGCAGTGTCTTCTTCAATGGATCTGGGCACGATCGAAATCTTTTCTTTTGCATCTAATACTGCCAGGCCGCAAGCTTTCAATATGCCGTGCTGCTCCTTGGACGCCGATTTAGATTCCTCAAGGCTTGAGCGGGTGGACGCTTCGGCTTTCTTTGCTTTCTCCAATTCTTGTTCCAAGGATTTGACCCTTGAAACTGCTTTGGAGGCCGTAATCTTTGTCGTTACGAACTCCTGCTTTAGCCTGAGAAGTTTGTTGTTTTGGGCGTTGGCATCTTGGATGAGAGGCTTCAACTCTACTTCGGCATCTTTGAGCGTCTCCCTTTGATAAAGCCGATCCAGGGCAGTGTCAAATTCGGCTTTCTTTTCGCCGAGAGGCAGTAGCATCTGGAGAGCCGATGCTACTTGTTCCGGGAGGATCTCTTGGATGGAATCCGCAATGTCCCGTACACCAGAAGGATTGGCCAATAATTCCGATTCCTTCACGACCATGTCCCACATTTGTTTTAGTTTTTGGAGCGTATCGGGGAGAAAACGATTGGCCCTAGATGGCTTAGCAGCAGATGGCTTGGTAATGGCGACTGGGGGAGATCGAGTCCTGATCGGAGAAGATAAGATCTCCAGGTCGTCGTCGAGCCAGTCCATGCTTGACAGATCGAAATTCAGCTAGTCGGTTTTTGCCCCGTCACAAGTGATCACCTGTGTAAATTCTATTGTTACCCTGACTGGGTTTCGAGGTTGAAACAAATACTGGAGAAAGAAAATTTTAAGGTAACAAAAGATCGGAAATATTTAAAAATTTGGAAGCTAAGTTAAAGAATTGTCGATTACATCTTGGGGTTGAAAGCTGGAGGCGTTTGCGATGCCGGCAGCGGAGCAAGTGTGACATCTTTTTTCTTCTGGATAGGGGAGTGTCCTGAAATTATAATTCCAATAAGAAGAGAGCCGAAAGAAAGTTGAGAAGATTTGTGGAAAAAATCAAGTGCTTACTGTGTCACATACTGACTCCGTGCTATCAGATGTACGCACCTTTTGCGGTCTTGGTTTTTTGGTTGCCAATTTCTTCTTCTGGCCGGCATCGCCATCGGATCTCCCTGTTGATGAAAAATGAGTGAGCAATTTGGTTCGGAAAGGATTAGTCGTAATAAGCCGATTGTACCTTTCTTCTTTGGCTGCTGCTGGGAGGATCCTTGAGTAAATGCCGACGCGGACTTGGTAGTCGAGTGGAGGCGTCTGGCTTCCTCACCAACAAGCTTGGACCTGGGGCGCTTGTTTCCGCTCTATAAAGGAAAACAATACAGGATTAGTTATCGGAAAATAAATGATATGAGTTAGTAAACGCACGCGAGTTAGCGACCTCGTTCTCAGAAGACGATGCGTGATATTGAGATTCTGTCCGATCATCATCTGAATCCGATGAGGAAGGGCCTGACTCAGAAAGTTTTTCCTCTTCATCATTGTCAGAATTGTCATCATCATTATCGGAATTATCAGAATCGGTATTGACCTTGCTGCTGTTCTCCGATTCTGATGAAGATTCTTCTATACCGGCAATCTTTGGCCAGTTAGGTTTGCAAACTTCTTTCTTGCCAGTGAAACTTTCGATTAAGGCTGTAGCTCCACCTTTAGTGGCGTAGATGTTCTTGGCGATGGAATTCCACCAAGTTTTAAATTCTGGAGAGGTTGCAGCCCACATTTCAAGTTCCATCAGCATCTCAAATTCAATGTGTACAGCAGCTAAAATGCCGTATGCCGATTGAGAGTTCAAATCTTCTCTAGCATTTAGCTGACGGTATATGAACAGATCAGGAACAATTTGTCCTAAATTGAACTGCCGAGCAAATACTGCAGGATGATAAAACTCGTACGAGGGTTTTCTGATATGAGTTCTCGTGCTGAGGATAGCAAAGAAGATACCCGGAGAAATGAACTCTTTAAATACCGATAATACTTCGCCACTTATGATGGCAGAGAAGTGGAAAAAGGAGCGAATTGCGTATCTGTCCAAGTCAGCATACGGATTAAAATGCTCTGGGCCATATTCCGATTCAGACATGGTGAAAAATGCAGCCAGAGAGTGGGAGAAGTCCTCTTGATTCAGGCGCCTTCTATTACAATTAACAGATGTCATTTCTCCATAGGATCTACAAGGGCGTTCATTGCCATAGGTTTCCTCTTCATTCGGAAATTCCATATCAAAATCAAGTTCACCTATGGAGTTGTATATGTGAAGTTTCAAGAACAAACAAACAAACAGAAAGGGCCACCCATGTTTCCAACTGAATAATCGGATTTTTTGGAGCAGAGACTTTCCCTGATCTCATGCATCATCCGATATGTAGCTCCTAGAAGGTATTTGCCGATTGCTAGCTTCTGTCCTGTCACCAGAGCTTCGGCTACCCCTTGATATACTTTACTAGGACTGAGAGATTGGCCGTAGAAAAAGAATCTATCCAACCACATGTTCAGAAAAGCAATGTGCTCCTTGTCCTCGACGTCGCCTATTTTTTGATGGGTACTGATGTAACGCTGGCAGCCGAATTTCTTTTCAGGGACTAGCTTGAGGGTAGCAGGGTGGTCAAAAGCTGATAACATCTCTCCATCGGGGCTAAGGCCGGTTAACATGGCCATATCCAGAAGTGTGGGGCCAAGTCCTGTTGGGAAAAGGAAGGCATTGGCTGTGTCGCACCAAAAATATGTCGATGCTGCCATGAAAGGTTCATCCGCTGGAGGAGGATTTAATGAGAGGAGAATGGCATCGGTGATTCCTAATTCATCCCATTGATTCTTTTTCTGACTAAGGACCTAAGAAAGCCAATCCTTATATCCCTTGATCGGGTTAGGCCAAGATCTAAAACCCGATTTCCAGCTATTCATGCTAAGTTCATCGGCAAACAAGGGAAGCCTCGCTACTGACTGATCTATGAAAGTCGATGGATTGTTGTCCCCTATTGGACCCAAACAATATAAAGCCTCAAAATCGGTGCAACGGATTAATGCCTGATACATATTTGCCGATTAAGCCTTAGGTGCGAAGAAAGGACTGTGCGCTGGGAGATCCTGAAGGCTTTGGGAATCCGATGTAGGAGGCTTGTGCGCAGAAGAATGGGTGAAAATGACAGCAAGTGACTGCCTATTTATAGGTGCGGTAAAACTAGGGTTTTTACCGAGATGTGCGGCATTACTGTTACGACCCATGTTGCGTAGTGGGTTGCCACATGTTTCCATAATGGGCCGGAAGTCAGAAGCGCAAGGGTAAAACTGTGAAATGTTCCCAGATCGTTGGATGGAAAATCCGATTTTTAGTAAAAGTTCCGCTAATGAGAAAATCCCATTGCCAAACTTAGGGGCATATGTTGACACCCAAATTTGGTAGGAAAATCGGATATCATGCATCAGCTAATGTCATCAGAATTATTGGGCCGAATCAGAAGATGGGCTTCGTTGTCAAAAGAAAGAAGCGTATATTAAATAATTCTGACAATATCAAGACTCTAGGAGAATTACGAAGATTCAATCGGGAGGCGGTTTTATTGGTTAGGTTGCGATAATTTAGATTGTGTCGGTATCGGTTTTGTAGCAGTATAAATAGGGTCCCAAGTCTCGTGTAAACGATATACGACATACACAAAGCACAACTACTTTTTTCGAATCCGATCGACTTCGTCAAAAGGCTTCAACTCGCAGGTAGAGCTATCTCTATGAAATAATCGATTCTCTTCTTGTAATCCGTATGCTGGCTGTATCATTTTGATCTCATGTATACAAAGCATGTTAAACTATCTCGGTTTTTACCGATTTTTAACATGTTAAACCACATGGAACAAGAAGCTACCAGCCTTGAATTAATCTTATCTAGATGGGAGAGAGAACAATTAGGAAGGTCGAGAGTGACTTCTTGTCTAGGTCACACTGGCCTAAGAGTGAGCACTCAGTTCTATGCTGGCTTTATTTACGTCGGAGCACGGCAGGCCCGCTACCCGCCCACCTTCACTTAAGAAGCCTGGAGAGTTACGGTCACCCCCGAAGGGCCCTACGGAGCCAACCCTAACGTGGTGGAATGTTGCTAAGGATAGACAGGGCTGTCCCCTCCTGCTACCATCCACGACAGTCCGTTGGGTCTGGGCGTCAACCAAGGTAATTACTAGTCTAGACAACGCGTCTACACTAACAATTACTACTTTACTAGTGCACCAGTAAAGTATTCACAAAAGGCAAAGTATATCTCACCAGTTGCAAACGGGGTTCTCAGTAAATAAACTAGCATTGAACTAGAAGTACTTTATAAATAAAATAGCATGGCTACAGTGTTACCAGACTGAAGAGGAGAACTTCACTCGAAGCCGAGCTTTATTCCCGAGGTACATGTAGGAGAGAGCCAGGGCCTCTGGGTCATCTCCAACACTCTCACCTCACCTCTCTTCCTACTCTAATACAATGTGGAGCTAAATCCTTCTCTTCACCATGATCACAAATGAGGGAGAGGACCTCCTTTTATAGTGTGTCGGAGCGAGTGAGCGAGTGCCACGTGTTAGGACAAGTGTCACACAACCCCCTCCAAAGGAGAATCCAAGGCGGGCCCGGGGGTAGGTCGGCTGGCCTAGGTTGGGTCGGCCGGCCCGGCTTCAGTTGATCCTGGCCCTCCAAATCGCCTGGGATGCTCCTTGTGCGGTGTAGATCGCCTCCCTAAGTCGGTTTGGCAGTTGGAGACCGGTAGCATTGGGTTTCTTTAGAATCCTATGCATGACTTGTGAAGCACTCCCTGTTTCTGGATCAAACCGACTTGCATGGATGGCTGGGATGGCCTCTAGGAGTGTTTCTTGGCGTGTGGGAAAGAAACCGAGGCAAATTGGCCAAAAGAAGAGGCCAACCGACCTGGCTTGGGTCGGTCGGCCCAGGTTTGGGTCAGCCGGCCTACCTGATCTAGTCCGGTCTGGCTCGTCGTCTTCCGGAACTGCTTTCTCCCTTATCCGAGGTCCAAATATAGCAAATAATATATGCGTTTCTATCGTCTCGACGAGCTCTTCATCATGGTGTAGTCCATTTTGTCATTTGGTGACTTTTCAAAATATGATTAATTTAAACTCCATCTTTCGTCTGATTTGCATAAGGCCGATAAATCGTCTTTTCTTGTGTATGCCTGCAAAACATGAGACTACACCAAAACTCGTGGAACTCATTAATGTTAGCCTCAATGTAGTTTGAATTCCTTTATTTTGTAGATATGTTGACGGTCAAAAGCATACAAAATATTACTAATAAGTACCGTCAACGGGGCTTCGCGTGTCTAGATTGTGATTAGTATTGTATTTACCCATGTTAGCTGCATAATCTTTAATCGATTATTTAAGCTTATACTTGGATCTAGATCTAAATACTGTCTTGGCTAGACCAATCTATTTAATCTGTGTCCTGGACTCCTGGTTTAATCTAATGAATTGATTTAGAGATTTACAGCTAATTTTATTTATTTATAAAATAACAAAAGAGATGAAAGAAGCTTATGACTAAATGTTTATTCATGTTTATCGCTCTATCGGATAGTAAGCCGATAGAATCACAATCGGATTATTTAAAGCCGATTCGCAAAACCTGATCTGGCTGTTTCTTAAAGCTGATTGGGGCCATGTCGTTGACAATTTATTTCTTGTCAATTTGCAGGTCAGATTGACTGGCACGTTTGGTTCCTAGTTACGACACAAGCCCAGACTTGACGCTTCCGCACGTGTGTTCACGAAGATCCAACTTTTCTTGTTAACAGAGGTCAAGCTGCCGCTCCTCGTCGTTGGCCACGAAGCTGGCAAAGTCAACGCGATCGGATCCTAGTCTCATTTCGGTTGGGAGGACGGACTCCGAGCCATAGACGGGCCGGCAGGGAGTTTCTCTCGTAGCCCGGCTGGACGTTGTCCGGACTACCCAGAGGACTGACGGCAGCTCGTCGACCCAACCCTGTCGTTTTGCCTTGAGTGCGTCGTAGACTCGCTTCTTGATGCCTTGCATTAGCTGTCCGTTAGCTCGTTCATCCGCTCCGTTACTCTGTTGATGGGCCACAGATGCCAGGGCGACCCTCATGCCAAGCTCTTCGCAATAACCGTTGAACTTTCATCTCGAGAATTGGGTGCCATTATCAGCGATGATTCTGCTGGGCACACCAAATCTTACGACGATTTCCTGAAAGAAATGTACCGCGGCAGCTGCAGTGATGTTGGAGACCGGCTTGGCCTCGATCCACTTGGTGAAGGTGTCGATGGCTACGAACAGATATGTTTTGCCACCGAGCCCATTGGGGAACGGCCCTAAGATGTCCATGCCCTAGACCGCGAACGGCCTTGCCAATGGGATCGTTTGCAACTCATATTGGCAAACTTCGCAGCGCTTGACTAAGACTTCTGCGTTGCTCATCGCAGTGGGCCAGTAGTAGCCCATGCGGAATGGTTTGTCGACAAGGGTTCTGTATGAGGCGTGGGCACCGCAGATGCTCTCGTGTATGTCGGATATAAGGTACTTACCTTCTTCTTGGGTAACGCACTTACAAAGCACGCCATTAGCACCCCTTCGGTACAACAAGCCCCCGTGCAGACTGTAAGCTCCGGCTCGCCTTTTTAGTTGGGAACGCTCAGCTGCGTCCTTGGACAATGTCCCATGCTCCAAGAACTGAATGAATGGCGTCATCCAGGTGGTGCTTTTGAAAGAGGATCCTAAGGCCTAGAGGGGGGTGAATAGGCAATTTTAATTTCTTTTTCGATTATTCTTGGTTAAGCAACAAGTTAAGAATGACCCAATCCTAGTTGCAAGTCAAGTAAGCGGAAGCGATAAATAAATCACAAAGCAACTACGACAAGGCATTCAATTGATCACAAGCAATGCGATGAAAGTAAGTGCGGGAATTAAATGAGAGAGAGACACGGTGTTTGTTTGACCGAAGTTCGGAGCCGCAACTCCTACTCTCCGTTGAGGCTACCCCTTGCGCACAAGGACCGGCTCGCTCCCGAGCCTAACGCCTCACTTA
>SPJY01036230.1:1779587-1814627 GCA_005191435.1 Raddia distichophylla | reverse complement strand
TTTTGAACTTTATCGGACGCCGTCCGGTAACTACCGGACGCCGTCCGACAGAGTGCACTGTGCAAGCGATTTTCTGGTCGGACGCTGTCCGGCTACGCCCAGACGGCGTCCGACAGAGAGTATAAATCGTGCTGAAATTTGTGGGGGAATTTAGGTGGGTTTCTCTCTCTCTAGAAGTCTCACAAAGGGATATTTGGGTATTTTTAGAAGTGGTGGACTACGGAAACCGAGTTTTCGAGAATTCGCAAAGATCCGGCATAGTCCGAGATATTCGAACCCCTTTTGAAATCCGACGAAAAACAGGAAATAAACCTAACTACTCCTAATCTATACGTGACCTCTTCTCTCGCCCGGTCACGCACTGAAACCTCGGAGCAGCTCACAAATTTGTCGTCGCTTCAGGTTAGGGTTTTGCAAAAACGCCGAGTCTTCGCTAGGGTTCCGAGAAATCCAAAAACCCCCTAGCACTTAATATTAATTAATTTTGTCATCAATGCCACTAATAAAAATTAGGGCTCAACGATGCTCACAAGATGCCGTATTGCCGTGAATCCGTGATTCACTGATTCGTTCGCCTAGTCGCGTGGAGACTCCGCCGACCGCCGCCATCACCAAGACACAAAATCAAATCACCAATTCACCATCGGAACGACGGAACGGCGGATCATATTCAATTCATCCGTCTATCGGCAGCCTCACAATTGACTATAGTAATTAGTTATTAGTACATACAGAGTTAGTATTAAATAGATATTAGTATATTAGAGTAGGGAACTACCGATTAGAATTTTATATTCATATTTGCTGCTTGTAGAACGCTGTCGACATCATGCCACCTACGAAATATGCATCTAGAAGCGATAAAAGGAAGAAAAGAAAACAAGCAGAGGATTTTATACAGACACAGAAAGGATCCATGGATAGATTTGTGAAGAGGAATACAGAAGATTCGAGAAACGCAAATGAATTGGCGATAGTGCCTATGGAGACAGTGGAGGAACAAGTTCATGGGAATTCAGAAGAAGAAGGCCCTGCCCCTGCAGAAGACAATGTAAGTGATCATGAGAATATATTTCATTCATCTGCTACAGAATCTGCTAGTGTTGATGAACCCCCAATAGTGACTCTAGATATTTATGATCCAAGAAATTGGAATAATCTTGATAACAAAGCAAGGGATATATTAGTCGAGAAGGGGCCTATTAGAGAAGAAAATCTGAGGTGAATAATCTCATTTGTATACTTTCATTTGTTTATCGATACCAATTTTTAAAATACATTGAATATTGTCTAATTATACGATCGTATAAAAAAATTCTTGGTTATGTTAGGGGCCTCCGTTTGTAATTTCGCCCCGGGCCCCAGAAAACCCAGGACCGGCCCTGCCGGGGAGGTAATTATGCTCAAGGTACGAGTACGACCGGCACACATACATGAGGTTCAATCACAGGAGTTGCCTAAAATCAGCACAGCTAAGTATTATTCTTTTTTTTTTTTTGGCACCAAAGGATTCAATCAAGGAGCCTTTGCCGACTCGTCGTTTGGCAAATCATCGTCGTCATGGTAGATATTCTCTGCCATCTGCCATATCTGAAGGATGTTGACTTCGGCGACACTAGCAATCACTCGGAAAAATTACTGAAATAATCAACAGTTAAATAGTAATTAATACAATAATCCACAGTACTGCGTAAATAAATTACCTGAATACCAACGGGTCCCGTCACAGGGCACGACGGTCGACGCACGGCATGGCAGGAGCTCTCTCGCCACGGGGCGTGGCTACGGCCTGCTCCCGCCACCCCATATGCAAAAGCAGCCGACAGCGCTGCACCCGCCATGCCACAAGGTAGCCGCACCGTAGATCATCGACACATCGCCATTGGATTGCCGACACGTCGCACAAACAGCCGAAAAATCTTGCATGTTTGCATGCAAACTTGCGTCACGTGAACGAAATTAATAGGGTAATTAAGAACCTTACCGACAAAACAGTGTTAAGTTTTTTAATAAAATATTACTCCACCGACAGGAATATGTGGAGGAAGATTCACCAACAATGCACAGTTGATTAATCGAACAGTAATCCTGCGATTTATACTAATTAATAGACTTTAGAAGTGACAGTGATCACAAAATTCAGTGTATATATATCTCTGCCCTACCCGCCGGAAGCCTTCACACTCATTCCTCACCCGATGGAGCTCGAGAATCAGTAGTTAGGTATGTGTAAGTGTAAGTGTCCCGCACGGCATGGCGGGAGCTAATATTTATTACTAATTAGTGTTAGTGCACTTGTTATACGCAGTAAATCACGTATTTTGTTCTAAACATTTAATTAGATATATTCACACGGAATGAGTGTTAGTCGAGTTGCTATATTCTATGTTTAGCACTTAATTAGATATATTATGTATTAAGCATTTAAGCTAACATTTAGTCCAATGTTTGAAATAATAGTTATATCTTACAAACATAAATGGAGACACCACTACATTTTTTCACGGAGATGCACCCGCACCAACGCAAGAGAATTTTGTAAGCATGCACACATGCAGCCATTTGCAAACCACAGTAACATTACCAATAGAGTTGGCAATGTTGGCGAGGGTTATAGCTCAAAAGCTCCGTATAAACCGTCAGGAATACAAACTTGTTCTAGATGGTGTTAGGTCATGGCAGGTTGTTTGGACGTACTACGTGAATAAGGCAGTAGAGAAGAGGGGTACCAATTAGGCGTGTACGTGCTGCCGGAGGCAAGAGAATCCAAGGCCGGGCCTAGCAACATCGTACAAGGGAATGCACGGGAGACTGTGCTGAAAGGGTATGTGGAGGACCCAATGGGTAGTATCATGACAGGTGCCGAGGCACTAGCCATGGACATGGAGCTAGATATCGCAATGAAGGAAGGAGAGATAGATGCACAGACTATAGAGAAAGATTTCTATGAAGAGGGTGAAAACGATGTGGAAGAAGAGGAGGACCCGACGCCTGCCATAACGTATTATCGTGCTCTGTATGCTTCGAATTGGTTGATCGGTGATCACTCCAATATTATCAAATGGGGGTATATGCATAGTGACATAGCAGTGGGTCAAGAGTTTAGTACGAAGAATGAGGTAATACTTTGTCAGCAACTTTGGTGTCACCACACGGTGCGAGCACTCTGTGGCACGATCTGGACCCGCTGTGTACGAGGTGAAGTGCATAAAGAAACCGCAGTGCTCATTCCATGTTCGGGTGCATCGTCCAAAATATAAACAGCACTTCATAATCAGTATGTACGAGCCACACACTTGTATGGAGGAGTTGGTACGCAACATTAACAGCAATGTGGATTCAAAATTCATTTCGTAGATGTTGTTAATTGCTATTGAGATAGATATTTCTATAAAACCACACTCCATAATGGCTGAGGTGCAGAACTGCATTGGCATGCCAATTACATATCACCAAACATAACGAGCCAAGCAGAATACACTTAAAATGTTGTTCGAGGATTATAAGGAGTCATATAATTTGGCTCCCCGTCTCATCCATAAGATATAGGAGAACAACTCTGGGATACACTATGTTTCTGCATATGAGCCAGTATATCTCCCCGATGGAAATGTTGCCCCGAACCACTTCTTCTTGATGCGGTTGTTTTGGTCTTTTGGCTAGTGCATAGAGGCCTTCCGGCACTGTCGTCCTGTGATATGTGTGGATGGGACGTTCCTGACTGGTAGGTACTATGGTATTCTGCTAACTGCACTTGCAATTGACAGGAATAACCGCATATTGCCTCTCGCATTTGCTTTTATGGAGAGCGAGAACAATGATAGCTGGTTATGGTTTCTATCTTTACTAAAAATTCACGTTGTCATGGATCGGTCTAGAGTGTGCAGCATTTCTGACCGCCACCAGGGGATCCTACATGCAGTAGATGTATTGTCCAAGGGTGATGCACCAATGTGGCCAGACGTGCGTCCTCGATAGTGCATGCGTCACCTGGGGGCGAACTTATATAGTGCATTTAAGAACATTCCCTTAGTGAAGAAGTTCAAGACAATGTGTATGCAAAACCAACTGCGCAAATTCAACGCGCTATTCAATGATATTAATGAACGTAACAGGAAGATGGTCATTGAAGAATAAAGTACGGGAGTGGTTCAAATAGTAGAGGCCAGCAGGTGAGCACTCGCCGTAATATTACATTCGCTCAGTGGATAGCACAAAAACCGACGGAGAAATGGGCTCTTGTACATGACACTGATGGAGTCTGGTAAGTGCGTAGATTTATTTACAATGTTAGTTTCCATTTCGTTCGATCGTAAATTTAAGAAATATCGTATTGCAGATACATGGTCATGACAACGAACATAGCAGAGTCGTACAATAATGTGTTACGAGGTGTGCGGGGCCTGCCAATATGTACTATCATTGGGATGACCATTTTTAGGACAAGAGATTATTTTCGTGACCGATGTCTGGCGGCCATGCAAATCACAATCACGTTCGCCCCTCGTGTCGAAGCCATCCTACAGAGGCGTCGATAGAAATCTCAGTTCCACCGCACATCAATATATGATAGAATAGAAAACATTTTCAATGTGGACTGCAAGAGAAAGTATGTGACAGGATTTAGCGTGGGCGATAATCAATAGAAGTGCCAACTTGGCCAGTATGAGGCGTGTACGTGCTGCCGGAGGCAAGAGAATCCGAGACCGAGCCTAGCAACATCGTACAAGGGGGAAGGGTATGTCGAGGACCCAATCAGGAGGGGTTTGACATTAACTTAGCACCATCTCCGGAAGACTACATGACTATCTCAGCACACAGGATACACAATTTGATATCAATTGAGCAAATATGGGAGGATCTATGCTGAATACTACATATGCATCCAACCTTAGCTTCCAAAATATTATCGGCGAATGCAACATTCCTATGCCACATCCGGACCAACCTGGAGGGTCTAACTGGAATTAATGGACAACAAAACCTCTATGACTTCACAGGTGTAGCACGGGGAGCAAACCCCTATGGCGTCTTTTCACAGGTTATGCACAACCATCAAACCCCTTATGAACAAAGCATGATGGCGGGTTTTCCACACTTTGGTGGGTCTGCGTACGCCATAAATTCACAGCCCGGGTATGTCCCAACCACGGAGCAAACTGACAATCAAAATCGGTTTGGATCTTGTCAGGCTGCAGGAGAATGTACGACGCATCCACCAGACCACTACACCTCAAGTGCATACACTAAAAGGGGTCATCGGCGCTAAGTGTTATCATGTAAAATACACAATATGACGTTTATTTTGACATTTTTCCATTTTAAATGTAATGTTCCAGTAATGCTATATGAACGGGCTTTGCTCCAATAATCTCGGCCACCCGTCACGTCAAACTAATTGCTGCCAAAGTGCCCTACCCTCTGCGCGACGTGACCCCTCATTGCCAAATCACATGTCGGCCATTAATACGTCTGTGCACGACATGCTGTGTGGTCCAGCAGTTACTGTTGAGGTAACCTATCACTGCAAAGGTCTACAGTGACACATTAAATCATCTCGAACTGTGCATTGCGTATGTCTTATTCCATTCGAGCATCTTGGCCAATATCACCTATTTAAACCCACCCAGTCTCACTCCGAACAACACAACGAACAGGTGAGAGGAGCCACGAATACCACAAACATGAGCGTTCTAACCACGAGCACCACTTCAGCATCAAGGGAGTGATATGGAGTTCCCATCGCCACCAAGGGAGTCTCTCTTCGAATCTGTCCCAGAAGGTGTTGAGCCGCCCATGTGTCTATGCGGAAGTCTTTGCATTCGAATGAAGTCCCAATACATGTCCTATACTTATGGGAGAAGGTATTAGAAGTAAGCAAACTATGCGTATGACCGAACAATCAAGATGGAGAGGAAGGCAAAGTACCCTGTAAGTCACTTCTTACTTATTTCTTCAGTAACGAATATATACATGCAAATGCTAACCTCAATCTTATTTGCCTCCATTGTGCGAGTTTGTGCAAAATTTCGACGCGGAGCAGCGAACAGGAGCGGCAGATGCACTGGGAGGCGGCGGGGCGCAGGACCAGGGCCGAGGAACGGTGGCAACATGCCCTTACAGAAGAAAGAAACAAGCGTTCGAGAGAAGAGTTTCAGGCACAGCGCAAGGCTGACCAGCAGCGGTAGTTTAATGAGCGTGACGCAGACTATGCCAGAAATCGCGAGAGGGCTACTAGAGCCAGGGAAGCAGGACCTAGCGCGTTTGCAAAGGGGAAATATCACCGTTGCACCTAGTAGTATGATTATCGTGTAGCACAACTATGTTTTTAAATCTCCTAAGATATGTACGTTTAGTTATGATGCACTACTATGGTACATTGTTTTATGCATCATGTGTGCCATTGCTTGTATCATGTAATCCTAATGTTTTATTATTTTATGACTCGAAGTTAATTTGGTTATATGAGCATAGGTATGTCTTTACAATTTACATAAAATGTTACGTTATTATAATGCAAATAAATTATGATATGCATTCGACAGTTTGGCGGGAAAATGAGAACATTTATCGTCTCAGCGTAATTTTTTCACAATTTTTAGTTAAATATGTTTTTCCAAGGCGAAATCACAATTCTCTCAGTGCATTTGCCACCCGCGGTGGCGAGAGCAGTGCATTTGCTCATTTAAATACTAATAAAAAATAATCCGCCGATTAATTAAATTACACAAATGATGATTGGGGCGGTAAAATTGTAAAAAAAGAAATGTCCATACGTGAAAAGTTGATAAAATTTGAATCTAAAATATGACATCGGAGTATCTGATATAAACATCGGACTATCTGATCTAGCATAGGCTTTTCTGCTAAAATTTAATTTGGCACCTACTCACCCCCTCTAGTCGCCGTTCTCGATCCTTTAAGAAGTCAAAGATTTTGCTTGTATGGCCTCCGTGAATGAACAATAGCTCAGGAGGGCCATCTTCCGCATCCTTTGGTGTCTGCTCCTTGTCAATTCTATGAACACAAAGGTCATGTTTAGTATTCACGTCAATGATTATCTTAAAAATAAAAAAATAAAACATCATGTCTATGAATATAGAAAAGCACTTAATATGGAAACAATTAAGTGCAACAACAGCAGCAGTACCAATACATGGCCTGGAAAAAATTAGATACAATTCCAGAGCACATATACATGTAAAATTGGTTGTTTGTCAAACAAAAGAGAGAATTATCAATGATGAAAACATATATTTTCCAAATAACTATATTATATGATCGGACACCAATCAGTTTCATTCCAAAATACACCAATCAGTTTGCAGCGAACTGAACTAGTGAAACATTATCGTTACATCATTAACTTTAGCTAATATAGTGCTTACATGTTATGGTTTAAGTACATGCCATGAACAAAAGTTGCACTGGAAATACATTTTTATCATAACAAGAGAGCTTGTTTGGTTGGAGTCTTCTTTTTGGCTGGTTCATTACCCTTCTGTGATTTCCTGGGTGTCTGCTTCTTTGTAGTTTGAGACCTTGTCGGTCTTGGGGAGGTGTTATGCTGTTGGCTCGTCCCCCCTTGCCCTTCTATATTGGCCGAACCCATTGCATCCCTCCTGCAAAGAGATTGATTAGTTGTATGGTAAATGACATAAAGAAAGTTAATATCAAAAATGTGTACCTTCTTGTGATTGGTCCAGGACTACTTGTATAAGTGTTGCCCACAACCTTCTGCCTCTTCGGACTACTAGCACAACCCTCTTGTGGTCTGCCTTTGGCACGACTTTTCCTACAATTAAGATAGTATTATGTAGATGTGGGACATAACAGTGCAGTATTAACATGTATTAATACCTTTTCTTTGTTCCATTGAGATGACATTTTGAAGATCATTGCCTATGCCCTAGCTCTCCGCATCCTTTACACTTAACTTGCCACATTCCCTTGCTCCTAGGCTTTCTCTTCTCCAAACACCCAACAATCCTATTCTTTCTTTGTCGGCCAGCAGATTTTTTTTTTTCCCAAAGGTGGCAGCACTTTGTAGGCAAGATCCACTTCTGAGCACTGAGATTTATCAGTAAGGGGTTGGATGAAACCTACATATGCCATGTGGAAATTTCTAATAGAGAAGTAAGGATGCATGTAATCATCCATTCTGAACCTTTGTATAGTAGTCAGAAATGACAATGCATGGCTACATGGTTTCCCTGAAACCTGCCATTCTCTACATGTGCAAGTATGTGAAGCAAGGTTCACTACATGCCTAATAACTTCCAGGTCTTCATTTACTTCGGTGACCTCTGCTGAATTTTCATCTCCAGGTTGACCTTGAGGTGTGGGAAATGTCTGGTCATTGCATTCAGCCGATGCACTAATGCATGTAGCATTTTCCCTTGTAGCCTTTGACCAACCCTCCTCCTGTCGTACAACTGCGTTGTCTTTGCTCTAATACTGTCTGCAAGCTCTGTAACAGGAAGATCCTTCAGCTCCTTGACCCAAGCATTCCAAGATTCTGCCAAATTGTTGGTCACATAATCACACTTGATGGCCTCAGAGAATCCGCTTCACATCCATAGCATGTTGTGGTACCTCTATCCAACCATGGAGCTGCAGGGTACATGTTTCCATACACAGGCCCTTCAAATTTCTTGATGAAATTATACATCAAGTGTCTGAAGCACTCTCTATGCTCAGCCAAAGGTAGGGGTGGAAACGAGCCGAGCCGAGCCGAGCTTGGCTCGGCCGAGCTCGGTCAAAAACGAGCCAAGCCTGGCTCGGCTCGCCATTTTGGCGAGCCCGGTAACACCTCCGAGCCGAGCCTGTCCGAGCCGAGTCGAGCCCGAGCCGAGCCACGAGCCAAAGGCGTTTCACGTTCAAAATATGCCAACGAGCCGAGCCTAGCCAGACCGAGCTCGGTCAAAAACGAGCCGAGCCTGGCTCGGCTCGCTATTTTCCCGAGCCCCAAAAGTGGGCTCGGCTGGAGCTCGGAAGCACCTCCGAGCCGAGCCACGAGTCGCGAGCTATTTTTCCAGCCCTAGCCAAAGGGTACACAAGCCTCACTGCATTCTCCAACCCCTTACAAGCATCTGAACTAATAGCTAGATCCTCTGGCTCTCCAAATGCCTTCTTCAACATCTTCATAAACCAAGTCCAATTATCTGTCATTTCTGCATCAAAGAAGGCAAAGGCAACTGGATACATCCAGTTATGGCCATCTAACCCTATAGTCGCTGCTAGATGACCATTCCATCTCCCATTCAATGTTGTCGAGTCAATACTCAAATATGGCCTACAGCCATGTGTAAATCCATCAATGCTTGCCTTGAAACAATAAAAAAAATCTATGGAAATATATGCCCTCCCCAACCTGCTGAACATCAATAAACAACACTGCCAGGGTTTAGCCATGAACCAAACAACAGGTTTGCAGCCAACTGTCTCCCCTTATAAACATTGGGATATGATAGAATGCAATTGTATTTTCTCTCCAAGCTTTTCCGCAGCTCTCCCGGTCCCATGTTAGGGTGCTCTTTCAAAATGTTGATTGCCTTCTCTGCTATCCAATACCTAGAAGCCATGGGTGTTTGAATTCTTCCGGTGGATGTACACTTGTGTGCTCAAAATTGTTCACTATTACCTGCAATAAAATATATAGGTGCGTTAGTACAGATTGAAAGCACAGGAAAATGCAATTGCCCGAGCACATACAAATTGATATGGTTAAGTTAGTACTTTCATAGACTTCCCATCAGGCATCCCTTTCCCCAGTTGCCCAAGGACAACTATCATCCTTAGCCTTGCAGTAGCCCCTGAATCTATTTCTATCACCTTTTTCTGTGACCACCGCAAATTGCCCTTTTATTGCATGCGTCCTAAGTGACATTCTGAATTCCTCCATAGTTTCAAATATGAAACCCACTGTCATTGGAGGATCTTCCTTATCATATTGGACAAATGTTTCACCAGGTATGTCATCGGTAACAGGAGGAGCCTCTGGACCATCATCAAACTGGTCATTGTCATTAGGACTTGAAACTCCACCCTGCACAGGATTTCCCCCTTCCGCTGCACTGGCACTAGGACCACCATCCACATCATCTCTAAGCCCCATTAGTGCAAACAAACCATCCTCGTCAACCACTGGATTTGAAGACCCCAACTGGTCATAACTAGGTTCACAGACCATTAAGCTTTCCCAATCAATTTGCACTCCACATTCATCATATCGGGTACTGCCATGATGGCTCAAAGCTGAGGCAAATTCATCAACCACATCCTCCGTGACGCCACTCGACACATTGTCTCCCATAATTTTGTTAGAGCCGCAAACACTCAACTCAACATCATTCCTATCAAAATAGAAATAAAAGTGCTTAGATGAGTGAATGTTAAACCAAATTCTAGAGAAAAATTGACTAATACGACTAGCTAGACAACCCATCACGAATGATCAAACAACCCACGAACAAGGGGACGGGGGAGGTGTCAGCTTACCCACGAGACATGGCGCAACCAATCCCTGCTGCGCGACGCCGCAATCGGCCTCGCCGCATTGGGCGTCACGTCCCCTGGCGCCGATCCAATGGGCGCGTCGCCGCCCTGCGCCTGATGTGCTCCCGGTAGCGCGCAACCTACTCCCTGCCACGCGACGCTGTAATCGGCCTCGCCACGCTGTGCGTCATGTCCCCTGGCCGCCGATCCGCTGGCTAGGCGCGTCGCCGCCTTGCGCCTGCGCCCTCACGAACCCATTCATTTTTTATCTCGTGCCGATTGATCTTCCCGTGGCTGGCTTAATCGAACGGATTGGGTGAAGTCAGCAAAAGGAGCAGGGGCAAATCGGTCAGGGTACATAAAAAATAAGGAAAAAGAATAGAAAAGGATTAATATTCTGAAAAAGAATTACATATGAGTAAAAATGAGCTTAATGGCAGTGAGGCGAGGAATTCGCAACTCCGGTGGTCTGGTGGATAGACTCGCCCGTAGCAAGCATGTGAACTGTGCTCTGTTCTTTCTACACATGAAAGTTGCATGTGAACTTCTGATCACAATGGCAATATTCCACGCTCTCAGCAAACAAAAACAATACTTCAGATCATGAAGGTTTTGCGAGCTGTGAGGGCCTTGTATGAATTTTAAAACTTTAAAGTCTAAATGCGTCCTCTACCTTTATTATGAAAAGGTATTATTCGATTAGGTATAGATGCATGGATCAAAATGAATATTGTACTCCTCCAGTCACAAATATTTCACGTTTGAGTTATGTGCAAGTCAGAGTTTTACAATTTAGCTAATAATTTTTTATCCATTTCCTCTCTGCTATAGCCAGAACTAGTGAATGTTCTAGACATGTATTTTGAAGACCAGTTCACAATACCTAGCAAAAATTTCCACTCTCACTGGAATTCAGAACCCTCAAAGATTAGAAAGAACAATGTAAGCTCGTACTTATATATCTAATCTTTCTAAAGTTCTTGCTTGTCTGAAGAGAATGTGTTTTTTTTTCAGTCATGATTTTTTTGGTGCTTGGCTGTAATAGCAAGGTATGCTTATATAGTCTTTGTAATGTTCTTGCTTGTCCGAGGAGAAGGTAATATTTTTTCCAGCCATTTTTTATTAGCCTGATTTATTTTAGAATGGTGCATTAATGTATTCAACATTTTCATGGTAGGTTGACAAGATAAATGGATGATTCTATGAAGAACATGTCCAATGCAAAGAAAGGATAGATGGGGCTGCATATGTTTTCTATTTATTTATTTTATTATTGATGTACTAGATAAAATGTTTATGTCTTGTATTACGGAACACGAGATGATGTTTAGTGTGGAATATGACAATTTTTATTTATAATATGATTTCAATAATATTCTTGTTATATTTCTATTGTTTGCATTCTTTTTGATAATTAAGTTTCTTTGACATAATTTGCAAATATTTACCTTGGTGCATGGTTAACATATGCGGATGTATCTTTGTGTAACTACATGCTGCTACAGTTACTAAATAACTAAAATCATACAAAATGATTATAATTAGCAACGCATGTATAATCGTGGTTAGCTTATGCGTCATCTGTGTTTTTCAAATTACCAACGCATGGATAAGCGTAGGTAGCCAACAACGCTTTCTACTACTGTTACCAACGGATCTCTATACGTAGTAATAGACCTTTGCTACGGCCTCTACAGCAACGTAGATTAAATGCGTTGGTGTAGACCATAGCAATGCATATTTGAGCTTTTAGCAATGCATGTATACGTTGCTATAGGGGGTTTCTTCTTGTAGTGATCGGCCTGGGCTTGAACCTCGGCGGCCAAGGCGCCTCACGGAGAGCGCGGGAGAAGGCGGAGCACCCTGGCACGGCCTTCGGGGGAGAGCCATCCCGAAGCGGGCCTAGGCGGGAGCGGCTTTGAGAGCCGCTGTAGCCAGAGCTGCCCGTGCGCCCGCCGTTTTGGGCCTCGTGCTGGATGAGATCGGAGGTGACATCGCCGAGGCCCTCAGCGATGGCCGGACCCAAGTCAGCCATGGACAAGCCACGGGGGTCCCTCTCCAGGTCGTGGACAACCTGGGCGATTGCGCGTGCCTGGTGGCTGCGCCGGACCAGGTTGCGCATGAGTTCAATGAGGGAATCGACCGGCCGGAATGAGCCGGGGTGCACGGGTTGTCCTTGCGTCAAACCTCAACCATGGCGCGGCGGATGGAGTCACAGAAGAAGTTTCGGGCCGCGGCGCGACGGCGCTGCAGCTCCTGGGCCTCCACGTTCCCGGCATCGTCGTCAGCCGAGGCTGCGAAGACGTAGCGAGATGTGCGCGAGGCCAGGAGAAACGTCCCGGTGTCGCCCGCGGAGGCGGAATCACCCAGTAGCTCGAACTTCATGGGAGTCTCGCTGACGTGGGTCGGCGAGGGGTCCAGCTCGGGGAGCGACTCCTCGGGGCGAAGCTCTGCCCCTGGGGCGAGAGAGGTGTCAACCTCCATCTCATCGGCCCCAGCTTCGGCGAGGTACTCCTCTCACCAGCCTTCGTACGATGGACCTAAGTCGTCCAGATCATCACACTCATTGAACTCAAGGTCCAAGACCTTGTTGCTGCTCAGGATCTCAGGCATGTCCGAGGAAATGGACTGTTGAGGGCTGCTCATGGGCCCCACGGTGGGCGCCAGTTGTCGGTGTCTGGGAAATGCGCCTGAGAGGGCAGCAGGTCCACGGACCGGCAGAGGAATTTGTAGTTGGAGTGAGGCCCAACGACAACCCTTCCCAGCAGCCCGGGACGGCGGCCGAGCTCGCGGGAGCTCTGGCCGCGCGGTCTTCTCGTACTACGCCTGGTGCGACCTGGGATCTGGGTACAGATTCGTCGTACGGTGAGATTGAGAGGGGTGAGAGAAGAAGCGAAAGAAAATACAAACCATGGAGACAAAGTGATTTTACCCTGGTTCGAGCCCCCACTGCCGGGTAATAGCTCTACTCTAGCCTTCGTTGATTATATGGTAGAAAACAGTATAGGTGTGCCGAGACCGGGCTAGAAGGCGCCGGTCTCGAGCTTACAAGGGAGTTTCAGACACATGGATGGCTAGAATCTACTGTGCTATGGCTACTGCTAAGGAAGCCTCGGATTCGGAAGAGATCCCCGCTATGTTGGGCAGGCTCCTCCTTTTATAGGCGCGACGGGCTGCCCGGAGCTGATACGGCGGGCCCCGCTTCTATTTCTGCTTTGTCCATCTTTATCGGCGGCGCCCTTGTCTTATTCCGGGCCCCGTCCTGTCTGTGGCCTGCAAAGAGAAGCTGGTCTGGTTAGTACTGGACACGTGTTCGTCTTAGTGTGCTTACAAGGGGGAGCAGCCTGCACAGGGAGAAATCACTTTCCCTTTATCCCCAATATAGCATTGACTGGTCGGAGCCAGCATCGCGCCACCCGTTGGGGGCGTCGCGTAGCACGGCAGCCGCTGCCATCCGCCCAAGGGACAAAACGCACGGCGAGCTGCCCGCGCGGCTCTCCCCCGGCTATTGAAGCCCTGGGAAGATGTGGTCCTCTCGGTCAAGGCTGAGGAAAGCGTGGTGGGGCATGACAGCTATCGCCACCTGCCCAACGGACAGACGGACTGTTCGTGGGGCCCTCTCCCGAGCAAAGGATAGCCCGGGAGGTGCGCTACGCTCGAGGGAGGCGTGGTTGTCTTGATCAAGCCCAGGGAAGACCCCGGCGGGCTAGACGTTCCTTTTGGTACGGCCAAGGGTGGCCCTTCGGACTTTCTGTACGCGCGACAAGTCGGTACGGATCCGGCCCAAGGCCCATCTTGGAGTGGGCCGCTCACGAATTGCGAAGAGTATACTTATATAGTCTTAATGTTCTTGCTTATCCGAGGAGAAGGTGATATTTTTTTCCAGCCATGATTCTTTTGGTGTTCAACAGTTTGCTGTTGTTTTCAGGGTTTTCTGTCGGTGCACGGGGACTGGGCATTGATTTACCATGACAGTATAATATTTAGATGAGCTATTTAACTATAGGATGTGCGAGCTGAGCAGTGCTCAGTTGGTCAGCACTGAGGGTTGCAGCGCTGAAGACCCTGGTTTGAGGCCGACCTGCGCACTATGAGGGGGGATTTTCTCCCTGGCTCCTCCCGTCTGCAAAAAAAAAAAACTATAGGAAGTGCTTCAAACCTTTGAATAATTTACAGCTGCATTTATTTGCCAACTGCATTTAGCTTTAATACTTGGTGATATTATGGCTACATTTGTGAGTTTCTGCATGATTATGAATAATCTTTTTTCTTAGAGTTAACCCACTATAGCTCCATGATGGGTCATGACTGTTGTGTTGGCATACTTTTTTGAGCTGTTACCCTTTTAAATACATACCAAACCTAATTCAGATATAGGCAGAATTGTTACAGATCCAACAATGGAGACAACTAAACTTGGTAAGGAAATAGGACTACTGGTGCTAATGCAATGATTTTTAGCTGCATCATCCCTTGCAATAAACTTATCCAGCCAGAAGTTAATGCATTGTTATGTTTTCTATTTGCTGAATTGATTGTCAGTGATAACGATGTGTCCTTATTATAGGTATGGATGAATGTACAACTGTTGTCTGGCAATCAACAAGGCCCTTCGGTGATAGTGATTTCTTAGTTGTGGTAATTTTGTGCACCTGCGAACTGAATGCCCTACGGCTGAATGGTTAACATTTTAATTTTAGCCGGATTTCTGATGCACTTCCAATTCCAATAACTATTGTCACTTAGAAATCTTATTTAGTGAATGAAATTTTCTGAGTAGTTCTGACATTTCATCTAGATGGTTATAGGATGCTTAAGTATCATAATGTTTGGATAACTTATTATTTGGTCATTTTACTATTGAAGGTGAATATGGGGTATGGCCTTGATCCAACAATTGGGTAGGCAGTAATGCAGGCAGCTCAAGAGGTCGCAGATGGACATTTGGATGATCATTTTCCGCTTGTTATCTGGCAGACTGGCAGTGGCACATAAAGCAACATGAATGCCAATGCGGTCCTACACTGGCAACAAATTTATGTTGATTCTTGCATCCAACTTACTAATGTTGAATACTTCAATTATTTATAATGTCAGTAAGAATTTTTTAGTTTGGTAATCCCTATCAATGTGTTAACTTGTATTCATTTAGAGAAAACATTGTTTGCAAATACATGAGTTCCAAAATGTATGCATAGAAAAATGTGGTTTGTACTCCATCTTACACTCAGTTTTTGTTGGGACTACAACCTATTTGGTACACATAGTTTTGTGGATGCCAAACATTGACAAAACACCCCACTCAAGTTAGAAACGACTAAACCAATCAAATTTAGAAAAAGAAAAAAATATGGGTGATGAGTGGACTTGCAAAATATCCAAAAATAAAACATGTTTCGAACCATTATAGAGTTATGGAATATGATTTTATCTTATATCCAAACCCCCCCTTATATTCCACATGTCTTCCTCGTCCTCCTCCTCCAGACGGACAAACCTGAATTTTCCTCTTTTGAAGTATTCCACTAGAATGGCAGCGATAGTGATAAGCTCGCCGCCCTGGCTGAGCTGCTTGGCATGAGAATCTGCGCTGCATTGCTGGGCCGCGTAGCACAGCGTCTCCACCCACACTCGGGTGATCAGCTCCGGCGTGCCAGCTGCGCCGTCGCCGACGAGCTTCGCGCCAAGCTCGCATCCTTTATCCAATATCAACACGAGATGATGCTGCGTTGTATGATCAAAATCTACGAGCAGCCAACGCTTATCGGCCTCTTCATCCCCGTACATCCGTAGGAAGCTGGCCAGATCCTCTGCCGAGCTGTACCTGTCCGGCTTGGCACGAGAGATGAGGCCATAGCAGAGCTCGTTGTACGCCTTCCCGCTGGCCGTGGGACCGAGCATGTGGTGGCGCGAGGCGAGGAGGAACAGCATGTAGTTGGAGAGCACCTCGGCCGCCTCGGCAAGGCGATTCGCCTGCTCCTCCTGCTGCTCCTTGTGCCGGCAGCTGATGTAGATGTTGGTGGCGATGTGCCAGACGACGATCTTCTCTTCCAAGCTCCAGCCCAGGCCCTCGTACAATCCCAGCCTCTTCAGCTCTTCTTGGCCCCATGAATCGAAATGCGAAGAAGATGGTGCAAGGCTGCTCTGGCGATCGAGGTGCTTCCTCTTGCTCACGATGTGCTCCAGCACCTGCTTCTTGACGAACGCCGAGACAGGGACAGACCACGAGTAAGCCAGCGTGTTCCATGTGTCCTCTACTCCCACACGCCTCGCTATCTTGCTCATCTTGCTGGCCCTGCTGCGAGCACCCAGCTGAAGCAGGTTGTATTGCCCCACGGAGCCCGACCAGTACCTTCCCCAATCCGCCGCGTGGACGCGCCGGCGGAGGGACAAAACCACACGGCCAAGGGTCAGACTGAACTGCAATAGGAGCACCCATGTCCAGCTCGAGAACATGGCCCTCAACGCAGACACGACCTCCAGGACAAGGGCCCCAACCAGCAAGACATAGGTGACAGCGACATCTACTCGACTGTAGCCGTCCGGCCCCTGATGGCGATGGCACAGCAGATGGAACAGCAGGAATGCGACGGCGGTGGCCACCGGCGAAAGCATATGGATGAAGAGGCCACACCAACTCTGCATCACCTCAGCCTTGGTGTAGAAGACGTCGTGCATCAGGGAGAGCTGCATCTCGACCACCGTGGACAGACGATCCTCCTTGAGCAATTCTGAAGCATGAGAGGATATAGCTTCATAAATTAGCCCCTTCATCAGCTCCTTGGGAACCCCCAGCATCTGGTGAGCCATCAACAGGCAGTCTTCTGCGTCCCAGGAAGCATCAAAGAATATCTTGTGAAAGTTATCGAATGTAGTTACAACGGCAGAATGTTGTAGAGGCCGGTAATTCTTCCCCAATGGGCTGCCAGTGCCACCGGCGCACCAAAGCGCCCAAACTCTCACCCCGTACTTGACAGTGCCGACCAGAAACATGAGGATGTTGGCCCACCGGAGCAAGCCATGGCTGCCAAGGATGGAGGAGTTGTAGAGGACGTAGCCAGCTGCAGCTACCTGAACGGCGAGCGTCTGCAGGTGCCGGAGCCACAGCCGGTTGTCCTCGATGGCATAGGCGGTTATGTTGTCCTGCCCGCCGAGATGCAGCAGAAGGAATGGTGCCCAGAATGCCATCAGCGCGTGCCCGGGAGACCTGCTGGTCGCCGACATGTGCCCGAGCACGTAGATGGCTGTGCCGTCGGCCATCATGTACGCCGACCAGCCGAAGAACCTTACCACGCCGGAGTCGATGCGCCGCCGCAGTTCCGCCACGATGTGGAGCGTGATCTGGAGCGTCAGGCTCAGCAGCACCAGCATTTGGATCCCCCATTCATTCCATGTATGCAACACGGCCTCCATTCCTGCCATCGATGTCCCTGCCTTGCTTCTGAAATGGATTCACCGGTCCACAGGTACAAATTACAGTCTCCTCATTTAATTAAACTAGTATAATTGACATGAGGTATAATTTGGTATGATGACAAATAAGTAATCAGAAACGCTATTTTCGCAGGCGCCACCTGCTCCAGCTTCGCCGCCGCCGCCGTCGTCCCCGGACGCCGGCGTGAGGCGTCGCCCGAGTTAGGATTAGCGTTTGGGGCGGGCGGTTTTTATGATTCCTGGCTATAGATTAAGGGTGGGGAGAAGGTGGAGGCCCGGCGATTGGTCGGGGTTGTGAGGGCAGCGACGGAGGAGACGTGGAGCAGAGGGAGAAAGAAAGGGGATCGACGGGGGCGGAGGCATTGTGGCCATCGTGGTTAGACTGGGCGGTGCTGACCCACAGTGGGTCGACAGGAGGCGGAGCGGCAGGTGGCGAGGACGACGCCGACAGGAGCGGTGGCTGGAGGCAGCAGCGACGGAGGAGGAGGAGCGGAGCGGGGCGCCTGCGCGATAAGCCTAAGTAGGCGCCTGGCAACTAGCACCTCCCATAAGTAATTTATGTAATTAATAGATTAAATTTGCATGCATTTTGATTGAATGAATCTAAGATCACTAAAATATAGAATCAGACAATAAAATCATTTCTAATTTCCTGTTAGAGTTTGACGAAAATTTATATTTTAAAATTTAAATCAAATGGATTTTTAAAATCGCTAGGATTCTTGAGAAATTGACCATAACTAATGGGGAATGGTTTTTTCTTTGAGAACTGAGTGTTTTTCATCAAACAAGAGATCAAATTGAAAACTTTATATTCAAGGAAAAATGCAAACTCTGGGAAGAGAGAGAAACTTACCGAAGGTCTTAAATCAGTCCAGTTTTGATGGCATCATACGTGTGATTTGGGGTGTAAACGGTCCGGAAATTTACCGAACCGGACCGGCCAGACTCGGATTCGAACAGAACCGGGTTGGATTTTTCGCATATTTTCGGATTCGGTTTCGGTATCGGATATTTAGTTTCGGATACGGGACAGTCAATATCGCCCGATAGGATAATTTTTCGAATGTCCGGTATGAATATATTTCGGATATCCGGCTAAGGCCCACCCACCATAAGGCCCAGCAGCCCAAGTTGCATGAATTATGTATCTTAACAGACTTCTAAAATTAAATACACATGATAGATAGTTTTGTTTACTTGCTTTTTCCTATCTATGAATGTATCTACATGCTACTATGTTTTGAAAGTTAAAACTATTTGTTGGTTTATTGATATACGCCACTTTGTTAATATGACTTGAAATTATTTGTTGTCTGTTTATGTTTCATACTTCAATAAAATATTCATTAGCTACTCTATTTAAAGATACAATGGTTTAGAGTGTCTGCTATGGATACTAGCTAGGGCTGGGGTGGAATTAGAGTTAGCCATATGGGCTGAATCAAATGGGACAAATCGGGCGGCCCGGTACTATGCACCAGGATGGCATGGTATTGCACACTAGGCCAGCCCAGTTCAGCCCATTTGAAAAACGAACCGTGCCTGGGCCCTGGGTTGCGGCCCGTCTGGTCGGCACGGTTCGGTTCGTATAGTAACAGCCCGGTTCGTTACTATGCGAACCGTGTCGACCTAGTTCGGCCCGTTTGGCCCATTATACTATAACAAAATTAAATTCAAAATCACACCGCGCCCGCTTCCTCCCACCTACCCTGCACAAAGCCGCAAGGCCGCGCCCGGCCCAGGCCCCGCCACACGACACGCCATGGCCCACGGCCACGCGTCCCTCCACGGCCCCCAGCACCCTGGAATTTCCCGCGTGGCCCAACCTCAGCGTGACACGCGTCCGCGGCCCCAAAAGGTGCCTCGGCGCCGGCGCCATTCCAACCCAGCCGTCGGTGCGGCCTATCCATGGACGACACATGGCATGGCAGGACACGCAAAGCGGGCGCCCCGGTTCGGTTGGTTCTTTCGGTTCGTTTTTTATTACCGTTCCGAATATAGCCGTTTGAGGCATAGAAAATTCATAAAAAATAGAAAATGAGTTCAAAAAAATCCCGGATTTTTCCAATAAATAGCCACACACACCCCCTCATCATCCAGCCACACTTGCAAACCCATTCTCTTAAGTTCTTTTTGTGCATTACAATTTGTGACTTGTGAGCCAGAATTTGTGCAAATTCATAGCAAATTTGGGCACATTTGAAATATTTCAGAAAATTTTGGCCAGATTTGTTAGTGTGTCCGGTGAGGTTTGTATTTTTCCATATGCGTATTTGTGTTATATACTTATATGTTTGATTTGTTATTTCATGTAAATTACCTAAAATTAATTGCTTGTTTGTTATTAATTGTACAATAGCTTCTCGAAATGGCTGATGGTCGTCCTCCGTACGACGAATTTCATATTAGCCAGTTCGGATTAGGACCGGAGGACTACGAACCAATCGGTCAAAGTCTACCTGATCCCGTACAAGAATTAAACGGAAACTCAAGGAACCGAGAATCCTCCCTATGGTTCCGGATTCGGTTCAACTTGTGCTGCCGGCTCCGATACCGTCGGATTGAAGTGGGCTCAACTGAACCGGTAGGATGTGTGCAACGACTATGAGGAGTTGAAGCACCTTGTGGACGGCAGGCTCGTGAGGTATACGGCTAAATGTACTATTTGTGGACAGGAGTTATCTGCGACGACGGGCTCGGGTACGGGACATTTGAAGAGACACGCTTCAGCGTGTAGAAAGAAGAAAGGAGTTCATATGAGACAGCAACAATTGAGCTACAACCCTGATGGTTCGGTAAGTAACTGGAAATATAATCCTAAGGTAGCTAGGGAAGTATTTGTATCGGCTAATTGCTTCTGAAAATTTACCTTTATGCTTTGGTGATTCTCCTGCTTTCAAAGAATATATTAAAACTACTCATAATCCTAAATATAGTAGTGTTTCTCGTTAAACAATAACTAAAGATTTAAAAAAAATTGTATATCGCCAACAAGTTAAAATTAAAAGAACAATTTAAATCCTGCGCATTTTCTGTGTCGTTAACATCGGACATCTAGGCTGTCAGGGTTAGAGAAGATTATTTAAGTGTTGTTGCTCATTATGTTAACCAAAACTGGTAGATAGAAAAAGAATAATTGCTCTTCGCCTTATTGATGTTAATCACACAGGCGATAATATTGCTGATTGAATTACAAATGTTGTTCAAAAAGTTGAAATAACTAATAAAATCTTTGCTATTATCATGGATAATGCATCTGTTAATACTAGTGACATGAATATTTTAAAATATGAGTTATCTACGTACGTTGAAACTTTTAAATGCATCAACGTTGTGCATGTCATCTCATTTAATTTAATTGTTGAATATGGTTTAAAAAGATTGCAACCTTATTTTCATGTTATTCGAGATGCCATCTCATTTTTAAATATTTCTAATATAAGAATTGTTGCATGGAAAAACTACTGTTGTGCATCATCTATTCAGTTTAGAAAATTTGGCCTACACATGCCTATTAGGTGAAATTCTACCTATCTTATCTTACAGCATATATTATCATATAGACAGTTTTTTGAAGTTTTTATTAAAATTTAGTATCAAACTCAAGATGGAACGCAACTTTTGACTCCAAAGGTTTGGTAGGTACTTACTCATTTACATTTATTTCTTAATATTTTTTATGAAGCTGCCGTTAGCGCTTATACTGTGTATGAGATTACATCTTATTCTATTATTATGTCCATTTATCACATTGCTAATCAGTTAAAAATGTTTAGATAGGACAGCGGTGGACCCAGGACCTAGGACGAGAATTTAGATAGGGCAAGTATAAAATACACTAAGCCCACAAATGGACAAGTACTCTAATATAGCATAATATATGTCTACAAAAGTATAAATCTATAAAGTATAAATCACTAAATCTGAAGAGTATAAATATTGCTTTGTAGAATCTCCTCAGAGTCATATCTATAATGTATAAATCACTAAATCTGAAAATGAGTAAATCTATAAATGTGTAAAACAGTAAAATGACTAAATCACTAAATGACTAAATTTATAAATCACTAAATGTATAAATGTATAAATCTATAAACAGTGCAACCTGCAAGCTGTTGGTGGTCCGTGGACCGTGGTCGCCACTCGCCGGCCGGCCCTGGCCTCCGGTCGCCGCCTCGCCGCTGCCGGGAGGGGGAGCTGGGACCAGAGAGGCGTCATGCAGGAGGGAGCCCTACTGGGCACTGGCTACTGCCCTAGTGGTGGGTCCGCCCCCTGCACACGCGCCATGACTGGCGGACGAAGAAGCTCGTGGGGACCGTGGAGGAAGAAGAGAACGGGGAGATTGGCTCGCGGGGAAGACACTAGGCTGACTGGTGGTGCATGCTTACCGGTGAAAGGAATCGGCCGGAGCTTGCTCCGAGTGGGGAAATCGGGGGTAGCGGCCATGGACGCGAGAAAGCAGAGCAACGGGGGTGAAGGGAGGGCTCACCCCATGGGCGCACGGAGCTTCTCCGGCGCTCGCGTGTCCGGAGCCCGGAGAGCAACACGACGCGGGAACGCGTGAGATGGACAACGTGGGGTGGTGGAACGCGCGCACGGTGTATGCGAGGAACGGGACGCGGCGCGGGCGTTCGACGTTGCCGGCGTGCGGCGCGTCGCACAGGGAGAGGCCGGTGGTGTGTGCCCGCCTGCCCGGTGACCGTCGTGGGTGAGAGGAGGGATAGGGTGGATCGAACTCGGAAAGTACTGGGAATTGAAAGAGCAGGATCGATGACTGACACGGCGGGTGAGAGTCAAGCACGACCACGAGATTAATGGCGACGGGATAGCTCACCGAGGATGGTTGGTGAAGACGGCACTGTCTCCGACGAGCGCCTCGACAGTCCGCCGGGGGTCGCGTGGACGGCGTACGACACGCTGTAGAGGTACAGTGGTTTGGTGCCTGTCGAACAATATGGGCCGATGGAAAAGGAAGAAGGGATCTACAGGACGGGACGGTATCCCGTCCAAAACGCAGCTCAACGCCTCAGCGGGATAGCTACCGACAAAAACTAGTATTAGAGGGTATCATTGACTATTGGAAGTATTAGGTAGGGTATCAAGTATGGGTATTGGGACTGTCTAACTAGTAGGCGCCTGCACTTTGAACTTTTGTGCAGACGCTAAAAGTTTCATCAAATTAATACATTTCTTCCAGTAACTGAAAAAGTGAAAAAAACAGTACAAATTTAGTGGAACTTTTAGCATCTGCACCATTTCGCAAAAATAAAACTATAATAAAAGAAAAACAAAATAAACAAACAGAAAACAAAATAAATCTATAATAAATAGAAAAGAAAATAAAAATATAATAAACAGAAAACAAAATAAAAATATAATAAACAAAACAAAAATTAAATCTATAATAATATTTGCCTGCACTTTGAACTTCTGTGCAGACGCTAAAAGTTCCACCAAATTAATACATTTCTTCCAGTAACTGAAAATGTGGAAAAACAGTACAAATTTAGTGGAACTTTTAGCATCTGCATAAATAAAAAGAAAACAAAATAAATATATAATAAACAAAAAAAATCTATAATAAACAGAAAACAAAATAAATCTACAGATAACAAAATAAATCTATAATAAACATAAAACAAAATAAATCTATAATAAACAAAAATATCACTAATTATATTATTAATTAATAATGATTTGATTAATTGCTAATCGGACTAGATTACTTAGAGCTAATCGTACTGGATTAATTAGCTGCTACGCTAGCAACATTCGCTAGTTTGCAGGCGCCTGCAAACTAGCCGTGGCGTTGATTTAGCATCATCGGTTTTGTGTTAATTATCAAGGGTATCAGGTTAGGGGTATCATGGACTGTCGAAGTACCGTCTTATATATATGAGGTATCATAAACATGAACGGGTATTATTTGGTGGTTATTAGGTCGATATATAGTTAGTATTATCTAGTAAAACAAATTCAAGCAGGTACATGAGGTATCAACGCAACTATCGTCTAGCTAGTACCGGCGGACGAAGAAGCTCGTGGGGACCGTGGAGGAAGAAGAGAACGGGGAGATTGGCTCGCGGGATAGACACTAGGCTGACTGGTGGTGCATGCTTACCGGTGGAAGGAACCGGCCGGAGCTTGCTCCGAGTGGGGAAATCGGGGGTGGCGGCCATGGACGCGAGAAAGCAGAGCAATGGGGTTGAAGGGAGGATGAAGGGAGGGCTCACCCAATGGGCGCACGGAGCTTCGCCGGCGCTCGCGTGTCCGGAGAGCAACACGACGCGGGAACGCGTGAGATGGACTCCGTGTGGTGGTGGAACGCACGGTGTATGCGAGGAACGGGACGCGGCGCGGGCGTTCGACGTCGCCGGCGTGCGGCGCGACGCACAGCGAGAGGCCGGTGGTGTGTGCCCGGTGACCGTGGTGGGTGAGGAGGGATAGGGTGGATCAAGCTCGGAACGTACTGGGAATTAAGGCCGACGGAATTCAAAGAGCAGGATCGATGACTGACACGGCGGGTGAGAGTCAAGCACGACCACGAGATTAGCGGCGAGCGGCGGCGCATCGCGGAGTGTGAGTAATGGCGACGGGGTAGCTCACCGGGGATGGTTGGTGAAGTCGGCACGGTCTCTGACGAGCGCCTCGACAGTCCTCCGGGGGTCGCGTGGACGGCGAACGACACGCTGTAGAGGTACAGTGGTTTGGTCGATGGAAAAGGAAGGTGGAGGGAAGGAAGGTAGGTACGCTGTGAACCAACCCCTGCGTAGAGCTTGTTTTGCTGCGAAGGAAGGCAGCAGTAAAGAAGAAGTCTTGCTAGTCCGGTATGAGCATCTCCCTTTCATTTGCTTTGGATGCGGGGTCATGGGGCATGACCTAAAGGAGTGCAGTTCATACATAGAAGATGAGGGTGAGCCACCTTTTGGTATGTGGTTGAGAGCTTCAGTAGACGCTCAAACAGCGTTAGCAATTGCTCGAAAAAAGAAGGAAAGTAAGGGTACTGAGGAATCAAGAGATACCTAGAGAAAGGGAGAGAATAGCAGGGAGAGAGATTTGGAAAATGCGGTAACTGAGAAGGGAGGAGATGGGGAGAAGAAGGTAACATCTCCCCTGAAACTGCACGCGCCAATGGACCTTGAACTCAATGGGAGTGCCAAAACCAAGTTACAGTTTGATAAGCAAGAAGAGGGTAAGGTGGAGAGGAAGCAGCTCTATCCCGTCCTAGGGGAAGGTGCAAATGCTCATAAGACAATAGAAAATCAATTGACAAACAATCCAGGGGCAACAAAACATAAATATGTGAAATTGGCCAAGAAAGGGGACAGAGTGGAGAGGGGAATAAATTTGGAATTGGTACCAGGGAATTGGGGCCTGAAGAGAAGTTTTGGCATTGTTGTTGTGGAGGATGGCACATCAGATGGTGCAAAGAAGCCTAGGGTGTATATGTTGCCTGAACCTGCAATTTCCAACCCGGCGGAGGCTAAAGATCAGCCCCGCGGGGGGCAATGTTAGCCCTCGATTGGAACTGTCGTGGTCTGGGGGCGGCTGCGCAGTTCAGGAGCTTCGTTCCCTAATAGGAACAGTTCGCCTCCAAGTGGTGTTTTTGAGTGAGACAAAGAAGCGAAAAGAAGAGACGGGATGGCTGTTGAAGTGCCTTGGCTTTGACAGTTGTGTGGCCGTGGGCTCTGTTGGGAGAAGCGGGGGACTGGCTTTAGGGTGGAGGGACGTTCGCTTTGAAATCTTTTTCGGGGTACCACATAGATGGTAGAATTGTTGAGACAAATAAGCATGGGTGGAGGTTGACGGGGGCCTACGGCGAACCAAAGACTGATCTACGCCACAAGAGTTGGACGCTGCTAAGGTTCCTAGCCGCTCAAGATGACGCACCATGGATGTGTCTTGGAGATTGGAATGAGGTGTGCTGGCCCACTGAGCATCGGAGTAGGGGCGCTCGCCTAGCTGGACAGATGAGAAGCTTTCGTCTTTGCCTCAACGATTGTGGCCTTTTGGATGCTGGTTTTTTTGGTCTCCCGTGGACTTGGTGCAATAAACAGAAGGGGGAGAGGAATGTGAGAGCAAGACTCGGTAGGATTGTGTGCACGGCGTCACTCACTCAGAATGGCGAAGTGGTGAAGGTGCAACACCTTTGGACTGCGCAATCCGACCACCTTGCCTTAAAGGTGTTTTTTGGGGCCCCGTAGCTCGCTGATGGGAGGGGAACTAATAAACCTTTCTGTTTTGAGGCCATGTGGTTGAGGGATGAGAGATTCCCTAACTTTGTGGAGGGGGAATGGAGTCGGGGGAATGGTGAAGAAGGGGAATTTTTTTTGGAAAAGTTGAGACATGTCGGGGATAAAATCGCCGCCCATTGCCATGACCCACTCCCTGACGGCCTATTCGAACAGCCTCCTAGGGCCCAGCTTCCTGAAAGGTTCTATCAGGCCCATGTGCATCCTGCCGAACAGCTCCCTAGCTAGCACGGTGCGTAATAGCCTAGAATTCCTGTTTGAGTCCGACTCGAACAGAGTTCTGCACGGCTACGTGAAGACTCGGACGCAGGTTTCCCGGATTGGAACAGACGTCGTGATCCCCAAGAATTGGAGTATATCTTATCTACCTCGGGATGTATTTGGCATGTATACAAGTTCGTTACGTCCTCGTGGTTAGCCCGGCCCGATTATCCCTCGGTAGGTCGGTTCAACACTATATAAACCGAGCCCCTACGGCGTGTAGAGGGCATGTCAGGAGATCATGGCATACTACATCTTGTACACCCATAATCTCACCGAGACCTGTTCGTCTCGTCGAGTTACACCTTGTAATCCTCTTTCATATAAGGAAAGGCTGGACGTAGGGCTATTATCTCTTCGAGAGGCCTGAACCAGGATAAAAACCCTATGTCTCCCTGTTGCTCGTTGATTGCTGTTCGCCTTGCTCGGCAGGTCTTCTATCTCCCTTTCTCGAGAACCTTAGTTGACTTGGGACTGATATCCCAACCATCGACAAGACAGTTGAGAGGGAGTCTTGAGAAGTGGGGTCGTAGTGAGTTTGGTTTGGTGAATAGGAACATTAGAGAGTTGAGGAGATCAATCCAAGAGAGGTGTGCGAGGGGTGTAGATCCACTATCTGAAGAAATCTTAGAGGCTAAGAGGGAGCTTGACGAGTGGCTGGAGAGGGAAGAGGTGATGTGGCTGCAGAGGGCGCACCAGCTGTGGCTGGAAGAGGGGGATAGAAACACAAAGTGTTTCCACCAGAAAGCCACTGGGAGAAGGAGAAAAACCACATCCAGGGGTTGCGGAGGAAGGATGGTATTTGGGTGATGGGTGAGGAGGAGAAGAGGGAGATAGCTAGGGTGTTTTATGCTAATCTTTGCTCTTCACAGGGCACGCTTAACTCGAAAGCGATTCTAAATAATATTGTTAATGTGGTGTCGGAGGAGGAGAATACGTTGCTGCAAAGGGAGGTGACAATGGAGGAGGTTAGACAGGCCCTGTTTAGCATGGCTCCTTTAAAGGCCCCTGGACCAAATGGATTGCCCGCTGTTTTCTTCCAAAAAAATTGGGACTTGATGAAGGAGGGTATCCTGAAAACGGTCAGAAGTTTTTTGAAGGGGGAATTTCAAAAGGGGCTGAATGAGACAATCATCACTCTCATCCCAAAGAAGAACAAACCAGAGTGGCTGAAGGATTTTAGACCAATTGGGCTGTGCAATGTTCTGTACAAGGTGTGCTCGAAATGTCTTGCAAACTGGCTAAAGAAGCTGCTGCTGGGTATTATTTCCCACGAACAAAGCGCCTTTATCCCCGGGCGGTTGATTTCAGACAACATTCTCCTAGCTTATGAATGCCTTCATTACATTAGGCAGAAAAGAGGCAAGGCGTCGAAAGTCTGCGCGGTCAAACTTGATATGGAGAAGGCATATGATCGGGTTGAGTGGTCGTATCTAGAAGCCATTATGCTCAGGATGGGTTTTGGGATAGAATGGATATCTATGGTCATGAGATGTGTCAAGTCCTCGGCATGCAGGGTGAAGGTGAATGGGAGTTTACCAAGAGAGTTTAGACCAACGAGGGGAATTAGGCAAGGAGACCCTATCTCGCCGTCCCTCTTTGTTATCTGTGCAGAGGGGTTCACAGCCTTACTAAGACAGAAAGTAAGAGAGCAGGCTCTGAGAGGGATTCAGTTTGGCAAGGAGATGATCTCTCACCTACTATTTGTAGATGACTCTATTATCTTCGCCGACTGTGAGGAGACGGGTATCGAAGCTCTGAAGGAGGTGTTAAGAACTTATGAGGGAGGATCGGGTCAGAAGATCAATGTGAAAAAAACGAGCATCTTTTTCAATCAATGATGTAAACAGGAGGTGCGCAACAAAATCAAAGAGGGATTGGGTATTAGGGTGGATGCTAACAATGCGGTCTATCTTGGACTGCCGTCTATTGTGGGGCATAAAAAAGAGGAAGTTTTTAAACCAATTCTTGAAAGAGTTGAGAAGAAAATCAATGGCTGGAATGAAAAATTCTTATCAAAAGCTGGGAAAGAAGTTCTCATCAAAGCTGGGGGTGCAGGCTTTACCAACTTATGCAATGAGTGTTTTTGCGATCCCTGTTGGACTATGTAGGAAAATTGAAAGCAGGGTGGCTCAGTTCTGGTGGGGAGGGGAGCCAAACCACAAGAAGGTAGCTTGGAGCTCCAGGAAAAATCTAGCAAAAGGGAAGTGGGATGGGGGATTGGGTTTCAGGGACTTGACCCTGTTCAATATGGCAATGTTGGGCCAACAAGCTTGGACAATTCTAACTACTCCACAATCCTTATGCTCTAAAGTTTTAAAGGCGGCAAGTTCCTGGACGCTCCAGTTCCAGCAAGGGCATCTCAGACTTGGAGATGTATTTGCAGGGGCCGAGATGAGCTGAAGAAAGGGATAATCTGGAGAGTAGGTGACGGCAAACAGATAAGGGGTATGGGAGGACAACTGGATTCCTCGAGATTCCATACAAAAACCTCTCGTAAGGCCAACTATGACTACTATTAATCTGGTTCAGGAGTTGATGTTACCGGAGGAGAGAAAGTAGGATGAAAACAAGATTAGGGCAAATCTGTTTCATTGTGATGCCAAGGACATTCTGAACATTAGAATAAGTGATTACATGGAGATGGATAAACCGGCATGGCAATACACAAACAAGGGGAATTACTCGGTCAGATCGGCCTACAACATGCTAAGAGAGGAAACCAGAGAAAATGTTTGTGGTGATGGAGGTCAGGGAAGTGGGAGTTGTGCTCTAAGGAGTCGGCAGTGGGAAAAACTATGGAATACTCACATAGCCCAAGGCACAAAATCCTACTGTGGCGCATTGCCACACAAAATTTGCCAATTGGCCAAAACTTGGTGAAACGAAACATTGTCAAGGACCCAGATGCGTCCACTGTGGCCAAGAAGAAGATGACAGCCATGTGTTCTTCCAGTGTCCCATAGCAAAGTGTTTGTGGACATATCTAAAGTTTAAAACTCGCTACAAAAGGGAAAGAGGGTCAAAACTGGCAGACTGGGTGTTAGAAACTGTAAGTTAGCTGGAAGGAGACCTGGTGACCTTGATGGCGGCTGGTTTGGTGGAGATCTGGAGAGCTCGAAACAAAGCAAAGTTCTAGGATATTGAAGCAGAACACCAGCGATCTATGACCCGTGCAAAAGCAGACACACAAGCTTGGATGAAATTTGTGAGGCTGGAAAGGGGAGGAAGCCCAGGCACAAACGAAATTGTTGCGAGTCGAGAGCTTGGCGAACCTGCAAATGGGGAAGTGCGGATCGAGGTGGATGCGACATGGAAGGCCGGAGATCTGACCGCTGTGGCTGCAGTGGCGAGGAATGGAGACGGCTGTCTGCTGGCGGCGGTGGTTCGCCCGGAGCGCGGAGTCTCCAAGTTGGCCGAAGCAGAAGCCCTGGCGATCTGCTTGGGTAGGGAGCTGGGGAGGCACCTCGATCTAGGCGATTTCGCCATTGAATCAGACTGTGGGGCGGTGGTTGCTGCGGTGCGCCGGGAGGAAGAAGATAGGGGCAGATGGAGTTCACTAGTGGAGAGCATCAAGGTGGCGTGCAAATGTGGTATTCGCTTGGGTTTTATTCCAAGGGCTCAGAATGTTGCGGCCCAATGGCTAGCTCAATGGGAAAAACTCTCAACTCTGTAGCTTGCTGGGCCGCCGATTACCCGATTTGGTCTAATCATTGGGGCCAGGAGGCCACTGTAATTCTTGACATTGTTGTAAACGCTCTGATCATCTAATGAAATTTTAATATTTTTCTTTAAAAAAAAAGGAAGGAGGGGGGTTCTACTGGACGGTATCCTGTCCAAAACGCAGCTCAACGGGATAGCTACCGACAAAAATTAGTATTAGAGGGTATCGTTGAGTATCAAAGTACTACGGGTATTAGGTAGGGTATCAAGTATATGGTATTGATTTAGCATCAGTGGTACTGCGTTGATTATCAAGGGTATCTGGCTAGGCGTATCATGGACTGTCGAAGTACCGTCTTAAATATAAACTAGCGATGATTACGCGCCTGTGGCGCGTGGCATTAATTCCGTAAGACACAGTTGCATTCTGTTTTTTTTCGTTTTTTTTATTTCTTATTATTTTGAAGCCTTTCTATTATTTCTTAATTAATTTTATAGAAGTCAGCATTTGCAAAGCTCAAATGTATTTATGTACCTCCACCATGTTTTTTATTGCATTTACGGACCTTCACTGTATTTAAATTTTGGAAATTTTCAATTTATATGTTTTCTGTGTTACGTTCCATCAATAAAACTTGGGAAAATGGAAAATTGATTAAAAAATATGCCTTTTCATTAAAAAGAGCAAATTATTTATAAATATGAGTTTAAAAAAAGCACGACATCAAACTTTTTTGTTCATGCTCTTTGTGCAGCCAGTTTGAAAACTTGAGTTTTTTATGTTTTTTCACGCACCATAAATAAAAAAACAAAAGTGGGAGACCGAGAAAAAAATATACTCTTTGTAAAGAATGAGCAAACTATTTGTAAACTTGGACTTTAAAATATTTTTGAATAACATCAAAATATTTATGTATGTTTTTTTTGCTGCGCCGATTTAATTTTTAGAAATTTTTATTTTGTATGAATGTTTTTTGCAGCCTACCAAAAACAAAATCTTTAGTTTAAAGTCTGCATTATGAAAACCATTAATTTTAGAAATGTTAATTTTGGATGTTGTTTTTGCGTACATGGTTAGGGAACTTTCAATTTATATGTTTCTTTATCTACCACAAGTAAAGTTGAAAAGTGGAAAATCGAGAAGAAATATGTCCTTAATAAGAAAGCGCAAACTGTTTGTAAATTGGGGCTTTAAATTTTTTTGAATAATATCAAATTTTTTATTGGTTTTCTTTGTGCATGCATGCTGTTTTTTGGAAACTTTTAATTTTTACGTTTATTTTACGGTTTGCCAAAGATAACATCCGTAGCCTGAATCTTGCATTATCAAAACGTTTAATTTTTGAAATATTTTAATTTTTGATATTCTTTTGAAGACATGTTTCTAAAACTTTTAAATTTATGATTTTTTGCTACTTACCATAAGCAAAATTGCAATGTGTAAAATTGAGAAGAAATATGCCCTTAACAAGAAAGAGCAAATTATTTGTAAATTTCTACTTTAAAGAGTTTTGACCAACATCAAACTTTTTATAAATGTTTTTTGTGTATGCATTGTTTAATTTTTTTGTTTTGTTTCAACCTTCTGCGACCCAAATAAAAGAACGACGAGAAAAAAATGGCACAGCCTGGCACGTGCATCCTGGTTTCCAACGAGCGGCCTGCACGCGAGAAAAAAATTTTCCGCACGAGGACGGAGGCCGGATTCAAGCTCCAACGAGCGGGCTGCATGCGATAAATAATTTTTCTACGCGAGGACGGAGGCCGGATTCGAGTGCGGGTCTCTGGAACGAGGGCTTCCTTAGCTAGCCAAGAGAGCAAATCGCCCGCCCTTGTTCTGTAACGTGCAGAGCTTTTTCCCTTTTCTACAGCAACCTGGTTATAGTCGACTACTTTCAGCACTACTCAAAATGCACTACCCTAGGATGGTGGGAGAGGACAGCCGGACATGTTCAGCAATCACCCGGGATAACTACAAGATTGTACAAGAAGAAGGTCAGGTCTCGGCTACTTTGGTCCGCGAATTATGGGTAAGCCTTTCGACCCTTGCAAATACTCTCATATTTCCTCACTAATAATATGTTTGTTTGGTCCCATTTTAGAGACATTATCGATCTCGTGAGGGCCTCACCCACTCGAACTTCAATAATGTGATTGGCATCAAGGCAAGAATCTTTTCTGGGTCCACCTACGGCGGACTCGTTTCGACGCGACCAAGGATTGGTACAAGTAAGTTGAACCACAACTCTTCTCTAGAATGCTAATATTGTTGTTTGACACACACATCAACATGGGTGTTGGAGAGATCATGGCGAGGAGCTCACTGACACCAAGACTTTAGATAAGTACTTGACCAATCAGCAGTACACTCAGGCGCGTTCCGAGTGGGTTGAAAACTGCCCAGAAGCCTAGGAGGGACTTGGGCATTACTGGAATAGTCTAGAGTTCAAGGCCAAGTCTCAGCAGTCAGGTTGATCAAGGGGGCATTGGTTGCACAACTTACGAGAGATAGCCTTGGGTTCAGTATTATGACGTGGTAAGTGTCGTCATTTCATCACAACCTAATCTAAAGCAACATTTCAAACAAAACTCAAAATTATGAATGCTTGTAGGGCTCCGCTCCAGCAAGCCAGGCCCAAGGAGACGACCCAAACGCCCAGTGCGAGTGGTTGGACTCAAAGAGGCAACTCCTTCGATCTTCCCTGCATTAGACAGCACTCCTTCGGTATTCCCTCCAGCGGACGGTACTCCTCCAATCTTCCATGACCCGGACAGAAACCCGTGATGCACTGAGGATATGGATGGATGGATGCATATATGTATGGGGCTTGATACTTGGATGTGACATTTATGCATTTGTGCTTTGCGACACTCGATTGTTGTATGTGCTACGTGTATGTGCATTTGGATGTGCTATGTGTACGTGAATTTGGATGTGCTATGTGGATCTAGAAATATATATGTATATTGTGCATTATTAAACTGTTTGAAATTCAAAATTATAAAGGTTTTTTCTAGGAAATACTATCTCCCGAGGGCCAGATAAACCCTCGAAAGATATGCACCAGGGGGCCAACATTGGGCACTCGCGAGGGCTGCGTGGCCCTCACGTCTAACATTTGCGGCGGTTTCTCACGAGGGCCACGTAGCCCTCGCAAATAGGGTGCATGCGGCCCCGCCACGCTCTCGCGCCACACGGGCTCCACATCTCACGCGAGGGCTGCGCGGCCCTGGCAACAAAGCGGCCACGCCAGCTCATGCGAGAGTGGGCGTGGAACCTTCACGTGTACTTACTCGCGAGGGCCCAGCCCTAGTGTCTTTTCGTTATTTGTGAGGGAGCGCTTGCGAGCACTCTCTCGCGAGGGTCGGTCCTCGTGAATAATTAATCGTGAGGGTTTTTGGCACTCGGGATTAAGGTAGATTCCTGTATTGAGATATGGGTCTTACAGGTAATATTGTTGAAATACATCATAGTCCATGTCTATTTCTAATCTTATTGTATCTACACAGTTGTAATTCGGATATACAATAATTAACGGTGCAGATCTTTTTATTTTTTCTTCGATTAATATTATCTACAATCAACAATCTAGATCTTTTTAATATTGATCGCTAGATTTAAATAACGGAAACACTTAAGGGTGGACGTCCGGCCCATCCGGACCGAACTCCTCGCTCGCGCTCGCTCCCTCGTGCTCCTCCTCCTCGATCGCGTCACTCGCGCTACTCTTCCTCCCTCGCCTTCCTCGCCGTCGCACCGTCCTCCCGCGCCTCCTCGCCGTCGCATCCCCTCCACCGCCTCTTCTCGTGCCTCCTCGCCGTCGTCCAGCGCCGCGCCTCCTCCTCCCACGCCTCGCGGGCCTTCCCTCTGCCGTCGCCGGTGCCGCCCCAACTCCTCCTCCCTCGCGCGGCGGCCGGTGCCGCCCCGTCCTCCTCACGCCGGCACACATGCGAGGGAGCTCCTCCTCGCCGTGCTCCAAGGGCCACCGCCAGATCTGGAGGGGGACGGCGGCCACGCCGACGAGGGAGCACGGGGAGCAGCGAGCTGCCGACGAGGGAGCACGAGGAGCAGCGACAGCGAAGCTCGCCGTCACGACGGCGGATCCGGCGAGCAAGGGCAAGGATCTCGCCGGATCTGGGGAAGAAGGAGGCAAGGAGGAGACCCATCCCCATTTCAGGCTCGAAACCTGAGGTTTGTCTCTGGAAACTTATGATATATGTACTCGAAACTTGGAGTTGTACATATAAAACTTTCTGTTTTCCTCAATCTGGAACTTCGAAGGACTTCGCTCATGGAAATTAACTTCTCTCCTACCAAAACTTTCTGTCTAACTTTTGAAACTTGAATATCTGCCTACCGAAACTTGAACTTTGCACTATTGAAAATTGTCTTACTCTCGAGACGCTTTCTCAAACCTTAGGTTTCATCGCCAAGTTGCACGAAACTTGAGGTTTCATGGCCTCGAAACTTCGTTTTTTCCTGAAAACTTAGGTTTTGCTCACTGAAACTTGCATGTCGCCTACCGAAACTTAGATTTTGTACAGTCGAAACTTGGTTCTTATTCTCGAAAACTTTCTGAAATCCCAAGTTTCGTCCCCCAAGTTGCCACGGGTTATCAAGTTTCGACCGTTATTTTTCAAGTTTCAGTAGGTATTCGCGCAAGTTTCCTGCTGACGTCAGCAGGTCCGGACGTCCGATCCCTGGCGTTGCCCTTTAAATAATATTATCCACAAGTAACGATCTAGATCTTTTCTTTTTTTCGATTAATGTGGGAATTTCTAATGTTTTTCGGTTAACATGAAAATATCTATGATTTTAGAGATTAACATGGTGCTTTCAATTTATTTTATATATATATATATATATATATATATATATATATATAGCACCTCCGATGTAAATAAGAAAGGTTTATGAGAGCAAACATAA
>SPJY01036230.1:1676378-1768212 GCA_005191435.1 Raddia distichophylla | reverse complement strand
AACCTCCATGCGGCCAGGGCCCTGCTGGACAACCCACCGGTTCCGGTGACTCCGGACTCCCCGGCGGCGCCGTGGCTGGCCAGTTTGGCCCGCTACGTCGAAGCCGCCGCGGCGGTGGTGCAAGCTTCGGGGGGCGCGGGAACCGGTGTTTCCGCTTCCTCCCGCTCCTTGGTTTCTCCGCGTACCTCCCGCGAATCTCCAGGCGGGAGGGAGCGGGGCCAGGACGACAGGAGCCGGGCGACTCCTACGGGGGTTCGGCCTGGCAGGCGTACAGGTGGGCGAGATCTCCGTACCCACTTGGAGGATCGCCATCTACAGCACGGAGAAGACCTGCGCGACAAGCTTCGCCGGCAGCACGATCGCGTCAAGGGTATTACCTCCACCACGAGATCTTGAACTTGTATAAAAAAAGACCTCCGTCTTGTGCTACCATCGAGTTTGGATCTTGCGCATCGCCTCATATATAATCATTGCCGACGATAACCCCCGGTTAGCTACCCGTCGACAGTTGGCGCGCTAGGTAGTGGCAGCGTTAAGATCAATATCATCAAGCTCGATGGTATCGATCACCGGAGTCGCCGTCGTCTCCGCCCTCGGCCTGGCTTTCCGTTTCGGGAGCTGACTGCGTCTTCAACGACTTCGGCGACTGCACCTCTTGGATTCGGAATAGATCTAATCTAGGGGGAACTATAACAACACCTCCTGCTCGGGTTGGGGAATGCCACGACCATCTACTCATGAGTAGTACACCAAGGGCTCAATTTCCGACTCGGATACGGCGACGGCTCGAAGACAGATTATGGACGCGATCTTGTTTCTTTAATTTCTGTTGATCCAGAAGGAATTTTAGGATGAGACTAGATGCGTTGGAAAGATGATTTTGTTAGCTTTCCGTGAAGCAGAAGAACACCCAAAACGAAGTCCAGATGTGTACGGGGCATTCGTTTGAAGGCAGACTGCGCAGAAAGGTTGCGAATCTCAGCAAGCACGTAAAATCCATCTGCGGATGCTGTGGTATGCGGATAGGCCGTGGCACGCCTCCAAGGACATTAAGGAGCAGCAAAGAGCTTCTCAAAACAATCGATGACCACTCTTCTTCCGAACTCGGATCCGATCCAGTTTGAGGAGAACATCGACATCGCTTCACCTGGCCTCCCGTTCGGGTCGAGGAACGCCGCCGCCACCTACTCCCGAGTGGTGTGTCCGGGGCTCAATTCTTGATTCGGATACGGAGAGGACCTAATCAAGAATAAGTTCAAGACGGTGGATGCCTTCAGCTGCAAACCACAAGTATTCGACGAGTAAGTCGTTCTTTTGGACTCGGACCAGATCCGATCTAAAGAGAGCCTCGTCATCACTATAATTCACCCCCGTTCGGGTTAAGAAACGCCACCATCACCTACTCCCGAGTGGTGTGTCGCACGGCTTAATTCACAACTAGGATACGGCGAGGACTTAATCAAGCACTTCTTTCGCGTGTTCGGACATGATCCAATCCGGGGGAGGAATCAACATCGCTTCGCTCGGGCGTCCGTTCAGGTTATGGAACGCCGCTGCTAATTATACACGGATTGGTTCCCGACTTGGATACGGAGAGACTCTCACCGAAGATTCTCGGGGGGTGGCCGCAAGTACCACAAAGATTAACATATTTATCATTGCCTTCATCCTCGGCAAGGCTTTTCACTACGGGAGCATCGACTTCGTCACCGGCAAACTTCGGCAAGATCATGCCCCTGGACTCGGACCAGATCCGATCTAAGGGAGACTTCAGCAACATCGGCCTAGACTTCTCTTCAGGTTCAAGGACGCCGCCACCGCCGTCGCATACCAACGTGTATTTCGCCGAGGCCTAAACTTGCTCTTTTGGACTCTGATTAGATCCAATCTGTGAGAGACTTCACCAACAAATCAAGATCCACTCTTTCGAACGCAGACAAGATCCGATCCGAGAGGAAATTCAACAGTGCTTCACTTGTACTCCTAGTCGTGTTGGGGAACGCCACCGCCGCCTACCGACGAGTAGTGCGCCGGGGGCTTAATTCCTGACTCGGATACGACGAGGTCTCGATGAACGAATCTCGGGTAGTGACCATCATCAGCAGCAAATCACTCGGACTCGATGATCGTGGCCTCCATCATGCGACGTCAGCTTCATCAACCGCGAGGCGAACCTGAGACAAAGATGCGATCTGTTTTCATTCATAATCTAGACGGAAGCTATATCGCGATTTCCTGTTGACTTGGAAGGCGTTTTGGGGTGTTATAAGATGTGTTGGAAAGTTTATCTTCTTATCTTTCCAATGAATCCAAGAATGCCTAAATCCAAGTTCAGATGAGACCGTTGCGCCTGTTTGAAGACAAACTGCGCGGAGAATTTTGGCGAGCTCATAAAGCTCGTCTATGCCAGCCAAGGCGTGAGGATTGATTGTGCCACATCTCGTGGGACGTTGAAGACCAGCGAGGGCTTTCATTGACTTTCTTCAAGCTACACCAGCCGTATGAAGATCATTTACGACTACGGCCGACTTCGCCAACCACGGCGAATACCTCGGCGAGCATGTGTTGTTCGACGCCGACCACCACGTATGATGCTCGACACTCGAACGACTACGTTCGTTGGCTCGGCTACACGTGTACACCTCCAAGTCTACAGCTCGGCGACAAACTACTCGTCTATACGCCTGCGCTATGAGCGCCCAACTCTTCAGCTCGGCTGTACGCCATCGCGCGTCACGAGCGCTCGGTACGGCTACACGCCTACGGCTCCAAGTCTACGGCTCGGCGGCACGCCACTCGGCTACACGCCTACGGCTCCAATTCTACGGCTCGGTGACAAGCCACTTGGCTACGCACCTACGCCGGCGCTATGAGCGCCCAAGTATTCAGCTCGGTTGTACGCCATCGCGCGCCACGAGCGCACGATACAGCTACATGCCGACGCATCCAAGTCTACGGCTCGGCGACACGTTGCTTGGCTACACGCCTATGCCCGCGTCATGAGTGCACAAGTCTTCAGCTCTTCTGTACGCCATCGCGCACCACGAGTGTCCGGTTTGGTTACACGCCTACGCTTGCACTAGAAGCGCCCAGTCTACGGCTCGGCTACACGTCTATGCCTACAACAGAGTTAAGTTCTCGTTACCATAATCTTTTCGTATAAATCTAAGCTGTTTATTAACTTGCTACTTAGTCGGTTTTCAATTAAGCAGTAAGTCGGGGGCTACACCTAATAGGTGCACTTGCGTGCACCACTTTTGTTGCTTTCTCTTAATGATCGTAAATGAATGTGAGTGGTTATTCCGAGTAGTGAAGCTCTGACCCCATGAACGGCGAACTCTAGTCACTCAATACACGTTCCTGGGAAATAGAGCCAAGTGCCGACTCCCAATGCTCGGGGGCTAGACTAGTTGGGCAGAGTGTTTAACAAAAGGAATGTTACTTGGAAGAATTTAATATCAAGAAGGAAAATGAGCAAAAGTATAAAAATTATTTAAAAAGCAGTCGGATTTTACATCCATCTAAATGCTTTCATGATACTGCATAAATTCTACATATACATGGTACAGGGGTTCATGAGTTTTTACCTCATCAAGTACCTTCTACGACTCCATACACGAGTTAGAAGGATTTGCGCAATAAGCAACAACTAGAAGGCGAGCGCTTGGCACAGCTACATGCTTACGCCCGGACCTCGACCGTCCAAATCTATAGCTCAGCGAGCGCCCGGCATGGCTACGCGCCTACGCCCGCACCTTGAGCGTTCAAGTCTATGGCACAGCTACACGTCCACGCCAACTTTGATACGGCTATACGCTTACGCCTCTGACCATAGGCCACCATGCACCCAGAGCACTGACTACGGCCTTGCGCGTCACAACCAGTGGCTACAAGAGCAGCTGGACTAAGCCAAATTTAGCCTCGGTACACCCCATGTCGGGTCGACTACCGGCAGAGCTAAAAAAAATACCCATCTCTTGGTATACCCCATGTTGGGTCACTAGTTGGTCACTGCATGTCAGGATCAGATACCAGTGATGCCGGGATTGAGTTTCGATGGTACGCTCCAATTGGAGCCGTCGCTGTACACCGCAACCCGGGTATGGATACCATACAACAAAACTCTATCCTTAAGGTACACCCTGTGGTAGGGCCGACAGCTGTATTCCACTCCGGTCGGGTACAGATACCATCTGGCTGACAGCAATGATATGCCTCATGTTAGGACACTAGCTGTGTGCCGCACCAGTCGGATACGGGTATCATTAGGCCAAACCCTATCCTAATGGTATGCTCCATATTGGGCCAATCGCTTTACTCTACAAGTACAGGTACCAGATGGTTAAAAACCACGGTATGCCCTCTGGGGCCACCAGCTGTATCCCACTCGGTTGAGTACAGGTACCACTCGGCTCTTCAGCCAAAACCACGGTATGTCCTCTGGGGCCACCAGCTGTATCTTAGTCCAGTCGGGTACAGGTAACGCTCAGCTTTTCAGCCAAAACCAATGGTACGCCCCATGTTGGGTCGCCAGCTGTACATCGCAAGATGAGTACAGGTACCACTCGACTCTTCATCCAAAACCACGGTATGCCCTCTGGGGCCACCAGCTGTATCCCACTCCAATCGGGTACAGGTACCGCTCGGCTCTTCAGTCAAACCAATGGTATGCCCCATGTTGGGTCGCCAGCTGTACATCGCAAGACGAGTACAGATACCACTTCATCAAAATCAAAGTGATGCGCCATACAATGGGCCGACCGTCAGAACTCCGGCAACCCGGGCTGGATATCACTAACAACTCTAAGGATCTCTATGAGTCCTTCACAGTCTCCTCGCAGGTAACAGGCAGAAGACAGTAGGGAAGAAGCATCAACCATCTATGAAGCACTCGGCATGAATCATGACTCATCCAAGGTGTGGTAAAGAGGACCAACAACTCGACTATGAAGCACTCGAGGGCTACTGTGGATAACATAGACCCCGGGTACCCACACGGTGGACCCAAAAGACCACCCGACAGGGGATCGACTAAGTCGGGTGGATAAGGATGTGGACCACTCGGACTCTAGAAGGCTTGCCCGGCATGGCAGGATAAAAGTTTATCCCTAATAGAGAGGATACACTTGTAATCCCGAATAACTACGTATCTGGCTAGAGATAGGAATCCTACCTCGCAACCGACCAGGACTCTACCTAGTAACCCTGCCCCCCACTAGATAAGGCGGGCAGGGAGCCCCCTGGTTCAGCATTATCCCACATCTTCATCTACATCTTCATCTCCACACCATCCATGGAGAGACATCTCCATCCACATTGATCATCTGATCACCCACCGTTATAATCCCAGAGCACAGGACTAGGGTATTACCTCCACCACGAGGGCCTGAACCTGTATAAAAAAGACCCTCTGTCCTGTGCTACCATCGAGTTTGGATCTTGTGCATCGCCCCATATATAATAATTGCCGACGATAACCCCTGATTAGCTACCCGTCGACAGCGTACTTTTATAACCTACCATGGATGATAGCTCATAGGTCTCAAATCGTGCGAAGTTATCTCACGATGCTTTGTCGAAGACTCGAAGCAGCCTAAAATAAAGTGTTAGAAGTCTATAGCGGATGAAAGAAAATGAATTAACAAGATGAGTGTCACAATTTGAGGAACTAAACCTGAATCTTCAGGTAAGAAGACACTCGGAATTACAGCAAAATACAGAGATTTGAGATTTGCGGATGAGAGAAAAAATGAACAGGAGGATGTCGGGGAGGGAGAACATGGTGGCGAACGGGGAGTGAACCCTAGCAGTAGATATGAGAGGACAGGGGGTCGGAGGAGCAGGCGGGTAGCACATCAGTGAGCTGCATGGGGCGGGGCGGCGAGCTGCAGCGAGGGCGGGGCAACAAGCAGCGGCGGCGAGGCGAGCAGCGGCAGTGTGGGCAACGACCTGCAGCGAGGGGTGGCGCCGAAGCCGCGGGTGGCTCGGACAGCAGCAGAGCAGCGGTGAACAGTGGCTAGAGACGACAGCAACGACGCGCACGTGAGGCTAGCTCGAGCAATAAAATTTCCTAAGTCCCCAAAATTGGAACCCTTATTAGTGGCCAATGGGCTGTCTCGACGCCACAAAAAATGCCGTTGAGACTACTAGAGGATCTGCGCAGTGCCGTGGGTCTTGATCTCTCGATGGCTCAAAGCCGTCGGGATAGGTCGTGCAGCCGACTCTTAAAGAAGCTTCTCAACGGTCTGTTTAAAGATGCCGTCGAGAGAGGCTAGTCTCGAAGGCTCCCATTGACTACCCTCGAAACAGATAGCCTTTCTCGAGGGCTTTCATAGAGGCTGTTGAGATAGAGACCTGTCTCGACAGCTCACTATGCCCCTCCTCCGGTGGTCACCAAACTTCTTTAAATTTTTTTAAAAAATACAAAAAAATGTTGGTGATGCACATTGGCTAGTCTTGCTTAGAACATGAAGAGACATCACCATAATTTTTTTTACAACAAAAAAATTCTGGAAATACACGTCCATATGTAAAGGACCATATCGTCGGAAGAATGACTCAACATTTTAGAGACTAGAACTAAATACAGTCGAGATGTGCCTATAATTTTTTATGTGTTCATCAAACCATGCAAAATAATTATCATACCCTTATTTCATTGCAATGTCACAACTTACAACCATTTTACAACATTTTTCATGTAATTTACCAATTTTTAAACCCACATACACATATTTCAAAAATGTATATTTTAAATTAATTACGTAACAAAAAAAAGAGAAAACAACCTATTTTTTCACATACTGATTTCCATAAGATTGAAAAAAAGAGAATTTTCCACCTACTTTCACAAATTATAAGCAATTTTTAAATTAATAAAACAAAAGTCAACATGCCTGGAAATTATCTGTCTCGACGGCCATATATTGGCCATCGAGACTGCCTCCCACTACGCGGGCGGAGGTGGCCCGGCCCATTATCTTTCTCGACAACCCGTTAGCCAGACGTCGCGATTGCTCTTTTCCTGCGCCGCGAAAAGCCGAAAAAGTAAGGCGCGGGGCTGGATGGAGACTATCTCGACGGCCTTTGTGGTTGCCGTCGAGATAGTTCTCTTATCTCGACGGCTTTTGTGTGGCCGTCGAGATTGCTTATCCTCTCACAACCGCTGTGCGGTGGCCGTCGAGCCTTCCAGGGGCCCTCGAGATTTTAAATTCAAAAGATAAAACAAAACTCAAATTTTTAATTCAAATGTTCTACCAAAGGTCCAATTAAATGATTTGTCATTTCTATATAAACTAAATCTATTAAACTATAGTTTACAAATAAAATATATGTTATCTCGATGGCTGACGGCTAGCCGTCGACATAGACTAATGTCGTTCCTTCCTGGCAAACGGTTGAACGGTCTCTCCGGCTTAGTTTTGAGTCGTCGAGACTGCTTATCCTGGATGTTGTATATCGACGGTTGTGGTGTGACCGTCGAGACTGCTTTACTAATGCCGTGGGTTTTATTGTGGCCGTTGAGACGTCCAGAGATACTCAAGCCTGCTGGTATATTAGCCTGCTGGTATATTAGCTTGATGAGTTGACGGATGGTTGGAACTTGGCTCTGCTCCTTCTATGAGCTTTCGTCAACGCAAGAAAACAACGCGTTGCGCACACGGGCAAACTATCGTATGTTACGATTCATCCGTTAAGCAAAGCTAAGCAAGCCGGCTCTTGTCCATCTGGCCTTGTCACCGCATTCATGCTGCTTAAAGTACTGCCGTTGGCTAATTGCATAGTCCAAGCATGTTTGAAAAACCCCATTGCCATGTTCTCCTCAGCTTTTTCATCTAACTTATCTATTTATATATTTTATCTTCTAACTTCGAGAGGTTCACGAGATGGCTTAGAGAGCTGAATTTTCCTTAGCTTGTTTTATCGAGTTTTGACACACCTTCTAGACATAAAAAATCATATTTAAATAACAATTTTTTGCATTTAGAATAAAAAAATAATTGAATGAGAAGATAAATTAAATAAAGCCACATAAACTGCAGAGAACACGTTTGTTGTCCAATCGCCGTCATGGTGATACATCTAGACCACACATCAGCACATGCTTTAATTCAAAGACCTAGTGATCTGTTATTCAAAGACCTACGTACGGTTCTCATGCGTTAGAGACGTGCTATTTCTGTTATATTTTCAAATATTGGTATGCAAATCTCTCTAGATAGCCATATATATTAACTAAACAACTCCATTCGTTTGAACAAAATCCATACGTTTGAGATGAGATGAGCAAATACTACAGTGATCTGATATGATATACCCTGTCGTCGAACTAAAGATAATATATATAATAATGTTTGCAATATGTATATGTTATTCGGAGAAGGGCCAACGACTAGCATGGGTTTGATATGAAATATGTGTGTGTGTGTGTGTCCCCAAAGAAAAACTATTGATGTCATTGAAGATTTGGATATGCAAATCGTCAACGAAGCACTGTAGAATGTAGATACATAATATAAATCATAACCGACAACAACTAACTTGTTGTGTACTTTGTAGTTGACACAGACAAAAATAAACGGCCAACCATTTTTCTCTATGTCGATCATTAATATTTTCTCTTTATTTATTTTTATAAAATAATTTATACTATTTAAAAAGCCTTGTGGTGCTTGGTGTGGTAGGGCCAACTTTTAATCAAGGTCATCCATCTCTCACTTTTCATCGTGCATCGTCCAAATCGGCTCTGCCCAGTGACGCATCCTTGATCAGTTTCTCCCCATCGTGCCTTCACCTCTATCCTCATCCCCATCCCCCGTCTCCCTCTCACTCTCCTTGCGCTCTATTCTCTCCCTCCCCCACCCTTCCCCACTCCACTTCTATGGCTCGACACTTCATTGAGCCATGTCGTCCGACTCATCCCCCCACATCCACACTGTGACATTCTCTATTTTATCGTATGTCACATGTATTTTTAAAATCATTAAAACTAAATAAAAGGGAATTGTTATATACAAAACCCTAATTTAAATTATTTAAAATTAAGTTTAAACCTAAAACCCTAGGAAAACTTTTGGGGAAATTTTAGGAAAATTGCAGTAAATATTAGAAGCCTTCGTTTAGCCACCCTCCAAATTTCAAGCCCGGATTCCAAGACTAGCTCATCATTCCATAAAGTGTTACCAATTAATTTATTTCCATTGTGTTGCCGAACAGATCTTGGTTCTTGGTTAATGGGTTTCTTATTTAATTTTTTTCTTGATTTGGTAATTTTATCTTTCTTTACCTCTTTCTCGTAGTTTAGTGTTGGATATTCGGATAGGTCATCTACTTATGTTGCTATCTAATTTTTAATTCATGTTGTAAAAATTGTCTCGGTCTCGGTTATACTGTTTATATTTAATTGGTAGGTTAATTCGACTTATTCTTACATTCCTGTTTCAACTGCAACAACGGAGCGAGCTTTTTCTGCCATGAAGCTTGTTAAGACAAGACTTGTAACAAAATGGAGGATGAATTTCTAAGGGATTGTTTGATAATATATATTGAGAGGGAGATAGCTCTGAAGTTTTCAATAGATGCACTCATATATGATTTCAATGGAATGAAGCATCGACGGGCACGACTTAAGTAAACATAAAATATGTTAGTTTCTCTTACTATTTTGCTTGTATTTTGTCTATCTCATCCAACTAATTAATCTTAGAAAAATACGCTATTATTTTGGTAGATGATTAGACGAATGAATGACACATGATCATTAATGGGTACAAGTTTGTTTGAGATATGTATAATAGTTGGTCCCCCTTAAAATATATTTCTGGCTCCGTCCCTGGCAAAGGGTTACTTGGCATAGTGGATATTAAGTCATTTTAATTGGCAATTGTTTCATGACTGAGGCAAATCCTCAAAATTGTCAAGTATGAAAAATATTTAACAAAGAGATATCTTTTGGCTATGCAAATTGATATAAAAGTCACTTGTGTTGTCATGAACGACAGCTCGATATCCAAATTGCATATTTGGAAAGTGTAAGTACGTACTATGTGAATGTATTCACTATGCACAATAATCTTTTGGTTAAAAGACTATGTAACTAGACGTTATTGATATTTGTCTTAACTAACAAAGTGTGCATTATAAGGTGATAGATACCATATGGTATATGGAGAATTATGTTCCAATTCTCATTGGATAATTTTGAAATATCATTATTGGCATAAATATCTCTCCCGGAGATTTAGATTATGTTCACAATGTTGAACAAATATTATCTTGGTTTTTATGGAAATTTAATATTTTGGATGTTTATTTTTCCTTATCTCATTAGATCATGAGAGGATCTAAATTGTTCTACTCAACTACTTCTCTTTTGGACAAGAGTCGTTTTTGAAAAGATAAATAGAACATTATACTTATAGCATATCTTACATGAAGTAAGATGATTAATGTTGCATGAAATAAATTAAATTGTATGCCAAAATTTGAATTATTTACTTTGCCTTTCCTTTGAAGGAAAAAGTGTCAAAGGACACTTTGTAAGTCTTGTGTGTGAAAGGATCCTAGGCCGAGAGGGAGTTGAATCGGCTAGGTCAAATTTTAACTATTTTTGGGTTTTTCTTAATTTAACTTGCAAATTAATAAACCACACTAGCTACTTGACCTAATTGACTGTTCAATCTAAACAATAGTAATAAATAAGACACAAAAAGAAACACAAGGAGGCTCGAAGGCATGCACACAACAAGTAGTAGATAAGCGGAAATGTAAACGAAAAGAAACAAGAATGCAAACCGAGCTTTTTACCGATGTTCGGTGTACAACGGATGTACACCTACTCACCATTGTGGAACTCTGACGAATGGAGCCGGGACCCTCTCATCCCTAACCCTCAATCCACTAGCGGTAGCTCTTCACCAACACATGGCGGGTGAGCTCCAAACCCTCACACAATCGCGAGTTCTTCCATACACATGGAAGCTCCTCACGAACCCACCACTTTGACGGACGAAGAGGTAAGCATCTCGACACACGGAGTGACCTCGGACCAACTGAGGATCTTTCTCACCTTTGACAGACAAAGGTGACGCACCCTCGACACACGGAGGCGACCCCCAACACACGGAGGCTTTTGGGTAGAGGGAGAAGGTTGAAAACTTGGAGAGGAACCACGAACCAAATCCGATGAAAAACTAGATTCGACAGAAGAACCCCGAGGAGCACAAGTGAAACTCACCAAGAACTTACCAACACCAGGGGCATGGCATCTCAATCCCTAGAGTGCCATGGGATAGCGCAAGAACACAAACAAACCAATGGGTGGAAGTGAAATGAGCCTCTCAGCCTTATCCCCTCGGAAAGCCTTTGCTTATATAGCCACGAGAAATACCCCTCGAAATGAGATATCGCGAGACGATCTATCGTTCAGACCGGACTATTTGGGGCTCACCCCGGATGGTCCGGCGTCCACCACAAATGGACCGGCTTGGGATCCGGACTGTATGGCCTAGGATCCAGGACGGTTTGGCCAAGAACAGATGGACACAAGACAAACCCCGGATAGTCTAGCCTAAGCCTCGGACAGTCCAGCCTGGATTTCACCCCACAGATGAAACCCCGGACGGTTCGGCCAAGAACAGGAAGGCACAACACACACCCCAGACTATCTAGCCTAGACCACGGACAGTCCGGGCAGAGGTACCATTTCCCCGGAAGCCACCCCGGACTTACCGACCTCACCACGGACCATTCGGCCTACACTGCGGTCACTCTTTTTATCTGATTTTCACTCCAAGTCACTTTTAACCCTTCTCCTAAGTTCTAACCTTAGATCAAAAATGATTTTCAATGTGCTCCATAGGATTAAGAAGCCAAATCAGAGATTTAACAAACTCACACAAAAGAATCAGAAGAACTATTAAACAAATGTCCTTAATCTTGTGGATCAATCACCAATACCAAAATAATCTTATAGTGTGCACCAATGTACGTATAGCATAAATCATATATTGATTATGTTAGATCAAATTGTATATAATAGATCTTATGATATAAAGTCTGTGATCCACCAAAATTTGTGATACTTTTATGTCACAAATTCATACTCATGTGGAAGTATGTCTACATTTTCGAGTTAATTCTTCAGCATATGTTTGTTGCACATGCTATTACTCGAATTTTTTTAATAGACGATAAGAGGGGGAGGATATTAAACAGATTATGGAAGAGGCTTATAATAATAGGAATTTTAAATAATTTTTTATTTGAAAGGCATTGTAAAATATGCTTATACTGATAGGAATCTTGGAGATTTCCTTTTGGAAAGACATATTAAGAAATTAATAGATCATTTTGGGAGATAATTGAATGCTTTTGTTTGTATCTAGTTCATACAGATGAATGCCATTTATTATATTGTCAATGTTCACGTGGTGAATAGTTGATGGTTATTTTTGGCAATATGATAGTCACTGTGAAGTGACACCAATTCACATAAAAATAGTTACTACAAGAAAATAGTTTCTTGTGTGCATTATGACTTGGAAGTCATATTCATTTGTTTGGAACAAATGACTCCCAAAATATTGCTTATGACTACAAAATATTTGAGATCGTGCACAATTTGCACTATAAAGAAGCATGCTAAGAGTATGCATAATCGTCATCAGGTTTCATCAGAACACGGCCAAGTTTCATCAGCACATGACCAAGTTTCGCTAGTATAGATGTAAGTTTCATAAGTGCCTTCTACTAGTTCACATAAAAAAAAATCAAAAAAGTGAAAAATTCAAAAAATTCAAAAAGTATTTAAAATGGGTTGCTCTCGATTTTATAAGAATTATGAAATTTATTCCACGCATTTTGAACACTGTTTGAATTTTGTACAAAAATCAGAAGTTTAATCGGAAGTGTAATTAAAAGACGACTAGCTAGCTAGTCGCTGCCTGGAACGATGGCGCGCGGGGCGTGGGGCACATGCAAGCGTTGGATCGGCGCCGTAGCCAACCATCCGACGGCTGGGGAGGGTCCGGCGCGCCAGCGTTCGAACGGACGTCCGGACGCTGGCGCTCGCCATTTTCGAAGCTATTAGAGAAAGACTGAAAAATACTGAAAATATATTAAAAATATTTTGCAGATATTTGAGAAGAACTATAAAGAACCCAACAAAATGACTATAAAGTGTTTCTTTACAAATAGATAGAAAAAAAATTCAGCGGTAACTTTTAATTTTAATTTCAGATGAATCAAAGTAGGACGTGTCTCGCATTTCGAATTCGAATCCATAGATTCGTGATATGTGCCAGCGTACGTCGCGGAAGCAGAAGTAATGAGACCACGAGCTTCACGTACAGTACCTGCGCCACTCCACTGCCCACGCACGCTGACAAATCTAGCGTGCACATGGCTCATTGTATATTAGTGCCCACATGTGATCGATGTGAGTATATGCCCACATCCTTTTGTTAAGCACCACTTAACTACTCCTTACTAATGTTGTTTACCAGCAATAATCTCTACTGCTCTTCTTACCATTGTAAGTGAAAAAAAAAAATCACTTCTCCAAAGCGAGTTCTCTTCTTCTCACTGCAAGAAACAACAGTTGTCTCGACGGACCGAATCATCGATAGTAAATATTAAGCCGTCGAGGATAATTAGTTTCAACGGCTGACCGTCGATACAAAGCCGTCGAGTTAGCTCCATCGAGAGAGACACACAGTCTCGATGATTTTTGCCTTAGCCATCAAGAGAGGGTCTTATCTCGAGGGTTTTACCCTCCGCATAATATCGACGATCAACCCAACATATCTGAATTGCATCGACGATCAGCTCAATATTCAAATTGCATATTTGGAAAGGATAAGTCCTATGCGAATGTATTCACCATGCACAATAGTATTTTGGTTAAAAGACTATGTAACTAGATGTAATTAATAGTTGTCTTAAATGACAAAGTGTGCATTATAAGATGATAAATAGCATATGGTATATGAAGAATTATGTTCCAATTCTCATTGGATAATTTTGAAATATCATTATTGGCATAAATATCTCTCCCGGAGATTTAGATTATGTTCACAATGTTCAACAAATATTATCTTGGTTTAGATGGAAATCTAACATTTTGGATGTTTATTTTTTCATATCTCATTAGATCATGAGAAGATCTAAATTGTTCTATTCAATTACTTCTCTTTTGGACAAGAGTCAGTTTTGGAAAGCTGAATAAAACATTATGCTTATAACATATCTTACATGAAGTAAGATGATTAATGTTGCATGGAATAAAATAAATTGTATGCTAAATTTGGATTATTTACTTTTCCTTTCCTTTGGAGTAAAAAGTGTCAAAGGACACTTTGTAAGTCTCGTGTGCACCAATGTTTTGGAGACAAATAGTAATATATTTTCCAAGATGACATAAGTACGTATAGCATAAATCATATATTATCATGTTAGATCAAATTGGCTATAATAGATCTTACGATATAAAGTCTATGATCCTCCAATATTTGTGATATTTTTATGTCATAAATTCATATACATGTGGAAGTATGTCCATAGTTTCTAGTTAATTCTTCAGCATATGCTTGTAGCACATGCTATTACTTGAATTTTTTTAATTGACATGAAGAGGGGGAGGATATTTGTAACATCCTTAATTTTTCAAAATATTAATTTTATATTTATTTAACAAGATCATAAGAGAAATATTATCGGAACTTTAAAATTATTTCCCAAATTATAATTAAGATAGTATAAGGAAAATATTATAAGGTTCTAATTAAAGTGTATATATATTTAAGAAAGCATGAGAAAAATATTATTAAGCCATACCTAAAAACTATTCACTGATTTGTATTTAAGAAAGCATACAATAATATATATGTATATGTATATACAAATATTTTTGTCCAAGCAAAAATATAGAAATAAACAAGAATTGTATTTTAATACACATGGATTTACAAAATTTTTAGCAAAACAAAAATTGGAGTTAAGAGAAAAAAAGGGAAGGTAAAACAAAGACACAAAATGTTATAAAAGAATTTGGACCGAAATCCTCTTCCCAACCCAGCTCTCCTCTTTCCCTTCCCCGGCCTAGCTTCTCTCCCCCTTAATCAGTCTAAGGACTATTTTCCTGTGAATCTATGAACCGGGCTCATACAGTACGAGCTTCGAACTCATCTATGGGGATGAGCTTAGCTACGTAAGCCTAGGAAGCTACTGGAAACTATTCCGAGTTGAAATCGATATGCCAACGAATGGGACTCGGGCTGATCCTTGTAGCCCCAGTATCCGGTCATTCAAATGGTCACCTCGCCGTAATAAATATTGGACAGCGGGATGACCAGTGTCGGTCACGCGCGCTCCATATTTAATGATAAATAGTTTTCAGGAGATTTCTCAGAATAATTGGCTTTGTGTTGTGCGTCTTTGGCTTGTATCCCCGATACTCTGACAAGCACGCACCAGCAGTCGAGGGTAAAGTGTACACACTCTGCAGAGTATTATATAAACTATCATGATAGCCGCGCTCTCGGTTATGAGCACGCTTGGTGACTGTTCATATGGTACTTATATCTATACCTCTCATCCCTTCAAAACACAAAAATAGATTACAGATTCTAAGGAAACAAAAGAGACTTTTACTAGGAAGAAATGATTTGTTTCCTGTATTCTGATGATTTTTACTAAAAGGTAATTGTTATAATGACGGAAATTTTTTGAAAATAGAATAAAAAAATGTCCTTTGTTCTAAACTTTGCATCTCATATATTCCTTAGACTTGTGGGGTACAATTGTACTCACGATTCTTGCTTTTATTTTTCTTTTCAAAAATCTTTTAGTTGGAGAACGATCCCAGGAGTGCAAGGAGCTCTTCGCAGCTAGGGATTTCGAGGAGTATAATGAAGCATAGGATATATCCTACTACCATCATGCCTGTGGTGTGAACTTTACAAATTTAAATAAATCCTGTGATTTAAGACCGTACCTTAGTGAGTACGAGTATTTGTATTCATCTTATTATGTTTTGCGTCGGTCTGCGTACTGACTTGGTTGTACTATTTCGGGCTCTAGCCCTATGTATTCGAACTTTAAATAATGGCATGTATCTTTCTGTTTCGAGACTGTGTGCACTAGCACTGATTCTTCGGACTAGTGCGGTAATACATAGAAAGGCACGGTTTTGTCAACCGGATCTTGACAATATTAAACAGATTATGGAAGATGTTATAATAATATGAATTTTAAATAATTTGCTTTTTGAAATGCATTGTAAAATATGCTTATGCTGATAGGAATCTTGAAGATTTCCTTTTTGAAAGACATATTAAGAAATTAATAGATCATTTTGGGAGATAATTGAATGCTTTTGTTTGTATCTAGTTCATACAGATGAATGCCATTTATTATATTCCTAATGCTCACGTGGTGAATAGTTGATGGTTATTTTTGGCAATATGATAGTCATTGTGAAGTGACATCAATTCACATGAAAATATTTACTAAATGAAAGTAGTTTCTTGTGTGCATTATGGCTTGGAAGTCATATTCATTTGTTTGGAACAAATGACTCCCAAAATATTGCTTATGACTACAAAATATTTGAGATCGTGCACAATTTGCACTATAAAGAAGCATGCTAAGAGTATGCATAATCGTGTTATTGTGCATTTGTGGCATACAAGGTCAAATTATTCAAATTGTTCTGTAACAATTGCAATGCATATTAAGTTTGGTCATGTTCAATGTATAGCATTGTTTGTTCTTATAATTGAGCATTTGAAATTTTATGCTGATAACAAGTAAGAATACGAGTCATGACTATGTCGCATTAATTGGTGACCCAAAGTATTGAAAAAATTGTATGAGTATTTGGGTCAGAATAATGGCCGAAACGATAAAAAGTTGGACTAGAAATTATTCTATTTACTATAAGATTCTTGGTTGGGCATCTGGTTACAGATATTATCCCAAAGTTGAAGAGATAACTCACTATATGGGATAATGCAAATTGTCATGCCACTATACTGCATTGTAAAAGTCTAACTCACTGCATATTCAGACCCCTGATTTATGAATAGTGCATGAAATTATACATTTCCCATGTAAATATCACCACTACAATATACAAATATGGCTATTTTTACAATTTTTGGATCGAAAATTCCATTAATCGTTAAAGGGGATTTTGAATGTATGTTGTTAATAAAGATCGAATCTCAGCATCAGGGAGAGAAATGCCATATAATTGAATGCCTTGAGATTTTCTCTAAAGAGAAAGTATCAGAGAAATGATCTTTATAATTAAAATATTTACACACTAGTTATACTAAACAAAAGTTTAGTTGATGCTCCTGTTATGTGGAAACAAGGAGTTTGTCAGAATTTAGAGTTGCCATTTACTATGGTGTAAATGGATCGCTAAAAGTGGAATATGCCAAGATAATAGTATTTCCATCTTTGCTAAGTTTGACTTTTTAGTCAATGATCTAAATATGCGGAGAAGCCTGCGAATATTAAATCGAATGACTTAGTCAAAAACAGTATTCCTTGAGAAAAGATCATCATGAAGATGATGCATCCCAGTTGCGCACAAGTTATAATGCAGTGAACGTGTAACAACCATGGATATTCGTTTGGGAAATGACGAATTCTGGTCTATGTTGTGATATCCTTAGTATCAGGATATACAATATGAGAAATGATAACATATTGTCGATAAATTACCTCCAAAGGTTGCTAAAGTACAGATCTGGAATTGGCATATGGCATAAAAAGTGTGCATATCGTGTCTTAAGAAAGCAACAGAGGTTGAACCATATGATTATATAAGTCTACGAATTGATTAACACTTAATAGGTCATTACACAAATAATATGGTGATAAAGACTATGGTTCAAATGTCTCCATAAGAAACTATTATTCTTATATGCGAAACATTCCATCATAAGTCAAATCTGGCACATGGCATAAAAGAATATACAGTAAATGGTTTCGGAAGATTCTTAGTGATATCCTCGAAGGTATAACTGTTTATTATGAAAAGAAACATAAAATTGCAACATATATATATGCATGAGACTCATACAATATAGTTTCTTCAAAGAAAAAGAATACCTTCTTAAAGGTAATGACATCTTTCTTGTAAAAAGAGTGTTTTATGAAAGAATATTACTTTCAAAAGGAAAGCATTGTTTTGAAAAGATATTTTCCTAGAAAGGAAAATACTTACCAGTCAAAATACACCAATTATCCATAGAAGTTGGACGATGACCCATCAAAACGCGATGGAATAAAAAAGCATTTTAGAATTTTGCTACATAAGCACATGTGATTAAGTGTGCATCTTTTACAAAGAATAAGAGAATAGCTATATACTCTAATATCTTGGAGATATTAAGTGAATTGGTGTAATTAGTGAAAACCCTTGAAAAGGCTGGTTATACTTTGCTATATAGTGATACAGCAATGTGTTGTAAATCTTGAAAATCAGGCTATTTGGTTAGATATTTAATCACTAAGAGAAAGTTGTTTAATATCAATACCTTATATGTTTGATATATCATACCTAGAGAATGTATAAGATTTTTTGTAATAAATAATGGAGATATTTTTAGGACATGAAGTTCCTAATATTAATGCTATGAGAGCATTAATGTATCAGGCCTGATAGATATGATCGATATCAATTATTGACAAGATCAAATGCAGTTCTAATATGAGAATTTGAACTGGCGATAAAATCATCTCCATATATCTCCGAAGTATTGAAAAGTCTTGCCCTATGTTTATAGGAAAAATTAAGATGTGATTATGGTGGGATATATAGATTTTGGAAATTTGTTTAATCCGCATATTATAAAATCTCATACTAAATTGTGTATGATGGTATGACATATTATGAAACTCAAGCATAATTATCATGAGACAATTGCATTTTATAAGATGTTACATGAGTATGACTATGATTGATCATGTCTAGAAGTCATGTAATTTTAATGTAATTAAGTCCTTACTATTATCTAGAAAGTCATGTAATTTTAATGTAATTAAGTCATTACTATTATCTAGAAAGATAATGGCTTGTATTGCACATATAAATGGATTATGATACATCACAAGCTTTAGAAGCGTTGTGAAATAAAAATAAATAACGGAGTCTTAATCTAGATCCATTTCAAATCTAGAGAATGAAATAATGCTCTGTCTGTTGCAGAGTTCAGGGAGAGTAATCTCCTGAACTATAACCCACACAATGAGCATTGATGATCTTTTAGATCACTTATTGCACTCTTTTTCATATATGAGTTTTAAATAAGATTCTCTCATAATAAGGTTTTTAATGAGACAATATGGCAATACAAGTATTCATATGCGGTGCATTCTTTTCTCCGTCCATTTCATCCTAATGGGTTTTTTGAGAAGTTTTTAATGAGGCACATGCATATAAGTTGTTTACAAAAGGGGAGTATATGCAATGTACTCTTTTTCTCCGTCCATTTTTCCCATGAGATTTTTGGAAAGAGTTTGAACGAGACGTGCATTAGGAAGTTTAGGCTTTAAGGGGAAGTTTCTAAACTCTTATTTATGATCTTGAGAATCATATATTGCTCTCTTTTCCTTCATTAATTTCCTTAAGAAGGTTCTTATATGAAGGTTTTAACGAGGCAATATAAATACATTGTTTTTATACAATGTAAAGTTTTTCTTCATCTATTTTTCCCATTGGGTTTTTGCATAAGTTTTTAATAAGGTATATAGATAGTATACTAACGAAAAATTTACATTGGAAGAATAAATATATATTAGATAATCTTGTTTTCTCCATTTGTTTTCCGTAGATTTTCGGGGAAGATTTTAAAGACATAGCTATACAAGGAATTTGCCCGAGGGGGAGTGTTGTGAAACGACATATTTGTGAGCAAATTCGTAATAGTTGCTAATGCTAATGGTGGTTATTAACCAAAGAGTGGGGTGGTTTCACATGTTAGAGAGGTGTCTCTTCAAGGCACCCATTCATTCTCTATATAATGGTGGTTATTAACCATCGGGCATCACTCTTTCCCCAATTGCCTAAGGACAACCATCATCCTTAGCTTTGCAGTAGTTCCTGAATCTATCTCTCACCTTATTCTGTGACCACCACAAATTGCCATTTTATTGCATGTGTCCAAAGTGACATCCTGAATTCTTCCATAGTTTTAAATATGAAACCCACTGTCATTGGACGATCTTCCTTATCATATTAGACAAAGGTTTCACCAAGTATGTCATCGGTAACAGGAGGAGCCTCTGGACCATCATCAAACTCGTCATTGTCATTAGGACTTGAAACTCCATCCTGCACAGGATTTCCCCCTTCCACTGCACTGGCACTAGGACCACCATCCACATCATCTCTAAGCCCCATTAGTGCAAACAAACCATCCTCGTCAACCACTGAATTCATCTTTAGGTTCACAAACCAATATTAAGCTTTCCCAATCAATTTGCACTGCACATTCATCATATCGGTTACTACCAGGATGGCTCAAAGCTGAGGCAAAATTCATCAATTACATCCTCCATGACACCACTCGACACACAGTCTCCCATAATTTTGTTAGAGCCGCAAACACTCAACACAACATCATTCCTACCAAAATAGAAATAAAAGTGCTTAGATGAGTGAATGTTAAACCAAATTCTAGAGAAAATTTGACTAATACGACTAGCTAGACAACCCATCGCGAATGATCAAACGACCCACGAATAAGGGGACGGGGGAGGCGTCAGCTTACCCACAAGACATGGTGCAACCAATCCCTGCCGCGCGACGACGCAATCGGCCTTGCCGCGCTGGGCATCACGTCCCCTGCCGCCGATCCGCTGGGCGCGTCGCCGCCTTGCGCCTGACGTGCTCCTAGCGCGATCAACGTGCTCCTTGCCCCGCGATGCCGCAATCGGCCTCGCCACGCTGTATTTAATAAGGTATATAGATGGTATACTAATGAAAAATTTACATTGGAAGAATAGATGTATATTAGACAATCTTGTTTTCTCCATTTGTTTTTCCACAGATTTTCGGAGAAGATTTTAAAGACATAGCTATACAAGGAATTTGCCCGAGAGGGAGTGTTGTGAAACGACATATTTGTGGGCAAATTCATATTTAGTTGCTAATGCTAATGGTGATTATTAACCAAAGAGTGGGGTGATTTCACATGTTAGAGAAGTGTCTCTTCAAGGCATCCATTAATTCTCTATATAATGGGACATTGCCCATTATAAAAGCTTGCTTGATCATTCAATAAATCATTCACTCCCTCTTAAATCTCTCTACTCTCTCACAGTGCTAATATGGCTCATCAGTGATATCTATGCTAGCAGAAAGAACTCAGTTTGCGAAGTCTGGAATGAAACAGTATGATGAGAAGAGGGAGTTCCAACTTCCAAGTGGGTGAATCCGTTTTCTTAAAATTGCAACCATACACTCAATTTTGGGGGGCTAACAAATCATGTCCCAAGTTACCGCTCGAGTACTATGGACCACACTAAACTGTTCAAGCAGTAGGCAAAGCAGCTTATCATCTAACATTACCACTGTCCAGTCAGATCCACCCGATGTTTCATGCTTCCCAATTTAAACCATTTAAACCTGATTTTACTCCAAATTCTACAGAATTAGTTGAACCAGTTGCTTTCGACATATTGGATTCAAAACCAGAGCAAATCCTAGATAGACGCCTTGAATAGTTCCAAGAATAGATATAAGTTATATCCCTCAATCTTGGTAAATCGTCTCTTCAGGATAAAGATTTCTCCCTCCTCAGAACATCCACATCTATCATTATATCTCCTCACTCCAAGTTACTATTACCTACTTCGTCTTAGACCTGCTCATGGGTAGCCCTATCCAATATACTCGACCCAACCCAACCCGACCAGTGCATCAGGTCAGGCCTCGATTTGAAAGCCAACCATTAGGTTTTAGAAAATCAATCGTGCTGGTTTTTGTTTTCAAGTTTCAGGTCGGGTTTGTGTTTTCAGGTTTCAGGTCGGGTTCGGGCCTGAATCTATGACCCGATGCACCAGGTCGGTGCTGGCTTGGGCCAACTGATTTTTAGTCAGGTTTTGAAAAACCCGACCCGAACCCGCTCAAACCTAACAAATGATCAACTACACTTTCTTCTCTGTAAATTTACTTCACACTACACTCTAAAAGCCTTCATCAGTTTCTCTTCGAAGTAAAGTGTTTTCGAGAGATAGATACGAATGCTCTCAAGGCGTCGATGATCTTAGGTGCATTGACCAGTTGACACTCTTGAGCTTCTGCAGGCCCATTATTAGCAGCAGACGCTAAGCAGCACCATCACCAAAACTTGCATATCAGGGAGCCGAGAGGTTACCAACCGGTATGTATTATGCTCAAGGTACGAGTACGACCAGCATAAACACGAGGTTCAATCACAGGAGTTGCCTAAAATCAGCACAGCTAAGTATTATTGTCTTTTTTTTTTGCACCAAAGGATTCAATCAAGGAGCCTTTGCCGGCTCGTCGTTTGGCAAATCATCATCGTCATGGTAGATATTCTCTGCCATCTGCCATATCTGAAGGATGTTGTCTTCGGCGACGCTAGCAATCACCCAGTCCTCGCATGGGTTCCAGGAGAAGTCAGAGATTTTGCTTGTATGGCCTCCGTGAATGAACAGCAGCTCAGGAGGGCCATCTTCCGCATCCTCTGGGGTCTGCTCCTGGTCAATTCTGTGAACACAAAGGTCATGTTTAGTATTCACGTCAATAATTATTTAAAAAAATCAAAAATGAAACCATCATGACTATGAATATAGAAAGAGCACTTAGCTTCAGTAGACTAAAACGATTTTTTAAAAAAAATGTCCTTTGGTGAAAAAAAACCACAAGGCATGAATTTAAGACAGCCTATTTTAGTCTGATACGTTATTTTCAACTTATTTGCCAAGTTTATCTACTTATTTGCTTATCTTCTATTTTGTAAATGCAAATGTTTCGATATTTTTGGTCCGTTCTTTTTTATTTTGTTGAAGATGTGTTAAAAAGCACATTAAATGAAGTGTGCTGGACTCTTCAAGCCGCTTCAAAAAACTCCCAAAGTTCAGCTTTTTAGCAAATGAGAAAATCAGCAATTTAGCAAAGATAAGTCGAAAAGAACATTTGAGATGATTTCAGCTGAATCGCTAGATTGTTGAAAGTTGAACTTTAGGAGCTCCTAGAAGCAGCTTAAAAAAACTTGTCCACTTGGTTCGACAGTTTTTAAAAGCTTTGAGAAGCCACTTCGAAATTTTCGAGAAGTAGAGTCAAAGCGTTTGGCTTTTAGAAACATGCTGGCCGAATTGCCAATAAGCAGTTTAGAACAATTTAAGCTAATGCCTTCTAGCACAACTGCACGAGTGAGCAACGCTCACTAGTCACCAGCACAAAAGAAATAGCAGAACTATGTAACCAAAGATTTTTTTAAAAAAATGCGCTGGTGAAAGGGGGAAATAATATAATTATTGATATGGATGGCTTTTTTTTTTACCTGCTTAGGTCCCAAACCATGAGCCTTCTGCCCAGACAACAAGATGCAAGTATAGTTTCATTATTTGGGCTCCACCCAACTTGAAATACTTCCTCTCTGGTTACACAACATATTAACAGCTTATGAGTAGTACTCAAAAATCAACGCTTCACATGCATAAGCAATATGTCCAACAATAAACATGCTATATCTTGTAAGTTATTTTGTCAGCTAAAAGGAGGCAGATTCTGGGGGGTCACCGCCGGCAATGATTATATATGGGGCGATGCATGCAAGATCCAAACTCGATGGTAGCACAAGACAAGGATTTATACAGGTTCAGGCCCTCATGGCGGAGGTAATACCCTACGTCCTGTGCTCTGGGATTATATGGGGTATATGTGTACAAGATGATCAGGAGATCAAGATGTAGATGAAGATCTAGATGCGGATGCCGAACTATGGCCCCCTACCCCCTTTATATAGTGGAGGGGGTAGGGTTACAAGGAGGAGTCCTAGTCGGTTACGAGGTAGGATTCCTATCTCTACCGAATATGGATATATCCGGGTTTACAATTATAGTCCCCTTACAAATCGGGATTGCCTTCTATCTTCAAGTCTTCCTTGCCGGTCAAGTCTTCTAGAGGCCGAGTGGCCCTCGTCCTTATCCACCCGACTTGGTCCATCCCCTGTCGGGTGGTCTCTTAGGCCCGTCGTGTGGATACCCGGGGTCTATGTTGTCCACAAGTGCATATTAAGTTTGCTCATGTTCAATGTATAGCATTGTTTGTTCTTATAATTGAGCATTTGAAATTTTATGCTGATAACAAGTAAGAATACGAGTCATGACTATGTCGCATTAATTGGTGACCCAAAGTATTGAAAAGATTGTATGAGTATTTGGGTCAGAATAGGGGCAAAACGATAAGAAGTTGGACTAGAAATTATTATGTTGACAATAAGATCCTAGATTAGGCATCTGGTCATAGATATTATCCCAAAGTTGAAAAGATAACCCACTATATGGGATAATGCAGATTGTCATGACACTATACTGCATTGTGAAGGTCTAACTCACTGCATATGCAGGCCCCTGTTTTATGAATAATGCGTGAAATTATACATTTTCCATGAAAATATCACCACTACAACATACAAACATAGCTATTTAGACGATTTTTGGATCGAAAATTCCATTAATCGTTAAAGGGAATTTTGAATGTATTTTGTTAATAAAGATTGAATCTCCACATAGGGGGAGAAATGCCATATAATTGAATGCCTTGAGATTTTCTCTAAAGAAAGTATCAGAGAAATGATCTTTATAATTAAAATATTTACACGTTGGTTATACTAAACAAAAGTTTAGTTGATGCTCTTGTTATGTGGAAACAAGGAGTTTGTCAGAAATTTGAAGTTACCATTTATGATGGTGTAAATGGATCACTAAGAGTGGAATATCCCGGGATAATAGTATTTCCATGTTTGCTAAGTTTGACTTGTTAGTCAATGATCTAAATATTCGTGGACGCCTGCTAATATTAAATCGAATGACTTAGTCAAAAACAGTATTCCTTGAGAAAAGATCATCATGAAGATGATGCATCCCAGTTGCGCACAAGTTATAATGCAGTGAACGTGTAACAACCATGGATATTCGTTTGGGAAATGACGAATTCTGGTCTATGTTGTTATATCCTTAGTATCAGGATATACAATATGAGAAATGATAAAATATTATCGATAAATTACCTCCAAAGGTTGCTAAAGTACATATCTAGAATTAAAAGTCCATGACATATGGCATAAAAAGTGTGCATATCGGATCTTGAGAAAGCAACTGAGGTTGAACCATATGACATATATAAGTCCTCGAATTGATCAACACTTAATGGGTCATTACACAAATAGTATGGTGATAAAGACTATGGTTCAAATGTCTCCATAAGAAACTATTATTCTTATATGCGAAACATTCCATCATAAGTCAAATCTGGCACATGGCATAAAAGAATATATAGTAAATGGATTTAAAAAAATCTTAGTGATATCCTCGAAGGTATAACAGTTTCTTATGAAAAGAAACATAAAATTGAGACATATATATGCATGAGACTCATACAATATAGTTTCTTCAAAGAAAAAGAATACCTTCCTAAAGGTAATGACATCTTTTTTGGAGAAAGAGTGTTTTATGGAAGAATATTACTTTCAAAAGGAAAGTATTGTTTTGAAAAGATATTTTTCTAGAACGGAAAATACTTACTAGTCAAAATACACCAATTATCCATAGAAGTTGAATTATGACCCATCATAACCCGATGGAATAAAAAAAGATTTTAGAATTTTGCCACATAAGCACATGTGATGAAGTGTGCATCTTTTACAAAGAATAAGAGAATAGCTATATACTCTAATATCTTAGAGATATTAAGTGAATTGGTGTAATTAGTGAAATCCCTTGAAAAGGCTGGTTATACTTTGCTATATAGTGATATGAAATCCCTTGAAAAGGCTGGTTATACTTTGCTATATAGTGATATAACAATGTGTTGTAAATCTTGAAAATCAGGCTATTTTGTTAGATATTTAATCACTAAGAGAAAGTTGTTTAATATCAATACTTTATATGTTTGATATATTATACCTAGAGAATGTATAAGATTTTTTGTAGTGAATAATGAAGATGTTTTTAGGACATTAAGTTCCTAATATTAATGCTATGAGAGTACTAATGCATCGGGCCTGATAGATATGATCGATGTCAATTATTGACAAGATCGAATGCAGTTCTAATATGAGAATTTGAACTGGCAATAAAACCATCTTCATATATCTCCGAATTATTGAAAAGTCTTGCCCTATGTTTGTAGGAAAAAAAATTAAGATGTGATTATGGTGGGATACATAGATTTTGGAAATTTCTTTAATCCGCATATTATAAAATCTCATACTAAATTGTGTATGATGGTATGACATATTATGAAAGTCAAGCATAATGACTTTAGTGGTCACTTCCACCATATCATGAGATAATTGCATTTTATAAGATGTTACATGAGTATGACCAAGTCATGTAATTTTAATGCAATTAAGTCCTTACTATTATCTAGAAAGATAATGGCTTGTATTGCACATATAAATGGGTTATGATACATCACAAGCTTTAGAAGCGTTGTGAAATAAAAATAAATAACGGAGTCTTAATCTAGATCCATTTCAAATCTAGAGAATAAAATAATGCTCTGTCTATTGCATAGTTCAGGGGGAGTAATCTCCAGAACTATAACCCACACAATGAGCCTTGATGATCTTTTAGATCACTTGTTGCACTCTTTTCCTTATATGAGTTTTTAATAAGATTATGTCATAATACGGTTTTTAATGAGGCAATATGACAATACAAGTATTCATATGCGGTGCATTCTTTTCTCCATCCATTTTGTCCTAATGGGTTTTTTTGAGGAGTTTTTAATGAGGCATGTGCATATAAGTTATTTACTAAAGGAGAGTATATGCAATGTACTCTTTTTCTCCGTTCATTTTTTCCATGAGATTTTCGGAAGGAGCTTGAACAAGACATGTGCATTAGGTAATTTAGGCTTTAAGAGGAAGTTTCTAAACTCTTATTTATGATCTTGAGAATCATATATTGCCCTCTTTTCCTTCATTAATTTCCTTGAGAAGGTTCTTATATGAAGGTTTTAACGGGGCAATATAAATACATTGTTTTTATACAATGTAAAGTTGCTAATGCTATACAAGTAATTTGCCCGAGGGGGTGTTGTGAAACGACATATTTGTGGGCAAATTCATAATTAGTTGCTAATGCTAATGGTGGTTATTAACCAAAGAGTGTGGTGGTTCCACATGCTAGAGAGGTGTCTCTTCAAGACACCCATTCATTCTCTATATAAAGGGGCATTGCCCATTATAAAAGCTTGTTTGATCATTCAATAAATCATCCACTCCCTTTTAAATCTCTCTACTCTCTAACGGGAATAATATGGCTCAACAGTGATATCTATGCTAGCAAAAGAACTCAGTTTGCGAAGTCTGGAATGAAACAACATGATGAGAAGAGGGAGTTCCAAGTGGGTGAATCCGTTTTTTTCAAAATTGCAGCCATACACTCAATTTTTGGGGACTAACAGATCATGTCCCAAGTTACCGCTCGAGTACTATGGACCACACGAAACTGTTCAAGGAGTAGGCAAAGCAGCTTATCATCTAACATTACCACTGTCCAGTCAGATCCACCCGATGTTTCATGCTTCCCAATTGAAACCATTTAAACCTGATTTTACTCAGGTTCTACAGAATTAGCTGAACCAGTCGCTTTCGACATATTGGATTCAAAACCAGAGCAAATCCTAGATGGACGCCTTGTATTGTTCCAAGAATAGATATAAGTTATATCCCTCAATCTTGGTGAATCGTCTCTTCAGGATAAAAATCCCTCCCTCCTCAAAATATCCACATCTATCATTATATCTCCTCACTCTATTTTACTATTACCTACTTCAACTTAGACCTGCTCATGGGTAGCCTGATCCGATATACTTGACCCGACCCAACCCGACCAATGCATCAGGTCAGGCCTCAATTTGAAGCCCGACCGTCAGGTTTTAGAAAATCAATCGTGCAGGTTTGACGTTTGAGTTTTCAGGTTTCAGGTCAGGTTCGGGCTTGAATTTATGACCCAATGCACTAGGTCAGTGCTGGCTTGGGCCGACTAATTTTTAGTCAGGTTTTGAAAAACCCGACCCGAACCCGTCCAAACCTGACAAATGATCGGCTACTCTTTCTCTGTAAATTTACTTCAATTCACACTACACTCTAAAATCCTTCATCAGTTTCTCTCCAAAGTTAAGTGATTTCGAGAGACTAATACGGATGCTCTCAAGGCGTCGATGATCTTAGGTGCATTGACCAGTTGAGGCTCTTGAGCTTCTGGAGGCCCATTATTAGCTGACGCTAAGCAGCACGAACACCAAAACCTGCATATCAGGGGGCCGAGAAGTAACCAACCGGTATGTATTATGCTCAAGGTACGAGTACGACCAGCATAAACACATGAGGTTCAATCACAGGAGTTGCCTAAAATCAGCACAGCTAAGTATTATTGTCTTTTTTTTTTGCACCAAAGGATTCAATCAAGGAGCCTTTGCCGGCTCGTCGTTTGGCAAATCATCATCGTCATGGTAGATATTCTCTGCCATCTGCCATATCTGAAGGATGTTGTCTTCGGCGACGCTAGCAATCACCCAGTCCTCGCATGGGTTCCAGGAGAAGTCAGAGATTTTGCTTGTATGGCCTCCGTGAATGAACAGCAGCTCAGGAGGGCCATCTTCCGCATCCTCTGGGGTCTGCTCCTGGTCAATTCTGTGAACACAAAGGTCATGTTTAGTATTCACGTCAATAATTATTTAAAAAAATCAAAAATGAAACCATCATGACTATGAATATAGAAAGAGCACTTAGCTTCAGTAGACTAAAACGATTTTTTAAAAAAAATGTCCTTTGGTGAAAAAAAACCACAAGGCATGAATTTAAGACAGCCTATTTTAGTCTGATACGTTATTTTCAACTTATTTGCCAAGTTTATCTACTTATTTGCTTATCTTCTATTTTGTAAATGCAAATGTTTCGATATTTTTGGTCCGTTCTTTTTTATTTTGTTGAAGATGTGTTAAAAAGCACATTAAATGAAGTGTGCTGGACTCTTCAAGCCGCTTCAAAAAACTATCAAAAGTTCAGCTTTTTAGAAAATGAGAAAATCAGCAATTTAGCAAAGATAACTTGAAAAGAACATTTGAGATGATTTCAGCTGAATCGCTAGATTGTTGAAAGTTGAACTTTAGGAGCTCCTAGAAGCAGCTTAAAAAAACTTGTCCACTTGGTTCGACAGTTTTTAAAAGCTTTGAGAAGCCACTTTGAAATTTTCGAGAAGTAGAGTCAATGCGTTTGGCTTTTAGAAACATGCTGGCCAAATTGCCAAAAAGCTTTGAGAAGCCACTTTGAAATTTTCGAGAAGTAGAGTCAATGCGTTTGGCTTTTAGAAACATGCTGGTCAAATTGCCAATAAGCAGTTAGAACAATTTAAGCTAATGCCTTCTAGCACAAGTGAGCAATGCTCACTAGTCACCAGCACAAAAGAAATAGCAGAACTATGTAACCAAAGATTTTTTAAAAAAAATGCGCTGGTGAAAGGGGGAATAATATAATTATTGATATGGATGGCTGTTTTTACCTGCTTAGGTCCCAAACCATGAGCCTTCTGCCCAGACAACAAGATGCAAGTATAGTTTCATTATTTGGGCTCCACCCAACTTGAAATACTTCCTCTCTGGTTACACAACATATTAACAGCTTATGAGTAGTACTCAAAAATCAACGCTTCACATGCATAAGCAATATGTCCAACAATAAACATGCTATATCTTGTAAGTTATTTTGTCAGCTAAAAGGAGGCAGATTTGAACTGAAAAGCGAATGAACACCAAAACATACTTGTGACAATCAAAGGTGTGCAGGGAAGTATCAATCTTCCGAAGATCAAATAATTTGACAGTCTTATCTGTGGAACCAGTTGCAACAACCCATTCATTGAAGGGGTTAAAAGCCAGGCAATTCACCTAAGCATAAAGAATGCATCAGAAAACAATAATATAAATAGGCACCCCATTTTAGGAACCACATGCTAGACTTAAAGTACATTAAGCACAATTTAAGTATATATGATGCACCTGTATCATATGCGTTTCATAGCCCTAGTTACATAATAATAGAACAATGCAAATAAGCATCATGTGTTAACTACTTCCTGCTGCTGGGTAGATGCATTGCACTTTCCTTAGGACGCCCTTGCATAATTTTGTTGGCAAACAATCCACAAAGACAGGATTTTGAATGATGAAACTATGAAGACCCCTCATTGTATTCAATCACTAATCTGTTTTGTGTCATTTCACAATCATCAAGTGCTCACTTCAGACGAAGATTCATGACCATAAAATAAAATAAATCTATTCCTTAGTATGATATAGTATAACAGTATTCACTATTCAGAAAGAGAGAATAGAGATTCGAGGTTCAGAAGGAAGCTTACCTCACCCTGGTGTGCCACTACAGACTGTACAGGTTTAGTAGGTGCAGAACTACGCAAGTCCCAAATAAGAAGATGATGATCATCACCTACTGAGCCAAATAAATATTCATGCCTCAAATGCCAAGCAACATCTTCAACAACACCATCATGAAACTGCCACAGAAAAAAATCAAAGTATTATAGCATTAAACAAGAGTAACTAACATAGATTGTGAGACTGCTGTACTGATTATTTTGTTATCTTTCATCCAATAGATGCCATAGGACTTGTGTACTCAAAACATTTTAAATTTTGAACACAAAGAATCACGGCAATGTTCATGTTGGATATATGAAATAATATCAGCTGAATTTTTATTAAATAGTATTTTGCATGATATTATACTCTTGCTAACATATAGCTAGAAAAAGTTAAAGGTCCAATGCACATATTGCAGACCATATCGATGTCAAAACAGACCATGAAAAAAGATTTTTTTTTTTCATTAACAGTTCATAAAAAAAACTCCTGGTGCGACGTATATTGTGGTCATCACATCACCCCTGTTTTCCTAAAAGGTGGAGCATTTTCCCTAAATCCATTTGACCAAATATATTTCCAATTCAGATATTGCAGCAGGTTGATGGCGCGAAACTGCATTTTATGACAGAAGTTTTCACTAACAGCTAGTGAACCAAACAGGTGGGAAACTCCTGGATTACAATGCAGAGGTAACATGTCCTACTGTAAAATGCAGAGCATCTTTCTATTCTTAGTTATCTAAGTAATGAGAATTTAACTTTCCAATCTGCTATATAGGCAAATCTAAATTCTTTCATACCCACTACATAATTATAATACAATGAAATGTTAATAGCATCAAAAATGTATTATAGTGTTATTTCTCCAAGCTGGTAAACCAAATATTTTTGAATGCTAACATTCCAAACAGACAACACCAAATATCCAGAGAATCAGAGTGAAGTGTGCAAATCTGAAGAGCAGAACTCCTTAAAAATATCCTTACACTAACACACCCAGATGGAAAGAGGATCATGAGTCATACCTTAAAAATCTGAAGAGCGTCGAGAGTTTTGTTTTTACTATTCGCTTTGATGTCCCATAAACAAATTTGAGCATCATCGGATCCACTCAGCAAATGACCTTCTTTAAAGATACTCCAGGACAAACCATACCCTTCAGACATGTGTCCCTTAAGCCGTAAATCAGGATTACACGCACCATCCAATGGAGGCTTTGATGGGTGCTTGCTATAATCGAAGACATACACTTCTGCACTGACTGTCTTGGTGGCAATTATAAATGAATTTTGTGGCATATAACGAGCTCGATTAACCTCTCCATCATGATTTATCTGTTGAACTATTTGCACCTAGAAAACGGAGAAAATATATGTCAACTGTGATATATTGCCAATGGCAAAAGCAAGATAAAGAGCCAGAACACATTATACATGCATTGAAGACCACTTCACTAAAGCACTTCTTTTAGAAATATACATGAAAATATGACACAGATGCAACTATTTTTAAAAAAAATAGCAACATGTGAAAAATTATAGATGCAGATAGAAACAACATTGTATTGAATAAACAGACATAACTTAATGCACATCAAAATGCTGGAACATGTGAAAAGGATGCTTGAATAGTTGAATTAAAGGAGTCTATTCCTATCATCCAGCCTCCATCTAAATCACAAATATTACCATTCTGGCACGAGTGCACACCAAGCAGGATTATTCAAATCTATTGGTTATGGCCTTTATGGTAGCGGTGTACAGTAAACACTAATACTAGTAGGCAAAACAAAAGGGAACAACAATAATAGATGAACCAAAAAAATTCAGATACAATAAAAAAAAATCCATGTAGCGCTTTTTATTGCAGCAACTTGGCTAAGTAAATACAATATCATATACAGACCAGCTTAAACTTCCAGCTTATGTCAACAGTAGAGAGAAAACATAGACATGAAAACATGTTCATATATATTCAAAAGAGAGACTAATATGAAATAGATAGCAGGTTAAACTTTATATTTGTATGGCAACAAAGTACATAAAGATTCATGAAAACAAGAAAATAAATATAAAAATATAACAGGATCAGCAAGTGTCTGAATAGAAAAACTGAATGTTCCTTAAAGTATCTGAAAAACTGAGTATTGTGTTTGGGCTAAGGCCAGCATGGGTGGTATGGTCCAAGTCTAGGGCTGGTGAGGGCTTCTAACTTCACTCTAGCATTGGGCTTACATACGACTGGGATTGATAGAGCCCGGTTATGAAGATGTAATCAATCACTGATGTGTACTTGTGTAGGTTTAGCAGCAGTACAATTGCATGGCAGCTAAATCAAAGTAAGAAGGTTGGAATCCACACGAAAACAAACCCAAGAATAGGTACAAATGAAGAACATCACAAGAACCTTATACCATTCTGAAAGGGGGTCCTCTTACCAAATGAAAAAGAGAGAGAACTCAATAAAGATAAAGAACACGACAAAGGTAACACCTGAAACCAAGAGATTAACCAAAAATAGAAAACTGCACTGAAACATAGACAGAAAAAGGAGGGTGTGGGATAAAAGATCCCCAAAACAAAATTGCAACCTGCATATTAGCAATTGGGACTGCAAAAGATTTCCTTTTTTTTCAATTTTTTAGAAGAGGCGACCTCAGGATATCTGCCCTGGTATACATGCGCTACAGCGGCTTAGCTATATGCCTCCTGAGGTAGCCAACCAAGCACAGCTTGTTTTGCAATAGGAATGAATTTGGAAAGTTATAGCCCAATTATTACACAGGCAAAGTAGATAACTGGAATATAAGTATATGACTGATCAGGGTCTCACGAAGCTTGAACAAACCATCACCTTGACCCAGTAATGAACAAAAAGTGGGCTTTTTTACTCATCTTTTGATGATATATATATATGAGACTAGCAAACACAAGTTCCATAAGGCGAATTTTTTTTGTTATACTTCAATCTTACATGAATTGTTGTATGAATCCATCACAGTACGATGCCTCACATATAAAAAGACCCTATTTCCATGAAATAGATCAAACAGATTCATAAGAAGTGAACCCGGCAAACTGTCCAAAACCCTTAAACCCTTTGTGGTACACCACAATGCACCAGCACGACCACCGTCTGGGATATTTGAGTCCACAATTGAACAGAACAAACATGCTCGTAATTATGCTAGGTAGCATCCATCTTAGCCCAAAACCCCAACTAGCCACAACGAACGAATGAACACAAATCCCTTTTTCCTCACAAAATTGTCGCTTCCTCCCACTACATGAGTAACCAAAACACACCAGAATACCAAGCAATCAGCACGGAAACCGAAGGCCTCCACGTACAAGCAAATCAAGAATCCACAAGCCCACAAGCACAGCACAGCACAGCATAGCACGAGTGGAAAAAATTCATAGAGAGAGAGAGGATGAGGTGCGAGATATTATACCTTGCCGGATGCGGCGCCGAAGCCTCCGACTTCGGCGTGGTCGTCGTCGTAGTGGCGGGCGTCGGCTTCGGCGTCGTTGAGGGGGAGCTGGACCTGGGCGAGCATGAGGTAGTTGGGCTCGTTGTCGGAGGTGTGCGTGCCGAGGACCATCTTCTGGACGGAATGGTCCTTGCCGGGAGGCTCGGCGCGGTCGGGGAGCCACTGCACGGTGAGCGACGGCCACTCGAGCGCGTGGGTGATGACGAGGTCGTAGAGGAAGGGCGTGTTCTTCTTCCAGATCTTGTACTCCTCGTTGATCAGCCGCTCCTCCACCTCGGCGCGGAAGTCCTCCTCCTCGGCGGCGGCGCCGCCTGCCTTCGGCATGGCGGCCTCCCTCGCCTCCTAGGGTTAGGGTTTGGGGGGAGGCGGGGTTTGGATTGGAGGCGGGGAGAATTGGCGGGAGGCAGTGGGCATGGGACGGAGGAACACTCGGGTTGAGGAAAACCGAAGACTATAAAGAAGAAAGAAAAAAGGAGCCAAAAGCTGAGGTGTTTTATGGGTCGAGCTGGGCCTCGCTGCTTAACTTAACTGGAGCCCGAGGCCTGGCTACGAGGTGCCTCCCTTCTCGCGTAAGGCCCAAACGTTCGTACGGTACGTCGGTACCGGGTTGGGAACGGTGACAACAGATCTGAACTATCAGATTCATCGAGAGCGGCCTAGATCAGAAAAGGCGAAACCTCTTTTCTTATTTAAAAACACTTTCACGAAAAACCTTTAACTTTTCAAATGTAAAGGGGCTTCCATCTTTTCAGATTTAGGCCACTTCTCGTGCATCTAATGGCTCAGATATGTTGTTAGCATATTAGCACTCAATAAATATTTGCATTGCATATGTTGCCTGGGAAGAATCCCATAAATTATTGTGCAGCAAGGTAGATAGTGAAAAGGGTGTGAATGGACAGAGTAAATTACGCTTCTGTGTATAAAAAGTTAAATTGCACGATAGAAAAGTAACGGATGTATCATGGTTCAAATTATGTAAATTGCACGTTGGATAAAGTTATCCCAAGTGTTTGAATAGGTCTTAAATTATTACTATAAGACTATAATTGTGCTACACGTCGGATGTCTGATGCGAGCTCGTCGGACAACGCGCGAGCTGTCCATCTCATGCACATGATTCGTCTCATGCGCAATGCATTTCTTCATCTTACCGTTCCATTTGCAACAACTTATCCTTCCACTGGAACAAAAACATTCTATGCAACAAAAACATTCCATAGTTGTTACGCCATCTGCTGCAATAAACAATCACAATTCCTCCCCCCTAGACCCCAGCTGTGTCTCCCATAAAAAAGTTGTAGCGTCTGAAATCAAATGTTTCAGTATGTTAAATCAAACGTTGCAATAAAAAATGTTGCACCAAAATGTTGTACAAAAAAATGTTGTTGTATTTCTCAGTGTAACATTGTCATACACGGACCGAAACATACGCATATAACTGCTGAAACATTTTAATTAACTTCTATAATACGACAGTATACCTGTATACCTGCTGAAATAATTGAATTGGTCTACTTGAATATTTTAATTTGCCTACCGAAACATGTTCATATACCAACGAAACATGTTCATATACCAACCGGACCATTCAATTGACCTACTTGCGTATGCGGATTGAAACATGCTTGTATACTAAATGTTGCAAAAAAAAAAAAAGTTGTGGTATTTCTATGTGCAACATTATTCGACAACATGTGAAATAGAAAATAAGACATTAAAACATTTTTCAACAAGATGTGAAATAAAAATATCGGTATAGCATTTTTCAATGACATATGAAACAAAAAAACATGTTGTTGAACATTTCCCAACAACATATTAAACAAAACTAAAAACTTGAGAGCACAAAGCAACGCGCATCTTATGTCTTTTTTTGTTAGATGCATTATGAAGGGGGTCATGGGAATGGGGAACGCTAGATCTATAGCCTTAAAAACACAATGCGAGAAGTGTGTATAGACTAGTGATGAGGACATCAGCACATCGGATACAAACATGAGAGCAACGATCAATATTCAAGGACATATTACACGAGAGCATGCACGACAACTAAATTAACAGGTAAGCTCGTTTCATGGATTGCATAATTTTGATTTGGAGAATAGACCGCTACCTAATAAGATTGTTATGCTTAGGAACTTGGGCAAGAATTGGCTAGGGCCATTAAATCACCGGGACACCAACCAAAGTAATAAAGCAAGGTGGGGATGCAAATGGACTCAGCTCGGTCTTCAATGACAAAACTAACTTTAAAACGTCATAAAAAGCGCAAATAGACTTCGTTTGGGGCGTATAATCACTTGTTGGAAAGCTTTTTTCGTGCTCTTTCCAATGGATGTGGACTCATATCAAAATTCCACTTAAGTCCATTGCAGCAAGCCAAAACATCAACTTATATCATTCTCTTGTGTTGCACCATCATCAATGGTTGGGTTGAAGTGACGTCAGACCACTTCCTAGCAGCCATCTCATGGCTACATATAGTGGACAATTTTCCTTTTTTACTTAGGTTTTGTTTAGAACAGTTGCTCCCTAAGAGCATCACAACAAACCCTCTATACCACTCTGTAAAACACTATTCATAGGATGGTACAGAGGGGCTGTTGGGGATGCTCTAAGTGTGGAACTTTGTTACTTGTTCTCCTGAATCGGCTAGAACAACAATAAACAAGTTCAGAACCTCAGTTTGTGTGCATGCGTCAACCTTGTTCTTGCTGGTTCTTTGACCGCTGGCAAGAATAAACCTTCGTGGTCATATCATCTAGGCTTTGGCATGGTTGATAACAACTAGAAGTGTTGTTTAGCGATTGCGTACACTTATCCTCGTGTGGTTCGTAACCGGATCGTCAAAGTCATCCTCCGCCCAATCGAAGTTATCCACTCACTGGAAGATCGGACAAACCTCTAAGCGCATCAACTAGGTGCACCGTGGACTAACTACTCACATCACAACTTTTTGTGAATTGAGCTAGAGCGTGTAGATCCACGGCAGGGTCATGATGACATGTCCAAAGCGCATCGGGCACGCATAAGGTAGCATTTTCGTAAAATTGTAAATTTAATTACTCGAAGTTGTTCAATTGGTTCAAATGAGATTCAAAATGTCATGAATTGTGTGGACAACCTCACAACAATATCAACTTTTCATGTGCGAGCCGAAAAGAACCCCTTGCGCCATCCTGATGCCCTCTCATCTTCCTAGTTCAGCGATCAGATTCAGTGCTATAGCCCGCAACACAGCAAAATGCTACAGTAGTAAATAGTGACTCGCAACAGTGAATTTTCGCTACAGTGTTTCTTGAACAGTGCCCAGGTCAATCTTACCTCCCCCTTTCTCATCCAATGGTTAGAAAGTAATGTTACAACACTGTAGCTTGGTAACATTACTATGCAATGTTAGTGGATATGAATCCTCCTTCCTACCCTTCTCTCTTTGTCCCTTTGAACACCTGATACCTGATACCGCTAGGGTGTAAATTTGAACATCATGAAAACCTGCTTACCTCGAGGGGATCTGCAAAAGAGAAGAAACGGGAAAAAAAATGAGCCAGTGATTAGGTGATGGAATCAAAACCAGATGGGAGTACATAAGGGTAGCTGAGCTGGTTGCATTCCGATTGTGGGAGCTATAGGTCGAGATTTGATTTCCAATTCTCATCATTTTTTTTTTGGTGTTTGTGCAATTTATAGCGTGTGTGTTCAGAGACGCGTGTGAGGATGAATTTGTGTGCTCTTTTTGGTACCCTCTGAAAAAACAGACGGGAGTCCGGTTCTGAAATTGTTTTGTTCAATTTTTATTAGAATCGAGTGCTAAAAAATCGAGTGCTTCTGTTCTTGTCCCTCCTCCAAACTCCCGTTGTTTTCTGGTGCGCCTTTGACAATACATAACAAGATTATGAATAATCCAACGATAATCTGCCAGATACAGCAGAATGATTAGACAAAGTGAAAAGAAATGGAGTATTAATCTACGCTCAGTTATATTCTATTACAACTGTATATACAAAAGCAAGCATACGTTCCTCGAAGTGGGAATTTCCTGCAACAACAAAAGGTACAGATCATATAATTCTTGGCTCGGTTCTCAAGAAGAGGAACCATATAACTCTTTGCTGCGCAACTATCTTAAATAACAAATTTAGGCGCTAAACCGACTAATCCAGAGGACTTTCAAGGTCTGGTCTTTGGTCCATCGTCTCTGCCATCGCGCCATCAGGGAAAGCATCCGGATACGTTGCTGATAGTCTCGATTTCATGCTTCTACACAAAAATAATGTAAGAAAGCTTGCTAAGTGGGAAAAATTTTGTATAAGTACAGTTAGAATGCACACTCAGGGATAAAACACACAGACACAACCAGACCAGAAAATTACAAAAATAGAGGTGGAATTGAGAACAATCAACTTAAATAACTGGCAGGGCAAGATACCTCAGCTTCATGAAAATATGTTCAAGATCAGCCTTCATGGACTTGAGAAGGCGAGTTTTACAAGCAAAGTCACTAGAAACCTCCGCAAAGCATTGTTCAGAGTACTCGTTAAAATGCATGAGAACTGCATTACTATCTTGCAATCTCCCCAGTCTGCAAAGTAATGCAAAATCACAATATGGATGACTGTTAGTGAGAACTGTACATATGTTCTACTTAGATGAAGACAGGGAAGCAATATTATGAACTTAAAGCCCCCTGAACTTCTGAACCAGCAATTGATTTAAATAAAATTCATACTGAATATAATCGATTACTCCCCTATCCCATTAACAAGTACGGACACAGCTAATCATAGAGCTAACATCACAGAAATCAGATCAAGAACAAGCATGCCTGAGGAAAAAATGAATCAGATCATTCAATATTCTTCATGACTAAATGGGGCATATAAATTTTTTTAGGATGCTGGTCTCATGTTCAATTAATATTCTTCATGCCTAATGGGGCATATAATTTTTTTAGGATGCTGGCCTCATGTTTGATCTGGTAGACGTTTTGCCAAACAAAAAACACCGAATCCTACCCTTTTCGCATCAAACCACAACCCTGTTCTCAACTCCTGGCTTCCTGGCTTCTCCAACTCCTAGCTCCCAGCTCCCTTCCCTGTTTTCCTTGCCACACCACTTCGTATTCAAGGCAGACCTTCAACTGATGCTTCCTCAGAGAATAGTGGATGTTTCCAGGTTCATCCTCTGTGTGATGTTCCCTAAGCTAGATTCTTTTGATGAAGGAAAAGTATGGATTCACAACTGCATTGTTAATCATACTGGATCTGCTCCTCTTAGCATCCTTCGCACTACTTCTGCGGATGCCCTGCCCTACTTGAGCTCTCTACCATTAACCAAAGACTTTGATTCACTCAGAGAAGCAAGTTACTCATGATAATTGAATCTTTGGATTCTTTCCACATAAACAGAGTGATAATGTTTCCACAGAATCTTTCAATGAGCAAGCTTGGATCTCCTTAGCGAATTTCCCACTTGCTTACACAAATGAAGAAGCAGTTCATATGGCTATCTCAGGGTCAAAGACTCAAAGTTACTCCAGAATTCACAACACGAGTACTGAATGGTCCATGGAAAATTGAATTGACAAAGCTTCACCAGTTTTTAATATTACTGGCAGGGTCGCCATTTATTTTCAGTTCATTTGAATTTGAAATAAATTGTCCAAAATTATTTTGGTGGTAAGCCACACCAAAATTTCAGGGATTTTGGCTCATACAAATCAGTAAATTCAAATTTTGCTTAAAAAAACCAAAAAAACTACTCAAAGTATATTCATTCTTCAAATAAAAAACACTTGGCCTTCTCTAGAAGTATAATAGCATAATTTTTAATACATACTTTTAAAAAATAAATAGTAAAATATTCCAACTGTATTTTAGGTCAAATCTTAAAGCATTTTTTACAGATTGTATGAACAACTCTTTAAGAATGAAGATTCCAAGTATGGGTAAGGTAAATCATGTCAGTGTATAATGTATAACGCATACAGCAAGCAATGCAAGGTCTTTGAGCAAAATTGATACACTTAAAGCGACATAATACTGGATCAGTGGTTTTCTTTTAAAAGAGGGCAGGAGAACCAGCGTCCTATTTCATTGATCAGCAGGAGAAAATAAAATAAAAAGCCCATGCAAGCACGGGGTACAACCACAACACTCTGCTGCAACACCAGCCAAAGCCAGACACACCTCCGGCAACCACCAGGAACACCACCTACAGGGGAGAAACAAGGAATGCAGCCTCACCGCTGCTAACTAGGCCAAAAGCCGAACAGATACAGAAGGAGAAGGGGAGACACCACCAACACTGACACAGCGACAAAAGACTCCTGGAGCAGCAGACCCAACGAAAACCCATAGCGCAAAACAGCAACCACGGCGTCTTCAACGAGGTAGCAACGAGAAGAACCAGCCGCCGTAAAAAAACAGCTAGGGTTTTCATCCGGAGTAGGGGAAGGTTCGAAAGGTGATGCCTCCAACGAGGGAACGACACCAGAGGTACCAGCCCAAAAGGGCAGGGCATTCGATCAGGACCTTCCCTACTAGCGCACAAGGCAGAGGCCGCCAAAGGTCGAAAGCACCAGAAGAACCGAGCCGTCGGACAAAGACACAGAGCCGGAGAGCATGCACGAACGCCGCCACCCGACGCGGAAGACGCCGCCCACGCCACCTAGCACCTCGGAGAAAGGGAGGGTCAAGATGGCAGGGACAAGACCAGGTCAAGAGGCAGAGAGCATGGACGCTGTCGGAGAAAGGTCGCCAGCCAACGCCGCTGGAGAGGGGCCACCACACCCGGTGGTCTGCGCACGGGAAGCAAAGGAGACTAGACGCCGCGCCACCCGGGCGACGCAAGCCGAACCCCGCCACTAACCCAGAAAACTCCACCCTACGGCATCGAGCACCTTGAAAGGGAGGGGAGGGCAAGGAGGCAAGGATGGGACCAGGCTAGAGACAGGGGGCGTCGCTTCGCCGAAGAACAGGCAACGACCCACCACGCCACCACGGAAGGAGCCAAGAAGCCGCCGAACACACGTCCTTGGAGCCCACGTGCCCCGTCCACTCTGGCCAGCTACCGAAACGGATCCCCCAAGCGGCCTCCACCGAGACGAGCTCAGGAGGAGGGAGAAGGGGAAGATGCCGATGCCGAGCTCCGAGGTCACCGGGCCCACGACCTTGGAGCACACTCCGACCGCTTCGGCCAACACATCGCCAAATCCGGGCCTCCTGCCCACGGATCCAGCCTCACAAAGCGATCCCTCCCATGCGGTCTCCGCAAAGACGGGCCCAGGAGGAGATGAAGGAAGAAGCAAGAGGGAAAACCGACGCTGAGCTCCACCATTGCGCGCGAAGGCGGGGACGAAGAAGAGAAATCAAGCGTCAAGCGAGAGCCACCGAAGAACAGACAACGGCCCCCCACATCACCATGGGAGGAGCCGAGAGGCAGCTGGACACACGCCCCTGGAGCCCACCTGCTCCGTGCGCTCTAGCCAGCTATCGAAGCGAACCCCCAAGCGACCCCCACGACAGGCTTAGGGGAAGGGGGAAGAAGGAAAAGTTGGTGCCGAGCTCCGCCAAGCTACGTGGCCACCGAACCCACGACCCTGAAGCACGACCACTCCGGCCGCTCTGGCCAACCACCGCTGGATCTGGGCCTCTTCCCAAGGATCCAACCTCTCACGAAGAGGTCCCCCCAGGCGGCCTCCACCAAGACGGAGCCCTGCCGCAAGGAGGAGCCATCAGCATCGGCAGGGGGCGGCGCCGTCGCGGGCACCACGACAGCCGGCCACCACACTCCGCCACGGTCGGCCATCGCCAAGCACAAGCAGAGCTGGACGACGCCGAGGAGGGCTACACCGCCAGCACTTAGGGCACCGCAAAGGCGCTAGCCATGCGAGTGAAGCGTTGCCGTCATGCCCCCGCTGCAACATCCCAAATCTGGGGGGAACGGGAGAGGCCACAACGCAGCCAATGCGGAGAAAGGCCGCGACGCCCCCGCGCCCTCGTCGACCACCGCCGCAGGCCACCCCAACTGTCGCCGCCGAACCTCGCCGGCCACCGCCGCAAAAGGCGGAGCGAGGAAGAGGAGGAAGCCCCGCCTTGCTGCTCCACGCTTGTGGACGTGGTGCAGCCGGGGGAGCGCGAGAAGGAGACCAAGAGGGAGGGAGGCGCCCTCCGGCGGCTACGGCGGCGGCGGCTAGGGGGAAACCCTAGCCGTCCGCTGAGTTGCCCGCGCGCCTCCTCTTTTCTCAGTGGCTTTTTGATAGTAGCAATAGCACACAGAATATACTTCTACTTATTTACCTGTCTACCAAAATTTGCTCCTGAAGCAGGGACAGCTTGGTATGCAATTGGGGGCAACATGGATGTTTAGGATGCAAGGAGGAAGACAGTCCCAACAGAGAGGAGGCAATAAACAGTGGAACAGTCAAAATTGGCACATGGCAAAGGGACGCCAGCAATATTGTTATCTTTAATATGGCAGAGGAGATCATGATGTGTTCATGTGTAACACAATACGAGAGAATTTTATATATAACTTATAACCGCCTGTTGTTTCTAAAACTAGATAGAGGTGTCAGAATATGAATCAGATTCAGGTGTCAGATTCAGCACATTTCCTTTGGGCACAGGGTCAAGCAATATTGCTCAATAATGTACATGGGTGAAAAAATCCGTAAAAGATACAATTACTACTTTAACAAGCTGACCTAAACATGTATGAAAAGATCACCAAAGGACATAATTATCTTGCAACGCAAATGTCGCAGCTTGGAAAAATTTTACAATCAATAATCAAGATCACATGTTTCAAGCCGACAACATGTAAGATCCAAAATACCAACAGACAATGAGACAAACAGAGCATGAATTTGCTTTGCATCACTAGAAACCACCGACCAAGTCTGAAACGTCTTGGTAGTTGGTTTAAGCATGGTCGATCGAGAATCGCATACATCAATGCACGCACATCTTCACTTGCGGCCAGAAAAATTCCTGCCGTATTGTATTCAACTTTGTGTACATAGCATTGCAGACTTTCAGTTTTTCCGAATAAACTGAATTCACGTCGACACTGGAGACACAACATCAAATGACCAGTCCGCGCTCGGATATTCTTGATGGGATCATGAATCAGCAATGTCCGTGAGACCCCAATGTCCGTGAGACCCCAACCCTAAACCAACTACAAGCTCCTACAGGCCATTGACGCGTACAAGTAGAAGCGGAGGATCCAAACCCTGTTCCGGGTAATTTTCGCCAGAGAACGCGAAAATTGCCAAATCCATCAGTTTATGGATGGACAGTAGGTACAGGAGCGCTCTCATCTACCGGAACAAAGCAATTCGTGAAGGGGATCAAGGGAGAGAAGGAGGGAGGGAGGGAGAGGGAAACCACATGATGTGCTGCGACTGCTTGATGGAGGCCACCTCGTCGGCGTCGACCAGCGTCCTGAACTGCGCCGCCACCTCTGCGGCCGCCGCGGCGGTCTCCGGCGGTTGCGGCTTCTCCATGGCTCGCCTCGCCTCCCGAGTCCCGACAGGTTCCTGAGTCCAGACTTCCAGTCCAGTGCAGTCCAAAGCTGTAGGCCTACGGCCTATCACGACTAGCAGAGGGCTGCTGGGCCGTCGCAAGTGGGTCTGTGCAAAATGAAAAGGAAAAAGTCCAATTTACCTCCCTCTACTATTGCAGAAGTTCATTTTTCCTCCCTCAACTCATTTGTGGCCGTTCGATGCAAGATTGGACGGCCAGATCTCACCCATTTAACACAGAGGGAGGCAAAGTGAACTTTTTCAATAGTACAGAGAGGCAATGTGGACTTCTTCCAAATGGAAAAATGGTTCGGCCTAGGCCCAATAAAGAGACACGAGACCAGCAAGACATCCACACACGCTGGGGGGAAATTCATTGTAATTAGATCATCTCCGACAATTTTCTCATTATTTATTTTATTCCCTATATTTTTTTCTTCATTCCCTACCATCTCCAATAACATCCCTTCAAAAAAAAATCGTCAAGAGAACAAAGAGAGAATTTCCTTCTGAAAGGAATGCATGAAAAAAAATTCTCTCGAAGAGAACAAAATCTGTTAGAGCATCTTAAGAGAGCATAATCTCTTCATGAAGGACAAATGGTCCTCGAAGAGATACCGTTGAAAATGGTACTCCCCTCTCCTCGGAGTTGGCGGCCTCCACCTCTTCCTCCGACTCATAGTGCGACAGGCTTGGCTTGACCTTTTCTACTAGCCACCTTCCCGGAGACTCTTCTAGCCAATTTCGTGACGCATGTTCATATTTTTTTATTCATTAAATACCATGGTTTGCAAACCGACTATGACACATATTCCACTGTAAAGAAAAGGTAAAGTAAGTACACGTACTTGGTCATGTAGAGGCCGTAGGGGCAGCGTCGAGCGACCAGGGAGGCTTCCGGGGGCAGCCAAGGAGGCGTCGGGGCAGCTCAGGAGGGCTCAAGAGCGGCGGCGGCCGCCCAGAGAGGTGTTGGTGTCTGGTGGCAACAACGTTGCGTGGCGGTGCCGATGGGTTGTAGAGGCAGCAAGGGAGCCAGTAGCGTCAGGGCATCGCCAGGGCGCGCGGGTAGGACGGCCAGGGAGGCAATGGCGTCGGGCAGCAGCGGCAGGGAAACGAAGGAACTGACAGCGGGAACAGAGAGGTGGCGGCGTGATGGGACTCGGGTAAGTTGTTGTTGCTAGAGCACACACATGCAAGTGGAAGACACATATTGACTGGGCCCACTTGCATGGCCACTACGGCCTAGAAAGCCACTAGAGCTTCCCGACCAGACCCACATGGCTTTGAGATAGATCACTGTCGGCGGTTTAGTGCCAGCCGACGATACAGGTTAACTTGTGTTGTCGGCCTACCTAAACCCAACGTCACAGGGGGCACCATCGTTGCATCTGTAAAGGCTTTGTTTTGCCATTTATTTCAATGAAATATGGTTCTACATGTTCAAAAATCTATTCCAACTTATTTCTTGGATATGCATCATGTGGCGCTCCTCGATCGCTACGATCTGCCCTGCTCAAGAACAATACAACTCACAACGCGCATAACCCTCTTCCTCATCGAACAATTAGTTATATAGGACCATGGTATGTAACTACTAGACATTTACTAATGCTAGTGTGAAGTACAACCATCCTAAATAATTTTGTGATTTTAAAATCGTTAGATACAGATTTTTAATGAATTTACAAAGTTAAAAACAGACTAAAATGGAATTGCATGTGTCGTCAGCCAGTGCTGAGGCTGACGAAACTAATTGGCACTGACTCCACATGACATCCACCGGGAGCCTCACATGTTGCCATAGAAGGACCTGTGTTGGTGGCCATCCATAAGCCACCGACAAAGAGTGCACCCAGATCCACATACCAGGCCACAGACCGGCATGGAACACGCGGGAGACTATCAAGTTTGTGTCGACGGCCTTGGCTTATACCATCGATACAGAATATTTTGAAAAAGAAGCTAGTTGGTTCAATGTTCTTATCGAGCAAAGGGGGATAGAAAACTTTCTTAAGGTTAACATTTGCGTCGGCGAAAAGCACAAAGGCCATCGACACAGATCCCATCTCGGGCCCTCCTATTAGGCCATGGAAGACATTGGCACGAGAACGTCCCCCAACAGCTCTGTGTTGGCGGCCAATTACAAACCGACAACACAGAATTACTCGGGCCCACCTGCCAGGCCATGAAAGGTGTTCGCATGGGAACCTCCAAAAAGGGCTCTGTGAGCATCATTGAGCCCTAATTCTTTTAGTGGCATTGATGACGTATACATTTGCGCTAGGGAGTTCTTGGACCGTTCATGGAACCCTAGCAAAGCTTCGGCGAACATTTGAGCTGCTTCAAGATGATCTAAGCATGACCGGACGAGTGAAGAGGTCATGTGTAAGAGTAGCTAGATTTTACTTTTGTCGTCGTTGCTTCAAGAGGGGTCTAATTGTTTCGAACGTGCTGAGTCTCCCCTTGTCTTAGCCCTCAAGTCATCCACAAATAGCTAAAGGTTCCAACCCGTTCAAAATCACTTGAGCCGGGTCTTTTCAGAGCTCCATCGGACTGGGTCTGGCGAGCCCAAACCCTAGAACTATTGTTCTGTTGCTGGTCGGACTGGGTCCGGTGCCGTCGGACCGGGTCCGACCGTCATCGGACTGAGTCCAACAGTACTCTGTTCCGGTACCTAAAGCTCCATCGGACCGGGTCCGGCAGTACGTGTGTCAACTGTTCTGAGGCATGGTTACAGCCATCGGACCCGGTCCGATGACCATCGGACTGGGTCCGACGGGTACTGTAACGGCTAGTTTTTGGAGTCTTTCCGAGCTCCAACGACTAGTTTCTCTCCGGGGGTATAAATTGATCTCGGTAGGCAGCCATTTTTTAGGTTTGATGCTCCACTTCACGTATAGTCAACATCTACTCAAAACTGTGATGATAGCCGTGCTCGCGGTTATGAGCGTGCGAAGGGACTGATTATATGGTAGATTCTTCATTTATAAAACCAATTTAGAAAAAGGGTTTTTAAAGAAAGGATTTGAGATGAGTAAAGGATTTGAGAAGGATTTCGTTTGAGCTAGGTGCCACCGGCGATATTCCGAATTGGGTGACGGCCTATCGGAAAGTGTCGCGCGGAATGGACCTAGCCGGTTTGAGAAAAGAAAATGAGAAAGGATTTGTTCTCGCTATGGCACTGAGGCCAAGTGGCGAGACCCGTTTGAGAAGAGCCCAAAGAAAATGTTGAGATTAAATGTTTCCAAATCGCTTTGCCAAAACTAGGCTAATAAATGCATTTTCCGCAAATTATCCTAAGCCCTCCTTGTACTAAACCACATTTGCATAATTCCGGACTTGCGAGTACAATTTGTACTCACTCTCCTTTTCTCCTCTCCCTTTTCAAAATTTCCACAGCTGGTCCATCTGAGTATGGCCCGCCATCCGAGGAGGAAGATCCGGATTACGACGAGGAGGCGTTCTCCGATGAAGAGTATGAAGACTAGGGTTACGCGTTCCTACAGCCGTCGTGCCTGTGGGATGAATAAAATTTTAGATGTTGTATTAGGCTTGTATCATTGTGTACTCTGATTTGCGGCCTGCGAGCCGTTGTGTATGTTGTTTGTACCGAACTATGTTCCCTCTTGTAATAATATCGTTGGCACTGTTCCGTTTCTGTATATCTGTGTGTACTAGCCATGATCCTTAGGACTAGTACGTGTTTACGCAGGTGGAATCCGGTATTGTAAATCGGGTGCCGACACCATGGCATCGGGCAGCAGCGGCAGGGAAACCAAGGAACCGACAGCAGGGACAGAGAGGTGGCGCCCTGATGGGACTCGGGTAAGTCGTTGCTAGAGCACACACATGCAAGTGGAAGGCACATATTGACTGGGCCCACCTGCATGGCCACTACGGCCTAGAAAGCCACTAGAGCTTCCCAACCAGACCCACATGGCTGTGAGATAGATCACTGTAGGCAGTTTAGTGCCAGCCGACGATACAGGTTAACTTGTGTTGTCGGCCTACCTAAACCCAACGTCACAGGGGGCACCATCGTTGCATCTGTAAAGGCTTTGTTTTGCCATTTATTTCAATGAAATATGGTTCTACATGTTCAAAAATCTATTCCAACTTATTTCTTGGATATGCATCATGTGGCGCTCCTCGATCGCTACGATCTGCCCTGCTCAAGAACAATACAACTCACAACGCGCATAACCCTCTTCCTCATCGAACAATTAGTTCTATAGGACCATGGTATGTAACTACTAGACATTTACTAACGCTAGTGTGAAGTACAACCATCCTAAATAATTTTGTGATTTTAGAATCGACAGAGACAAATTTTTAATGAATTTGCAAGGTTAAAAACAGACTAAAATGGAATTGCATGTGTCGCTAGCCAGTGCTGAGGCTGACGAAACTAATTGGCACTGACTGCACATGACATCCACCGGGACTAGCCTCACATGTTGCCATAGAAGGCTCTGTGTTGGTGGCCATCCATAAGCCACCGACAAAGAGTGCACCCAGATCCACAGACCAGCATGGAACACATGAGAGACTATCAGGTCTATGTCGACGGCCTTGGCTTATACCATCGATATAGAATATTTTGAAAAAAGCTAGTTGGTCCAATGTTCTTATCGAGAAAAGGGGGATAGAAAACTTTCTTAAGGTTAACATTTGCGTCGGCAAAAAGCACAGAGGCCACCGACACAGATCCTATCTCGAGCCCTCCTATTAGGCCACAGACGACATTGGCACGAGAATGTCCCCCAACAACTCTGTGTTGGCGGCCAATTACAAACCGGCAACACAAAATTACTCGGGCCCACCTGCCAGGCCATGAAAGGCGTTGGCATGGGAACCTCCAAGAAGGGCTCACATGGTAGTGTATGCAGGACTTTGTCAATGGTATTTTTCAAGGCCGACGACACCCAACGAAACACCCACTACCATAAGGGTCCTCAACTAGGTGCTTCCGTTCGGCTGTTATCTGGACGTGAAGGGGTGGATTTGTGTTGGTAGTTTTGATTTGGCCACCGACACAGTTCCCTTTGGCAAGCTCTGGAATTTCAATTTCTTGCCCTTACATGTTGGCTAAATATAAATGGCACAACGGAGCGCGACGTGGTACTCACTCGCAAGGCACGGGTTCGAGTTCGTACCCACGCTGTGCCATTTTTTAAAAAATATTGTATTAACGGCTTCAAGCAAAACCATCAAGAGTACGCTGACACTAAGAGGTGCGGGCACCGGGATGCAAATGCTACACTCAACCGCCTAATGTTTGGCCGTTGACAGTATCTAACAACGTTACTTTCCAGACTTGAGAGGAAGGGGCACATGAAAGTGTCTTGATAGCTGAAGTTTGAATTGTTGAGAAAAGTATTACACTCGGTAGTAACTTAATGGTTGTCGAGAGTACTGTAGTTCACTCTACGGTTTTATGGTGAACGTTGGGACGTCCATAAACACTCGAGGCTACTGTCATTTCGTGTAGTGGTTGGCCTATGTCCTCCTACCCCGTCCCATTCATTTAGCAAATTGCATAATATTGGCTAGTTTAGGCTAAGAAGCTAGTGACATATAGCCTAATTATTCATTCGCCCATTTCCATTCATCTTTGTTCACTATAACTACCACATAACTATGCACCTCCCAGCAATGTGTTCTAAATTTCACTACTACAGGCATGCCCATTTGGAACACACTACTGGATATTCATATAGGACTATAAATAATGAATTTAAGGTTGGGCAAGATATTTGGGGCTAGTAATTACCATGCCCTAAGAAGATTCTCTATGAACGTCAGACAGAGGTAGCTATATATTAGGGCCATACACCGGCTAGTGACTGATGCTAAGGAGTAAGGAGGGAAGGAAAGCCTGCACGGCACCAGAGCGTGCCGCGGTGGTCGCCAGCGGCCGGGTGTCATGCACATTGACAAGTCAAATCAAAGGCTCATGCACACACGCACAATTAAGAACTGCTTTGCACCCTCTGTTGGCATCAGAGCTTACACATAAAAACCTACACCCCCATGCAGTCTTGCAGCCAGGGGCGGATATAGGGAAAAAGTCGTTGGGGTCGTTGGGGTCGTCGGGGTCATTTTAACACTAAATCACTATGTTTAAGCTTTAAATTCTAGGTTTATATGTATATATGCTAATAGGATAGCAATAAATAAGAAGGGTTTGTGCGAGATGCATCGGGGTCGCTTGACCCCGGTGCTAACACTGTAGATCCGCCCCTGCTTGCAGCGTATGCGCCATTATGGCCTCGCTCCGTATCGCGCATGCCGCTATTGTGCGCAGTGCGTCGTCGTCACCACCATCGGTGGTCGTGGCTTGAACGCGCCGTCGCGATTCACGCTGGCCTCGGAGGCCGTCACTCGTCAGTCGCATGTTGCTAGGAAAATATCCCCACGTGAGATGTCGTGTCAAGTAGCCCTAGAGTCAGGTTGGGAGGGTCATGGCGGAAGACGACAACATGAGTCCCCCACATGGGGCCTCGACACGTCTCCCGATTATTCTCGACCAAAGGATCCCGACGTCGCCCTCTTGGGAGCATCGTGGCCGTCCGATCCTTGTTATTCCATGCCATCAAGCCCCACATCCTCATCCTAACAGTTTATCATGCCACACTGGCGCTACTGATATCATGTAATGTAATTTCGTCGTTTTTTCCGGTGGTTATGCGGTTATGATCGAGGTAATTGTTTGGACTATAGACAAACATACTCTCACTTCTTTGCGAAAGTTTTCAATAAAATTTCTGTGATGTAAAAACAATGTCTAATGACTAATATTACCCTAATTTGGAACGAGCTCAGCACTAATGGGTACTCTTTATTTTTTAATTCACGGTTTCATTGGACTAGGTGGGTCGGACTGTCGGGCTGCACTGCACAGCGCAGGGAAGGAGGCGAGCGTTGGGGTCGCGTCACGTCAAGCCCCACGACGGGGAGCAATGAGTTGAAGTCTTGAAGATACCGCAGGTGAGCAGCAGAGCGGGGCGGGCGCAGTAAACGAGAGTAGCCATGCAGACAAAGCGGCGGCAGACAGAAGGGAGGGGGGCGCATGATTGACAAGACGGGGCCTGCTCCCGCCGATCATCCGCTGACACGCCTATTCACCCTTGGGCGGGCCCACGCACGGGCCGCCGGCGCCGATCATCCCATCCGGTTGGTTTTGCTGGGTAGAGTAGTTGATCATCCCATCCAATTTTTTTAGGACGCGTTTGGTTACGGGGAAATCACTTATTTGCCACTCCCAAGAGTGGCTACCTTCTATTTGCCACCCCCAACACTGCCACCTCCTATTTGCCATCCCCAACACTGCCACCACACCCAATATACCATTTTTTCCCATTTTCCACCATTTCCACCATTTTCACACTTTTTCACTCCTTTTCCCATCTTCTCCAAGTCCGGCGGGCGAAGATCTAGCTGGCGGCGGCACAGCTTGGCTCCCCGGCGCGGTGAAGGACAGAGGACGGGCGGCTCTGGAGCTGCGGCAGCGCCGGCTGCTACGATCCTGCGCTGGGAGCTCGACGGCGGCGTCGGAGCTCGACGGCTCGCACGGAAGCGGCGGCGGAGCTCATCTCGAACAACGTCTCGAAATGACAAACCGTACACTAGAGATGCAAGTCCGCATGGAACGCTTGTGCCCTGCATGTCGGAGGCGTCGTGTGTAAACCGCTGGCACCCAGAAAGCGCGAGAGGGCTGGTAGAGCCAGGGATGCAGGACCTAGGGCGTTTGCGAAGGGGAAATACCCTCGCTGCACGCAGTACTATGGTTATCGTTTATGACAACTATGTTTTTAAATCTCCTAAGGCATGTATGTTGTAATCTAAATTTTTATTATTTAATCTCCGGTTCTCTAATACCATAAGCCGTTTACTTGCTCCGACAAAAAAAACTAATTACCGTTTCAAATTTTTCCTTTGTTTACTTCTTTTTATTTTTCTTACTTAATTCAACGGAGTGAACAAATTAGTTAAACAATGATAATGTCATAACGCTATCGTATTTGATAATGCCTTCAAAAAATGAGAGAATCGGATAACACTATGGTGCGTAACTTGTTCTAATTTTAAAAATATTTTTTCTGTCACTTTTAATTTTACAAAAAAATTTCAGTCCGATCAATACATTTTCGTGTAAATAATTAAAATAAATACAATGCTCTTATGTCCTCTTATTAAAATTGACATGAAATAATAGGAATTATGACTTGATCAAGCAGCTAACCAAAAATACGGCGCTGAATACGGTGTTTTGGCGCGGAAATTCAGGGAGCAGAGGCGCAGAACGCGGCCCGGCCTGCTCCCGCCGTGCGGCGTGGCGGGAGCTCGCTGGAGCCGCCACGTCGCCCGGCCGCCCGCGCCGCGCCCGCCCGACCGCGCCACGTCGCCCGACCGCCCGCGCCGCGCCCGCCCGCCCGCGCCGCCCCGCCACGTGTCGCCTCCGCGCTATCCCCGCCGTGCCCGGTGGCGGGAGCAGAGCTCCCGCCGTGCGGTGTGGCGGGAGCAGAGCTCCCGCCGTGCGGCGTGGCGGCCGCCACTCGGGGCGGCGGGCCCAGGTGCCAGTTGGGGTATTTTCTTATACTGTGTGTTATTTTATTAATTTTAAATTTAAAGTAGATTATTTCACCAATTTTTCCGCAAGTGAGCCGCAGAACGGGGCAGGAGGAGCAGAGCACGCCTGATTGACAAGACGGGGCCTGCTCCCGCCGATCATCCGCTGACACGCCTATTCACCCTTGGGCGGGCCCACGCACGGGCCGCCGGCGCCGATCATCCCATCCGGTTGGTTTTTTTAGGGCGCGTTTGGTTACCCGTGTCTCATACAATCAGGCCTGCACGGGTTGACCAGGCTCGCGGGAAACGCTCGCCGCGGCCGTTCCTTCCGGACCGGGCTTGAACAGTGAAACGCAACGAAGCAAGCAGGCGAAGCGATGAAGAGAGGGTGAGGTGGTGCGGAAGCAAACCAGGCGGCGGCGACTTCGGTGAGCATAGATCTAGTGGCGACATCTCGAGAACGGCGAATCCAGCAACGGTAACAAACGCTCGCGCGTGCGGGCCAGGCTCGATGCGTGCAGGACAATTAAATAAGGTATCCTGCACCGCCAGAGGTTGGCTAGCTCAGCTAGGTTCGGCCCGCCACAAACGGCAACAAAAAAACGCCCTTAGAGTACAGTATAAATTGTGAGCAAAATTTAGAAGGAAGGATGGAGTATTTATTGTTCATGTTTAGGGTGTGTTTGGCAACATGTATCAAGTTAAATCTAAATGAAATGATTCTGCAACGTTGATTTAAATAGGATGTTTGCATGATTGAATGTGATCACATAAAACTTTATTTGGTTTTCATATGAAGTAAGGTTGGATGGTCCAAATATCATCAAATAATACTTTTATGTCTCAAGAAAATTCAACGTTACGTGTGAATTTATTTTGAACGGTTGAAACCAAATTTAAATTTAAGTTCAACATTTAAACCATATTTTAAATGCAACATTCAAATTTGACTCAATATTCTTGATTTTAAATTTTAAAAAGATTTAACATTTCAAATTCAAAGCAAATTCCAACTCAATCCAAATTTAAAATTTAAAATTGAAAGCAAATTTAAAGTTAAAACTCAAATTGGATTTTAAATTTAAGAATCAAGGTAGTTTGACAATTCAAAAAAGGTTCAAAATTCAAATCAAATTTTAATTCTAAAACTCAAATCACTTTTTAAATTTAATTTTCAAGCCGTATTTAAAATTCAAACCAAAATTTCAAAATTCAAACATGTTTGAAAATTTAAAATAGAGTAAATTGCACATTTGCCCCCTGAAGTTGGACGAAAATCTCACTTGGTCCCCTAAACTTTGTTTTGTCTCACTTGGCCCCTTGAAGTTTCAGCGCAGGCTAATTTTTTCCGCAACCGGAGCCAACTTCGGGGGGTTGTGTTGCAACGGGATCCAACTTCTAGGGGCTTTTGTGGCACCCAAACACAACTTTCAAAGGCCAAGTGAGACAAAACAAAGTTTAGGGGGCCAAGTGAGATTTTCGTCCAACTTCCGGGGGCAAATGTGCAATTTACTCTTTAAAATAAAAACTAATATTTTTATTTAAATTTTAAATCAGTTTTGAAATCCAAAATGAATTCAAAAATCAAATTGATTTTAAATTTTTACAAGCTACAAAATAAAAAAAACTAAAACACGAAGAAGCGGAAGCCCACGGGTAGGGGTGGAAATGAGCCGAGTCGAACCTAGCTCGGTCGAAAACGAGCCGAGCCAGGCTCGGTTCGCCATCCCCAAAAGTGGACTCGGCTCGAGCTCGGTAACACCTCCGAGGAGCTGAGCTGATCCCGAGCTGAGCCATGAGCTAGAAGCGCTTTGCGTTCAAAATGAAGCACGTCCTAGCTCGGCTCGCTGTTTTAGCGAGCCCCAAAAGTGGGCTCGGCTCGGGCTCTGTAGCACCTCCGAGCCGAGTTGGGCCTGTCCGAGCTGAGTCCGAGACGAGCCGCGAGCTATTTTTCCAGGCCTACCCACACGAAAAAGTTGTACGACATCGTTTGACCAAATCGGACGAATGATGTCGTATAACATAGTGAGAGAATATTCCAGTTTTATGTATCCCACTATTTAGGATGATTTGGTACGATTCACCTGTTTGTTCTTTCACAAGGTGGCACAAAGGTTTGGCTGATCGAGCGGTTCGTGATGCTTCAGTGCCTATGCTGATTACCCATGTCATTAGCTATGTCGATTCATTCTCCGGACAACCCTCGGTCCGAGATCGAGCGCAAGGTTCAAAGCCTTGATGGCCAGTAAATAGTTTCCGCTACGCTTTTCTCAGATTATTTCATTCTCTTCTACCAGACCACTGAACATCTTCAACACATCCCACTGTTGAATGCCAGCAACCAAACACATGGATGTAAACAGATTCTGCATTGTTTTATAATGAATCATCTTATTCAGCCAACCAAACAAGTTTTCCGCTCAAATCGCACCCAAAAAAAATATTGAGCAATTTTATGGCATTCAAATATATTAGGGCAATAATTTAATTTAGATCCATTAACAATTTCCCATGTAAAACATAATTTCATTGTCGTATAGATAACACCTGATATCAATTTGAGCTGTTAGATCAAAATAAATAGACGGCTATATTATTTTTCTGTACTGTAATTTCTTTTTAAAAAAAATTCTAGTTTGAAATGTGCTATATATCTGGCATGGGCTGGAAACATCAGCACCTTTGAATTTCATAAACCTCTTTAAACTATATACATGGTTCAATAATATTTGGAGTTTGTATAGAATATACAAGAAAAATTAACAGAATCGCTAGACTAGCTTTTTTTTTTATTCACATTGCCATTCGTGTTTTAGCACCGACTTTGTTTCTTTGAATTAGTGTCTTAAAGACATGTCCAATACTATAGCAAAGATGAAGGTATAACAAAGATACTTACTATTTATTTGCTTCATCTAGCGATGAAGGTATAGAAAGGATACTCACTATGATTTACTTGCCTTCTTTTCTTATTTTACCATATCATATCTTTCCTTCATTATATACCGAAATATCATGTTTAGAGCTGTTAAAATAGATAAGTCTGTAGGTTGTTAGTTCTGGATAGCCATCTATTGCCGGTACTGTAGATCGTCATCTGTTGCCGTGCGTTGAGGTGTTTGTTGTAACAAACTGTAATCTGATCTATATATATGAACAAGAGTCTAGCTAGCTGGCTGTTTTGAGCCGCAACATTCTTTTTCACATGGTATCAGAGCTCTGGTTGTCACCATGACGACTGAGTCTAACTCATCCTCTTCCACCCTGAACGTTTCCACTTCACCATCACTGTCTTCACAGTCTGCAGGCTCCATGGCGCCATCGTCGTCTTCAGCGACCGCGCCCCCTTCTTTCAGCCACTTCATCACGGTGAAGTTGAGCCAGGAGAATCATCTCCTTTGGAAGGCACAGGTAGTGCCTTACCTACGGAGCCAGAAGCTGTTCGGCTACGTAAATGGATCTATTAAGGAACCTCCCATGTTCCTGACCACCGGTGCAAGTGATGAAGCACAGCAGGTTGAAAATCCTGCATATGAAAGCTGGTATTAGCAAGATCAGCTGGTATTCAGTGCACTCCTCTCGTCTATGACTGAGGGGATTTTGGGTCAAGTCGTCTTCCTCTCCACGTCCGCAGAAGTGTGCTGCTCTCGAAGACATGTTTGCATCACAGACCCGCGGAAGATCGATGCAGATCAGAATTCAACTTGCAAACCTCAAAAAGAAGGAGCTCTCTATGGCGGCTTACTTTCAACAAGCAAAGAACCTGGCAGATCAATTGGCATCGTCAGGTCGTGCTATGCATGAGGAAGAATTGGTGTCCTACATCCTCACTAGCTTGGGACCGGAATATGAATCAGTGGTAACATCTGTATCCACTAGGTCTGAACCCATTAGTGTAAATGAGTTGTTTTCTCATCTCATCAGCTTTGATCTTCGGCGTGAGCGCAATGAGGGAGCTCACAACATCACTGCGTCTGCAAACAATGCTGGTCGCTTCGGCGAAGGACGTGGTGGAGGCCGTGGTGGTTTCCACCATGGTGGAGGAGGACGCGGCCGTGGTAGAAATCCAAACTACGGGCACGGAAATGGAGGATCACGTCCTGTTTGTCAGCTCTGTGGCAAGCCAGGACATGAAGCATTGAGATGTCATCACCGTTTCAACCCGGCTCTCCAACCAGAAGAACGCCAGCCCTCTGCTGCAGCAACTTCATATAAGGTAGATCAAAACTGGTACGTCGACTCTGGGGCTACAGATCATCTTACTAGTGATCTAGATCGTCTCACTTTTCGGGAGAGATACAAGGGTGCAGATCAAGTCCAGGTGGCAAACGGTTCAGGTTTGAACATCTCAAACATTGGTCATTCTATTATTGTTGGTAGATCCGGCATTCCTCTTCATCTAAGAAATATTTTGCATGTGCCTCGCATAAACAAACATCTCCTTTCAGTCCAAAAGTTTGCTTCCGATAACAATGCATATTTTGAGTTTCATCCAACTTATTTTCTTATAAAGGATCGAACCACGATGAAGATCCTTCTGCGGGGTAGGGCTGAAGAAGGTCTCTATACTCTTCCTCCATCCAAGATCGAGCGCGGCAGTAGATTGGCTTTCCATGTTTCCAAAGATCAGTGGCACAGAAGATTAGGTCACCCAGCGTCTAGTTTTATTCATTCCATTTTCGAGTCAAGTAGTCTTGAGAGTAAGATTCCTCAATCTGTGAGGCTTGTCAAAGGGCAAAACCTCATCGTTTGCCCTTCAGTAGGTCAGATCGAGTCACTCATTTTCCTCTCGAACTTGTGCACACTGATGTATGGGGTCGTGCTAAACCTTCAATAAATGGTTTTGAATATTATGTTAGCTTCATAGATGACTTCACCAGGTTCACTTGGCTCTACCTCTTAAAATATAAATCTGATGTTGCTGCTGCCTTTCTTCAGTTCCAAGTTCTGGTTGAACGTCAATTGAAACACAAGATACAAGCCGTCCAATCCGATGGAGGGGGTGAATTTATAAAACTTCAAAACCATTTCAAGCAAACCGGTGTCATTCACTATATCTCTTGTCCTCATACTCAATAGCAGAACGGTGTTGCAGAGAGGAAACACCGTCATGTTGTTGAAACTGGTCTTGCTCTCTTGGCTCAATCATCCATGCCTATGAGGTTCTGGGATGAAGCCTTCCTGACAGCAACCTACTTGATAAATCGCCTACCTAGCCAAATTCTCAAAAGCATTAGTCCTTTTGAGAAGCTTTATAAGCGTGCCCCTGATTATTCCATGCTCAGAACTTTTGGATGTCTCTTTTTCCCAAACCTCCGGCCCTATAACAGTCATAAACTGTCATATCGCTCAACACCCTGTGTGTTCATTGGTTATAGTGCTAATTACAAGGGCTACAAATGTCTTGACAAAAGCACTGGTCGAGTTTATTTGTCTCGTGATGTTGTGTTTGACGAGAGTACCTTTCCTTTTGCCACTGAATCTACTCGTCCAGAAATCACAGCACCTTCATACACTGAGACCACACTTCTTGTTCCTATTCAGCTTGCCGTGCCGGACTCATCAACAGTACTAGATGACAATGCTAGAGATAATCTTCCTACTGTTGCTACTAATGCATCAAATGAGATATCATCTGCAGGTTCAGAGAATGTTATTACGCGGTCTTCAGAAGCGTGCAGCGATACAAGTTTTGATATTCCTGGTTCTCAGTCACTTGAACCTCCTGTGGTTTCTCAAGATAATGTATCTGCTCCACATCATCCTATGCGCACTCGTCTCAGAGACAACATTCAGCAACCCAAGATGTATACTGATGGCACAATCAGATATTCCGCACGAAGTAAAGCATTTGCTGCTGAACCAGTGTCTCATGTGCAAGCTCTTCATGATCCTAAGTGGGCTGCTGCTATGCAGGCAGAGTTTCAGGCGCTACAACAAAACAACACCTGGTCTCTAGTACCAAGAACTCACAGCAAAAATGTGGTGGATTGCAAATGGATATTCAAAACCAAGTACAGACCTGATGGCACTGTGGACAAATACAAAGCCAGGCTTGTTGATCAAGGATTTAGCCAACGGCCTGGAGTTGATTATACGGACACTTTTAGTCCGGTTGTCAAACCAATTACGGTCCGTACTGTATTGTCCATTGCCGTTGCCAGGGGGTGGAATATGCTTTTCTTCATGGCATGCTTCAGGAAGAAGTGTACATGCATCAACCTCCTGGCTTTGTTGATCAAGGCCGGCCAGATCATGTTTGTAAGCTACACAAGTCCTTGTATGGATTAAAACAGGCTCCAAGGGCGTGGTATGCTAAACTCAGCTCCAAACTTCAATCTCTTGGTTTTGTTCCATCTAAAACCGACACATCATTGTTTGTGTTCAACCAAGGTACTACTTTAGTTTACATGTTGGTGTATGTGGATGACATAATAATAGTGAGCTCCACTGATGGTGTTGCTGATAAGTTGGTTCAGAAGCTGGCTGAGGTGTTTCCTCTTAAGGACATGGGAGATCTTGGTTACTTTCTTGGCATTGATGTACATAAGATCAGAGATGGAATTTTATTGTCACAACAGAAGTATGCTAGTGATATTCTGAGTCGGGTGAATATGAGAACCTGTAAACTAGTAACTACGCCCATGTCTGTGTCAGAGAAGCTTTCTCGTGAAGTTGGAACAAGGCTCTTTGAGGATGGAGTGACAAAATATCGAAGCACAGTGGGTGCTTTGCAATATCTCACCATGACAAGACCTGACATTTCTTTGGCGGTAAACAGAGTTTGCCAGTTTATGCAGGAGCCCACAGATGCGCATTGGAGTGCTGTGAAGAGAATACTACGGTATGTTAAGGGCACCAGTGAAATGGGCTTAAAAATTTGGAAGTCAAAAGAGGAGCTTCTCAGCGCGTTTTCAGATGCTAATTGGGGAGGTTGCCCAGATGACAGAAGGTCAACGAGTGGTTTTGCTGTGTTTATAGGACCAAATCTAGTCTCCTGGAGTGCTCGCAAACAACAAACGGTGTCAAGGTCAAGCACTGAGGCAGAGTACAAGTCCTTAGCTAATGCCACAGCAGAATTGATTTGGTTAAAGTCTCTTCTTCATGAGCTTGGTGTTCATCAGTCAAGAGCTCCAGTTTTGTGGTGTGATAACTTAGGAGCAACTTACTTGGCTGCAAATCCTATGTTTCATGCCCGTACAAAGCATGTTGAGATAGATTTTCATTTTGTTAGAGAACAAGTTGCTATGAAGAAGCTGGATGTCCGTTTTGTTTCCTCTGCAGATCAGCTCGCTGACATTCTCACCAAACCATTGTCATCAGCTTCTTTTACTCGGTTGCGCTACAATCTTAACCTTGCTTCACCCAGCTAAGATTGAGGGGGTGTATTAAAATAGATAAGTCTGTAGGTTGTTAGTTCTGGATAGCCATCTATTGCCGGTACTGTAGATCGTCATCTGTTGCCGTGCGTTGAGGTGTTTGTTGTAACAAACTGTAATCTGATCTATATATATGAACAAGAGTCTAGCTGGCTGTTTTGAGCCGCAACATTCTTTTTCACAAGAGCATCCACAATGGAGCTAGGAGTGTTGAAGCATGATATATAGTCGAGTGTAAGATTAAAAGTAGAGCTATGACTGTGAGTCAAACAGATCAACTATACTATAATGAAAACATATTTATTGATATATAGCAAAGCTAGAGCAAACGCATAAGTCAAATAAACCAAATATAATTATAGTAAAAAGGTATTTTTATTGATGTACGAATAAGTCTATTTTACATACCTGAACTATAGACGAAGTTCACTTAACCCCCAAACTAAAAAAATGGACTATTTCACATAACTTAACTATGGAAATTGGAGCAAACATGACCATATGGTGGTTTTAAATATGGTTTTGTCATTTATAATTTGAATAACTCCATTGTACACTTCTTAATTAATTTTTTTAAGCAACGATAAAAATATATCACAATTTGATTCACTTTTGAATTAATTTTTAAAAATATGAATGAATCTTAAAATTGTAAAAGAATATTAAAATTTTTTATTGAAAATATCCATTTGCGTATGATTTTCTTTGATGTTTAGGAGGTTCATTGGACTTACTTTGAATTTTATTAATAATTTGAGTTTGTAAAATGGTTTTATTTAAATTAGAAAATAACAAAACCAGATTTAAAACCATCCTACATTGATGTTTGTTCTGGTTTGGATAGTTGAGGTATGTGCAATGGATCATTTTATAGTTTAGAGGGTTAAATGAAAATTATTGATAGTTTATTTATGTGAAATGGATTTTTTTTAATTGATATATACCGAAACTCACTCGTTTAAAAGAATGAATGTTTTGTAATGACTATCATAGCTTGGCTGGAGGGTTCTTCGCAGAACTGCAGAACCGAACCTCAGATCGTATACGTACCAACCGCGCTGTCCTGTCTCGGCGCCGGCGTGGCAAGCACGCCACCGTGCAAGGCACAGAGCACGAGGCATCCATTTCATGAGAAAAAAACTTTTGGAAAGAAAATACTCGCAAAGTAGTTTCATAGCTACTCTTTGATAGCTTGTTTAGTTTTAGTTTAGTTTTTGTTGAAAAAATTTGACCACCTTTGAAAGTGGTATGAAAAGGCTACATAAATTATTAAAAAATTATTTTTCAGATCTTCGAGAAAAACCCAACAAAGTTACAAAAAAATTATTTTCAAAAAATAAAGTGAATGGTGTATATAAAAATAACAAAAGTCACAGTCACAACAGAAACTAAACTAAAACAAGCGATCAAAGAGGCCCTTAAGCTAAATTAGCCAACATTCCGCCCTCCGCTAAAAAATGAATGGGATCGACTTTGCAGCGGCTTGCATAGAGCCACATATATATAAAAAGCGCCATTTTATTTGTCAATTTAAGGAGCACTTTTTCCACCACATCGATATTTTTTTTGAAGAGAAAAATTATAGAAAAACATGTGAAATAGATCGAAAAATGGTATGAAAATCACTTGCGCGATCAAGGTGAAAGATGGCCTTGCTGGAGGCATCGAAAATTACCAATACATTTTTCCAACATAGCAATACATTTTTTCTAGGAGAAAAAATTATGATAAAAACATACGAAGTAAACTATAAATACAAAAATCGCCGGCGCAATCCAGTTGAGCGCAGAAGTATGTAGAATAGCCACGACAAAAATAAACTGCACATTGCTTTCCGATATGTATATTTTAATATGTTTAACGGGCAACCTAACTTCATTTCCAGCCTCCCACACTCAATGCCATATGCTCTTCGCATTCTGTAGTTTGGTATATTTTAGATGCTTGAGAGTTTTCTAAAATACAAAAGGTCTAAATTAAGAAAATCCGATAAATAAGTTGATTTGGTCTATATCAAAAATAATTTGGTAAAAAGTGCCTTATATGTTGATTTGATTATCGGGCGAGGAACGGAGGGTGGTTTGATCATTGGGTGAAGGATGGAAGGTGAAGATGGATGACTATCACCACCACTACTAGAGACGGCTAATTATTTTTTCATATTTTAATCTACATTTGAAGATTTGTCTTTTTACTAATAAAATGGTTAAATGCTTTGTAGTATTTTTTTACAAATATATTAGTGTTTATTCTCAAGACTTTAAAACTATTGTTAACAAACTTTTTTGGCAACCGTAATACCTATCAAGAACATGTAATTTTGTAAATTATAATCTACCGCTTCTTTCCACCACTGCCAGTGAATTACCATGTTTAAATTATAACTAGCAAATATGTCCGTGCGTTGCAACGGGAGAAATAAAAATTCATGCACGCCCCTAGCCCCTAAGCATGGCACAAGACCCTAACCCCATAAGCATGCTTCCAATTTAATCAGAAAATCAAGTTGTAAAGGATTTCAGACACACCAGGGACATGGCGCCATGTGCTTAGTAGAAAATCAACTTATGATATATTGCTACCAAATATTCTCAACTCGGCGTGGTGACGGGAACGGGAGGGCCCGACGGCGTGGGTCCAGGTGCCAAGCGGCGAGGGTCGGCGCGGTCGCGTGGAGGAGGCTAGGCAGCGCAGGTTGGCGCGGAGGAGGCGGGGCGTTGTGCTGGATGACCGGTGAGGCTGCACACAGGAAAAGCATGGAGCCTGGCTCGCAGAGACCGACGGCAGGGACGGGGACGATTCTTCGGCCTGATTCACGGTGAGATTTTATTTTTGAGATTGATTGATTTTGGGGGTTGGGTTATGGGATTGTAGGTTGGGGATTGCAATTCGTATCTATATCTAAATCTAAACTACACTATAATTGAGCAGTTGGCCTATATCCAACCACATATCACATCCGACTATTCCCTTTTTCATCATACAACAAACATAATTTTTTAGAAGTTTGCTATCAACTCGATACGCAGAGACCACAGACTCTTTCTCAATACGTAAAGACCACAGACTTTTGACTCGATACGTAAAGACCACGGACTCTTGCCCATCTAATCTAAACTACTCTATAATTGAACAGTCGGCCTAGATCCAACTACAGATCACATTTGTCTTTTCCCTTGTGCACACTTGCTAGTATCTAACAGGTTGGGGGTTAGGTTATATTCGGTTGTCGTTAGATTAAATTAGATTAGAATTAGATTTAGAAATCTGTTGTGATGTTATGATTAGATTTCTATCTTCTATATACACTCTCACGGACTCACTGAAGACTCCTCCCATCACGAACGAACGAAAGAAAAAGGAAGAAAAAGGAAGAAGAAACCGACCTTGCTTTATTATTAGGTATAGATCTATCGAGCCAACACATAGGCCCTATTTGATTTTTTGTTTTAGTTTAGTTATAGATGCAATTGATCATTTTTAAAAGTAGTATAAAAAACTAAATAATTTTTTTACAAATATTTTTGATATTTTTTACACATAGGCTCTATTTGATTTTTTGTTTTAGTTTAGTTATAGATGCAATTGATCATTTTTAAAAGTAGTATAAAAACAAAATATTTTTTTACAAATATTTTTGATATTTTTTCAAAAAAATCATGTAAAGTTTTAAAAAATTTAAAAAATATAATAAATGGTCTGTATAAGAATAACAAAAAAATCTAAATAAAAACCAAACTAAAAAAAGGACCGTAACGTTTAAATGTTTTGTAATTTCTCTGCCGCGTGCTTTGGATCGCTAATCAATCAATCAACTATCCACAGGGGCCTCTCCACACCGGTGACAGCTCGCCTCCTGCAAAGCCGGTGAGAGCCATGGCCAGGAAGGCAAGAGCGCGGTGGTCGCGTCGCCGCCGGCCGAGGTCGGCCCCCCGCCACATCGCGTTCCACACCAGCGCCACCGAAGCTAAACGGCAAGGCAAGCAATCAGGCCGCAAAGCTGAGTGCAAGTACTGCTTGTTTAGATTTTCGCTCGCCACACAAAGATCCATAGACACGAAATACATAATATTTGATAACACAGATTAACATGATTGGCTACGTCTGCAAGACTAGCTATGGACGCTCCCCCAATCAGCATAAACACATCAAACCACTCAGAGTACGGCCACAAGCCGACTGCTGACTCCTATGCGTCTAATCATCATGATCAGTTACATTGTTTATATAGAATCTGTTTATATAGAAGACCAAGATACGAGCCCAACCCTGACACGACCCATCCCTGCCTGTTACAACCCAAAGTCCGCATAACCGCCTCAAAAACTATTCGTCACAAGCTGTAACATTACTAGCCATAAACACAAACCATAAGCCCAATTTTTGGACACCCAAACCATGATCCATTATGATAGATTGGTTGCTAGGGGTGATGATTAAACTGGATAGAAGCATGGCAAAAGTAGTAGAGTACAGGTACATGAGTTTGCAACATAGATGGTTGCGCATACAAGGAGTGGTGGCTACTGACTAATACGGGCCTTACACGAAGGACCAGTTTACAAACATGAAGGCGAGGCAGTGCGGGGTGTCGTCGTCGCTCAGGACCTTCCATGCCACCGTCTGCTCGTAGGATACAGGCCGCCCCATGCTCGACACACAGACACCACCAGGGAGGTATGCGAAACCCTGGAGAGGAAGAGAGTTTGGTCCGATCAGAATCAGTTGGCATGAACTGGATGGACATAGGAGGTTTTGCCATCAGGATTGCCACATACCTGCTGCATAATCTTGGGGAACTCGGAGCACAGCGCCTTCCGGCCATCGTCATCAAGGATCTTCTCAAGTGAAATGTCCTGCAGAGCGATCAGCGTCGTCTCCAGCATGTCCAGGCCGGCTTGATTGGCAAAGGTGAACACAGGAGCAGCCTAAAATGGTAGTTGCCCCGAATTTTCATTAGGCCCAGGAAACACCCATGTAAATACACGTGTGACAGTATAAGCAGGCACACTAACCTTCAGGGAGCAGCACATGATTGAATCAGAGTGTTGCCACAATGCTTTCAAGGAAGAGTCCATGTTTTCGGAATCTGTGTGAAGGAGATCCGCTCCAGCGTGAAACCTGAATTTTTTTCATTCAGCCAAATTACTACACATAAAAATTGAAAAGCACAATAATATTAACAGGAATCACATTGGTGAATGCTCCCATTTCTCTAGATGTGCTGTTCCAAAACAGAAGATGAGCGCTAGTGTGAAAATGAAGAGAGCCAACCAGTTTATAACATAGATAGCATTACCTGTAGCTTCTGCCAATCCACCTAGCAAGTGTATGAGCCTCAGGAGATCCTGGAGGGTTCTTCATTTCAACCTGTCCGCCGAGACAGGAAGGGGCTATTGCCATGGCCACTCTCTGCACGGATGCTACCACAGTTCTGACATACTGCCTGGCCATCGCTGCAACACTTTCTTGAAGGTGATTTTCGTACGAGAACTGGAAAGCAATTGTCAGGACTGATCTGGTGTTGCAAGCGCTGGAGGTGTCATTGGAAGCGCGTGTAGTCCCACCAGATCCAACCTCAAGAGTAGATGCTAGGTCAAGTGTGCGTGTAGCAGATGGTGCATCCTGCAATTTAGTGGATAATATGAACGTCATTGTTAGATTGGACAGTGGACAACACCAATGCTACCAGAGCAAAACCAATTATACTGACCGCCTTGGCATCAAGTGGTGTCACACGGAAGCCTGAGGGTAGAAGTGGTGCATCATCAGCAAAAGACTCATCAATGGGGGCAAAGACAAGCTGTGCACATGCACCCGCAGCATTCTCATCAACGCCGCTGCATAACTGCCATAAGATAATGTTTTTGTCAGACCATTGCAACTCACAAAATGAAAGGGTGCATACTATTGCAATACTGTCTTAAAAGCTACCTGCAAAAGATACATGTCTCTTGATAGAACAACTTCATCATGGCAGAGACTATGTCCCTCGAGCCTAATGACCTCCAAGAACTGCAATTTAAAAGTTAGTTTGATGTACAAAGATCGTCACAAAACATAAGAACTTAAACTAGCTCAAATTACCTCTTCATGCTCTAAGGTGTGTGCGAGTGGCAATATGACCTGACTACCCATAAATCCACTAGCTCGGAGACCAGGAACTGCATATGGACTAGCTCTCAAAGCAGCAGCAGAATAAGCATCAACTCCAGAGTCAGCCCATTCAGAGCGATGTTCCCTCAAAAATCGTACTAGTAGAGCTGGGGGAACGTTCTACATCATGAGAACAAGTTTAGTGGTATTAACTATGGCCAGGCTATATTGAAATCAACAACTCATCTAATTATGTTTAATAAAAAACATAGATATGAGTAAAAACCTGTAGCAGCATTGATGCCTTCGCACATAAGATGCCACCTCCAATAGCAGAAAATAGCTGGGAGGAGTTGGCATGAGGCCCAATGAGTTTGTTTGGAGATGAGTTGATAGCAATTGTAACATCCTCAGCACCGTCACTGCTCATCAGTGACCAACCATCGTCCGGAAATCCATTAACGGCGTCATTGAAGCCTCTGCAAATTATGTTGAGGGCCATAGTCATGGCATGCACACGGGCCTTTCAACGAAGAGTTACAGCACCATGAAACAATATATACGAACACATGGAACATCACTACTAACCTGCTTAGTCTCTGACTAAATGTTCTCAGAACTGCTGGTTGGCGTCCCCCTCCATAGGGCATTTCCCCACTTGAATCATGGGCAATTTGCCTAATGTGACGCAGAGCCTGAAACAAAAGAATCAGCAATCGTCATTCTACCATCCATATATTAGTGTTCAAGAACAATTGGATGCTTAGAACCAACAAGACCAGAAGGTAAATTGAATACTAAAACATACTGCAATCGTCATCTTCTGTGCAATAATCTTTGGAGATTCATAAAGTGGTCTAAGGACCTCAGGTACACTCCAAGCCTGCAAAAAGTTAGGATTTGTAATAAGTACGGAAATACACAAGTTTATATATGTCATCAACTATCCAAACAAGGTCCAGGAAGTTTTATTTCTGCTTACATCCAAATCAACATGATCCACAATGTGGATCATGGAGCCACCCCCCTCGCAAGGGCGGATTAAATAGCCACTAGGAAGCACCTCGGCTCTGACAAAATTTGGACTGTTCGGTCCTGATGGGCCACCAGTGGATTGGGTCAATGATCTCTCACAGATCTACAGAACAAAACAGTGAACAATTATTACCATCTGTGAGCACAAGAAATATTTAGAGAAGGCAACTAATTCACATTAAATACAACACTGCAAAGTATACAGTGGAAGGTCACAAGAAGGTTGTTTCATCCAAATAGAAAAGATGAACAAACAAAATGACAGCATCATAACAAAAAAAACAAAAGGCAATACCACAAGACTGCCATCTTCAAGACCACTAGTGTAACGGAGTGTCCAAAAATCACGCGGTGCAGCCAATGTTGTCGGTGCATAAGTCTAGTGAATTGGAAAAGTAATAATCATGTTACAAGCAACAAACAAAACAATATCGAAGTAAATTTATCTGACCATAACTTTGCAAGGGAATGCATACCTGCATGTAGATAAGCTCAATAGTTCCACCATTACCCGTAGGGATAACATGGAGCACATTCACGCACCGGCAGTCGCGGTACCAAGAGGGGCGATCCTTGAGGATCTCAGCAACCTAAGGACTAGTCTTTAGAAAACGTCTCTTCAATGGAAACATAAAGCTCTATGTTGTCGAACAACAACAAACCTTTGTGGGCTCAAGGCTCACAAGGCCGCAAGCTCGGGCTGCTACGCCACTACAATTGTGCGAAACAGCAATGATTCCAATGGAATCCGGACCAGGCTGTAAAGGAATGCCCACTTCAATTCATTAGCAAAAAAAAGAATTCAAAGAATCAGCATGGCCAAATAATGCCTTTCCAAAAACTACATCACCTTCATCCCAACCATTTGCACCCAATCGACAGCAGTTCCCGTCGCCTTGGACAGGAATTCTGCCAGGGTCTCCTCAGCAATAGCGAGTAGACTGTAACAAACAAAAAGATTTACACCACACATAAGCAAAAGAACACAAGTGCACCCATGCATGAAAATGGTCTCAGAGAAGTGAAGGAACACTAGGTGCTGCAATTAGGCAATTACCCAGCTGGGTTGTTTGCATCCCTCTGCGGACGCAGAGCTGCTGGGTTTTGCTGTTGGTGGTGCTGACCACTAGTAACCACAGACTCGCAGCTTGTGTCTGTAGTTGCTATAGAAGGCTGCAAACATCATGTCACACAACATTAGATGCAGGAACTAGTAAGAATGTAAGATGAACATCAAAAGCGATAAAAATCCAATACAAACTGGAATTTGCTTCTAGAGGATACTAGGAGCATCCAGCTTGTTTGCTAAAGTTTTGTATGAGAAGTTAACTGCATGAGGTGCATGAGTGATGACAGTATCCATCAACAAGACACGATCGTTCTTGGCAAAACTATTTCTAAAAGAACTACATGCAAAAACATCAGTGGGTGAGTAATATGAAATGTGGTATTAGTGAAGCGAAGAATATGAATCTCACATTATGGATCTGCTGCCGCATGTTCCCGTTCTCATAGACGAGTCGGGACACCTGCTTCTGCAGCCTATCATTTTCCTCCATCAACAGCTTGTTCATCGCAGACAGCTTCCGGTTCACAGTTTGCAGGCGCGAGGCCTCCTTCCGTTGCTTCTCGCGGCACCTATCAATCACAAGGATCATCAGGCGCCAGCCACATCAAAACATGAGCCACAAAATGTCACTTGCAAATGAAGAAAACCGGGACAGCGATCGCTAATGCACAAGACTCCTGCGCCATCGTTCGCATCGGCATATCACGTCCCAGGTGAGCACCAAGTGTGTTAGGTAAATGAAGGCATTCCAGCTACAAATTGCAATGGCACGAAAGCAACTAATAGCTAATAACTCGTACATGTTAATTATTGCTCCCAGCTGATAATGACGCATCACTGCTACTAAATCTGGTCTAAATCTGAACGTTGTGCTGTGTGAGGGATCCTTGGTTAGATCCTCTCACACAGTGGTAGAAGGAATCAAGGAAAACAGTATGATCCCCATAAATTCTTGCAATGCTAACCAAGCATTATTCTCGGCGAATCACACCAGTTAGCCAAGGTTTTCCTAAACCTACTCCTCCCTGGATATGTAATCATCAAAAAAGAAGCAGCATCCAGTAGTCCACTCCCACAACAGCATAACCAAATAGCAAAAATCTCGAGATAGTTAGAATAGCACTCGACTTTGCATATTGACATGGATCCATGATAAAAACCTGAGCATTTTATATTGACAAATCGAGCCAAAATAAGAGTCCAATTTGGACAGAACATTTTTATCGCTAGGTGTTTGCTTCGACGAACTACAACAAACAAATCCTAGAAACTCCGCTAAACAAAAAAAAACTCAAAATCAAATGTTAAGAACCAAGGCTCAATTTTTTAGCCACGGAAGCTTCAAAAACCCAAGAAACATCCTCCCAGAAAGGCAAAATTTTAGCACCGATAGAAGCAAAAGAAGATTTCTCTGAAACACGGAGCCGCAAGAGCCCATGAGGGGACGAACTGACGAAGCAACCAGCGAGCGTCGTCAGATCGAGAGGCGTAGCACGCAGGCAGCACGTACGCACCTGCGGTTCTGGAACCAGACCTTGATCTGTTTGGGCTCGATATTGCAAAGTATGGGGCACTCCCTGATGAGCTGCTGGCGGCGCAGCGAGCTGGGCTTGGGGCACTCGCCGTAGACCCGCTCGAGCGCCTCCACCTGCTCAGGCGTGTAGCGCACGTACTTGCCCGTGTCCACCTGCGGCGCCCCGCCGCCGCCAGGCGACGGCCGGTCCTTGCCCCCGTGCACCGCCGCCACCATCGCCGCCGCCATCCCGACCCCGCTACCAGTGCCGCCGCCGACCGAGTCGTGAGGAGAGGGGGAGCCACGGCCATGGGCACCGCCGCGTCATGCCCTCCGGGCGCCAGCGCAGCCGCCGGACGCCATGGTGGATGGGTGGTTGCGCAGTGGAGGCGAGAGAGGCAGCGGCGAGGGAGCGGAGGTGGGGGTTGGTTTAATACAGAGGGGAAAGCAGACGCTGCTCGCTCTGCGCTCCTGTAGCACGTCGCTGCTATTGCTTGCTAGCCGTGTGCGTGAGAGTTGAGATACAGAATTACAGAGACCGAGAGGGACCAGGGAGTGCGGCGTTTTGGTTTAAGGTTTTTGTTTTCTTTTTTCACATTCCCTCCGGTTTACACGCTTTTGATCATTTGTCTTGTTAAAAAACTACGTAGTTTATCATTTATTTTGTTGTGATTTGTTTTATCATTAATGATACTTTTAAGCATGATTTATATTTACGCATGTTTGCGCTAAATTTTTGAATAAAACAAATGGTCAAAGACGTGTTCAAAAGTCAACGACGACTTGTTTTTATAACCGGAGGTAGTAATATTTTGAAATAAATTTTCAAAGCTTCGTAGAATTTTACTTATAAATCTAAAAAATATTTTTATATAAATTTTTAATGTTTTAATATTGTTATTTTATGATTCTCAATTTTTAGCCCAACCAAATCAAACCGAACTGAACTGCAAACCAAAGGGGGCCGCGTCTGTTTATCTATATTTTTCTTACTATTTTACTTCTACTAGACTAGAATATCTTAAGTTAGAACTCATTATAGGGATTCTGCAACCATTTTTTTGTGTCTTCATGATGACGAGAAGGATTTTAGGGTGCTCGATTTTGATGCCATCGTCTTTATCTGCACCTACGTCGATCACAAACTAAACGATTGTGAATCGTGCAGGCACCTGCGTATCGATCACAAACTAAACGATTGTGAATCGTGCAGGCACGCCAATTGTTGTCACGATGAACAAAGGTCGTGAACCAAACAGGCCCATGATTTTATATCACTTTTCTTTTTTTCTGGTTTAGATAGAAGTGGGGTTGAAATCTGCTTCAACTTGCGGTCAGAAAAGGGTTTTTTGAGAAAAAAGAGAAAAGGTGCTAATTTTGGTCAAATGAAATTAGTGAGGTATGCAAACTAGCTGAACTCGAGTGGACTTGTCCTATCAGGCTCAATCCTAAAAAGAGGTTCGAGGCTTCGAGCTTTAAGCCTAAAAAAAGGTTCGAGGCTTCGAGCTTTAACCACATCGATGGACGTAGAGATATCTCTCCCGTTATCATGAAGAGAAATATCTATCATGATCGCTCACACCCTATGTTATGTTTTATGGCATACACAAAAGTCGTCTTTATAGTAACCCAGTTACGAAATAGCGGTTGTTAACATATAACATCAAAGTATATAACTACACATGTTGGGATTCAATGATGATCTCAAATATAAGGATTACATGGTATACCACTTGTGATCACAAAGCTGATGACAGATGCAAGATAACAATTTTAACGGCGCCTCGAAATAGATTAATCTAACACCATGTTTTCTAACATTTATCTAGATTACTGATTTGATACCCTATATTCATTGTACGTAAAACATGATATGTGCCATGTACTAAAACAACCCAAGAAAAAAAAGAGCACCTCAAATGCACGAACCCTGCTCTCTTTTCTTTGGAGGAGCCGTTAAGAGCATTCCCAACAGACCCTCTGTCACACCCTCTAAAACACTATGCATATACATATGAATAGTGTTTTAGGGGTTTGATGGGGAGGCTACTGGGATGTTCTTAGGGCCGGGGGCCGGGTGTGTGGCTGGGAGCTGGGGGGTGCCTCCTTTGATGGCGTGCACATGCTTCCTTGTAATGCATTGGGGTGGCAGTCCTGCAGAAGCGCGCATGCGGCATGCTTGGTACGCAGGGTGGGCCAGCCACCAGGCAGCCATGCCGGGCTTTTGGGGGTGGTGGACGCAGCCACCAAGCACACACGCTCGGCCCGCCCGTAAAGCTGCCTGCATTCTCTCGCCGTTAATCCGTCAGTGGCCAAGCTTTTATAAACAAGTATCAAGGGGAGACCAGGGCGGAACAAGAATCAAAGACAGGGAGAACATCTATATATATAAGCACAGAGATGAAGGACAAAACTGAAAAGAGAAACTAATTCACATTGAAATTTTTAGATATATGGTTTGATGACAAAACGTGTGGTTCTATATAGAGTAACCGTTTTGCTAGCATGGAGGCGCCTCTATTTGGCTATTTTGTGCAGACAATTGTGTTTTTTAAGTTGACTACTTATGGGTTTTTAGTTTATATAATAGCGAAAATCCTATATATTTGTTGTGATTTTTTTCACTCTAACGTGCTTGTCATCAATTACGTAATGGTTATGTGAGTTTGCTCGTTGGTAGCAGGTAGCTTGTAATCGTGTGTGCCATGTGTAGATGAGACGGCAGGGAAATTGAACACATTTGCTTGAATGGACCGTGCATGAGCTTATGTAGCCATGCATGTCATGTGTTCTTACGGTGTATGCATCCAAATGGTTCTTATCATAATACATAGAGTTCGAACACATGCATCTAATATGCATGCGTTCAACCTTTTTTAAGGCAAATCTTTTTATGTTGACAACCTTCCTATCCGAGCTTTAGAAAAAATCATAAAAATTAAACAAGGTGGTTGTTGTATGAGAAAGTGAATGAATATGGACATTTTAGGGGGGGATTTGTGAATGCTTTGTTTCGACATGCATCTAATGGTCTATTTATAATGGAAATGGACTAACTTGCATGCATCAAGGTAATTTTGGGTTTTGGATGGACTAATCTTTGGACATAGGTCTAGGTAGACTATTGTCGGCAACAGGCTGTGAATGTGAACTGGAGGTTTGTGGGTCCTGGACAGCGAGGAGGTTGCAGAGAACAATCAGACTAGAACTTGGGGTCACGAAGATGGTGTGGAATATGAACCTCAACTGGTGAATGGTATCGAGGCACGGAAAGAGGATTGTGGGCGTTAAAAACTTCGCAGGTGGGTTGAATCGGTTGCTTTCAGTGTGTGGGCTCAGGTGAACATGTGCAAGAAAGAAATATGCAGGGCATATTTCAGGGAATATGCAAGGCATATTATTATGTTAGTGGGATGTGTATGTGAACAAATCTCAACCATCCAGAAGCGATATGAGGCCATCGGCAATTTCTCGGGCGATAACGCGATACCCTAGAGCTCATAGCCTATATAAAGAGGGGAGGGGGTATCCCCCACTTCACTTGTGCCATTTGTGCTGAGCATTGGGGTGAGTTTAGCTGCACTTGTAAATGCTTTGCCCATCTAGTAGTGTGTCTTTATAATACTCCCAACTCAAAGCAATGAAAATTATCATGTTCATCCAAGTTCATGTTTAGTTATGCTCCTTTGATCTTGTTGCTTTGAAGTTCTTTTTTGCACGTTGTTTGTTTGCCTCCTCTCCTTTTACATGTTGTTGATCTATGATATCTTCAGGTTGCATATATGAATGAAGACCCATTTGCAACAATATGAAAGGCTAGAGATCAAGTTCTTGCGTACGTTGCAAATCTATCTGAATTTTTTTTTCCCTGCAACAGTCAATGTTTGATTTCTATAAAATTTAGAAAAATCATTTTCCTGTGATTTTAGAGCTAAAAGTTTCTTGACTTCCTTATTCATCCATTGAAAAACTTTTAAGTCTATAGGGCAAAACCGTTTGGGAACTATGAGGTGAACATCGAGCCCTAAATTTTTTGTGTGATGTTCCTGGCAAACCGCAGTCCAAGAATTTCATATTGTTTTTATAAGGAGTTTGAATCTCAAATTTTGTGGGGTGTTGCATGACTCATATATCTAGTTTGAGAAAATTGTCATAATTTCTATAGTCAAGGAAAGACAATAACAACCCCTTGATTAGATGACAAGTTTTTGTTGGAATCTACTTTTGCTTTTATGAAAGTTGCTTTAATAATTTTGGCTTGATTAGCTTGTGCTAAAGGCACTTTAGTCTTGACTATACCTTGTTTGAACTCTTTGCATAGATTTTATCTATGCCATTTGGGGAGCATGAAGTTAAGTGCTCTGAATTTTAGAGTGGAGGTGGATTCGAGAATCCCATTCACCCCTCATTTGGTAGTCTGCTGAGCCTTTCAAAATCTCTAAATCTATGTAAAATCATGTTTTGCTTGTTGCTAAATTTTTATATTTTAGAATACAAAATTAATTTTGTGACACTAGTCATCATTAATTTAATATTAAATCTCACATTCTAAAAAATTTTAGTCATTAACACATTTAAGAACGCATAATTTTCTGGGCCTATGAAAAGTTTTCTGATATTTTTTTTACAAATTTTTTTTTTTTTTATAAATATCTTATTTTCCAATGTATTGAAAAGGCACAAACATAAACATCTTTTACAACTCTCTTACGGCTTGATCGGTCAACAATGGCATAGAAGGTGTCAAGCTACGAAGGTGACGATGATCTATAAAGATAGAGTGCAAATATGATGACATGTGACTATGTGAGGATTAGGAGACTCTGTGGTGACATAAAAAAATATTCCTAAGAAAAAAAACCAGAAATCCACTTAGGCGAAAAACCTTTCATTCGTAATGTTTAAAGCAAAAATGGCCATCTAACCTTGTCATAAGCTTTCTCAAAATCAATCTTGAAAATTACTCCACTTTGTTTTTGACGATGTAGCTCATGAATAGTTTCATGCAAATAAAAGGCAAAGAGTACATATGATTTGCTTCGATTAACCAGCGGATGAGTTTGCATCTTCCAAAGGTCCCATTTATAACTTAGGAATTTATATTTTTCAGGTTTTGTTTGATCCTTTCAATAAAAGTGCCGAAGAAAAAATGTGGCCAATTTTTTTTTCATTTTTCAAAGGAACATTTGTGTTCTTTGTGGAGTAAAACGAGGCTTGCTTTCTTCAAAAAAAAAAACGAGGCTTGCTATACTGTTACTCGAGAGGCGCATGAATTTGGTGGGGCGCCATTTTCTGAACAGAGCCGATGGATGATACGAGCGCCAAGGCAGAGCAATGATGAAACAGCTTTCGGTTTTGACTTTTGACCTCAACACTGTGGCTCTGGCAGGCTGTTAAAAACCCAAACAGTAGTAACAGCGCTTTGCACAGATTGATTCTTTGGAAACAGTAGGCAGAAGCCACGTGAAAACTGCTACTCCCTCCTTAAACAAAAAGAAAAAAAAATCGTCGTTTTGAGAATTGATCACAGTCTTATGAACACTCCGACAATCACACTAAGATAATCATGACATGACTATTAGGAATGAATCAACTAAGATGGTTCTATTTTTAAACTTTTTTGACTTGCTCTTGCGGAACCAAGATCGTAAAAAATTCGAAGCCATCTCGAAAAAAGGTATTTCTAACGGTATCAAATCAGCTAGCTATAAAAAATCTATCTCATCTTTTTTAATAAAAAAGTGCCAATTTGATCCATCAACTTTCGTTTCTGAGCTAAAATGGTCCCTAAGGTCCAAAACTACTCTTGGCTGCATCCAACTTTCGAAACCATGCTGTTTATGTCCTTTGATCGGCCAAAAATGAGTTTGGGAGTGTTTTTCCATGACTTGATGCTGGTGTGGCCAATTTTTTGCTTATATCAACGCTGAGTTGGCCACTTTGTCGTCGTCCTCAGCTTTGGTCACCATGGCCCTTGATCGTGAGAGAGAAGAGAGAGAGAGAGAGAGAGAGAGAGAGAGAGAGAGAGAGAGAGAGAGCGCATTGGGAGGAGATGGCTTGGGGAGAGGGGGGAGAGAGGGGAAGATGGCATATGGGAGATGGTGGTTCCGATAACGGGGATTCGGTGAGGGGCAGATGGAGGCTAGCTCGACGCCTTGAGGGGATCCGGAGTCGAGCTTGACACCGCCGTAAGGGGTAGACAGATGAGAGAGCTGAGGGAGAGGGGGGAGGAGGGCATTGATACACAAAAATAAGAGAAAAGAACATAGGAAAGAAAGAAAATGAAGCGTGACATGTGGGTTATTTTTTTCTTTGCCGCATAAGCGCTAGCATGCCATTTAACTTCACCCTCAAACTCGACCATGTCAGCGTCCGCTTAAGAAAAAAATAGCCATGTTGGCGTCAAGTCATGGAAAACCACTCCCAGACCCGGTTTTGACCGATCAAAGGACAAAAACGACATGGCCGGTTTCGAAAGTTGGTGGTCAGCTATGAGTAGGATTTGGACCTTAGGGGCTATTTTGGCTCAACAAAAGTTAAAGGGCCAAAGTGACACATTTTCTTTTTGCCTATGTGGAGTAGATGATAAGAGCATCGCCAATAGGTTTTCTAAAATAATATTGCGGACAGTCTCGGTCTCTATAACGATTCAACAGAGTCTCTATCTCAGTATCTAAATTTAGAGACTCTCTTCAGAGTTAGAGGATCTCTATAACCTTTTTTAGGATAGAGACTTTGCTTTTGAGATGATGGAAATATAGGGAACAAATAATGATCTAGAGAAGAGATATAGAGAACGAAATATAGAGATTCTGTCGGCGATGGTCAAAGGGACATGCTTATAGGTAGAAATTGATTCTACCGTTGAAGATGGCCTTAAGCAAGCGAACAGCGATATGCTCACGAGGAGCGAAGAGGTTCGTGCCTTTTTAGACTGTGTGAATGAACTGCTTATATATACTGTGCAGTGTGCACTTGATCAGATTCCTGTATAGTTGGCGCATGTGATTGTGAATGCACTCCTGGCCACTGCACGTACGGGTGCCTGTGTCTGATACCAAAGGTTTATTAGCCTTTTCGTATAACGATATATAGCATACGTTTACATGTCTCGACCAACTAGGGAAATGTGCGTATGGCTGGGACCGAGTAACCAAACGTACGTGAATTCAACGGATGGTGATGAAGCCATGAAGATCAAGAGAACACTGCTACATCCGCACTTTCTCGTCGCTGATAGAGGAGATCAAAACCGCCAGGATTGAGCCCTGACCCACCCCGTCCGATGATCACTCTTGATAAAATGTTAGTAATGACAACCACCTAGTATGAGTATCACTAGCGGGCATTTAACGAACCGCTAGTGATACTATCTTTAGCGGTTATGACAAAGAATCGCTAGATATAATAACCTAATATTGTACGAGCGGTTTGATATTGCAACCGCTAGTGCTAGTCTTGTACACCATAATAATTGTCCCAATACTGTATTATTGTTGCTCATTACCTTTTACCTCCCGACACTGTGGCATCATATAACAGTGGAGGACAGGACAAAACAATAGCGATCATCCAAATTTTAGTGGTACCTCTTTATTTTCTAGTTGTTCTAGATCTCTTGTTACGGTTGGAAGGTTAGTGGTTGGAAACTAGCTAGCTAGATCTACTTTAACTAGATCTAAAGTTGAACATATAATTAATGTTCCAACATAGCTTTTTTTTTGTTGATCTTTTGACATGTTTGCTAACTTTTGTTGTTGGAATCGTATCGATGTATATGAGAGAGAGGGCGCAATTAATATTTGATTTCATGTTATTTAGCAAACATACATTTTAATAATATCGTATATGTGTATACATGTTGGAATGGTATAACATTCATAAACATATGAAAACAATTTTTACATAATAAATAAAATTGTTAGTCAAATTTAGAAGTGAAAATGACAACTTTCTAGATGTATACTTTATTTCAAAATTAGTCTTATCAACCATGTCTCATGAAAAAGGAAAAATAGAGAATACCAACAATTATAAAGACCTAAATCACTCAATTAGGAGTATACATATGAGATCCAAAGATTGTGTGTGTGTGTGTGTAAATATATAGGAAAACAGAATGGGACTCCATGAAGTCAGTGCTCCATGTTTTGTTGCCGTCGGATTCATCAAAGATTCATGTTTATCAAGTAGATACATGCACAACGTTGTCATTTTCCATACAAATGTGTGAATGCAATAGCTGCACAATTAATTGTTTCCAAACCAGGTACGGAGCACAGACTCCATGGAGTCCCAAATGTTTTTACTATATTTATATATATGAAATTGACCGTATGTAAATTTTATGTATAATGGATGGATCATGGACATACAGTGAAAACCGCGCAACACAAGAGTACATGACTAGCGTACGAAGATTTATAAGAGCTGTTGTGCATGATATGCAAAGAAGAGATGTTGATGTCATATGTTGTTCGTGTATTGACCGTGAAAACATGAAACCGTATAGAAACATAAAGAAATTCAAGCTTCATTTAACGAGGAGGGTGTTTAAGAAAGGTTATCAATGCTGGATGAGCCACGGGGGGAGGAGAACACACATGAATGCGATAGTTCTCCATCAGAAACTGCAACAATGATATTGGTGGATAGTGTGATGTTCATGAAAGTTGCTTAGACAATGTGTACAACTTCGAGTAGATGATGCAAGACGTAGAAACTAACTGCAACACATCGGAAGAGTTTGTTAAATTCAAGAAGCGGACTGAAGAGTTGAAGAAACCAATATTTGATGGATGCAAGCCAAAATACACTAGGTTAGCAATTGTCCTTGAAATCTTACAAATAAAGGCAAGGAATCGATGGTCCGACAAGGGTTTTGCTGACCACTTATTACTAGTAAAAGATCTTTATTCCAAAGGGAAAATCTGTTGCCAAAATCAATGTATCGTGCAAAAAAGATAATTTGTCTTCTAGTATTGAAAGTGCAAAAAAAATCACGTATGATTAAACAACTGTATTCTCACTGTCATGGGCATGAGCACTTGCACTCATGCCCAGTATGTGGGGCATCCCACTACAAGAGGAAGTCGAAAGCACACGACGATGACCACCTTGAGGTCAGGAAAAAGAGAATATCACCAGCAAAGATCATGTGGTTCTTGTCACTGACTCCGCGATTGAAACATTGATTTGGAAATAAGGAGTCTAGACTGTTGAGGTGGCACTCGGAGGATCTCAAGAAATATGGCAAGGTCAGGCACCCTGCGAATGCTCTGCAATGGAGACTTATTGACCGTAAGTTTCATGATTTTGTTGCAGACCCTAGAAACTTAAAGTTTTGGGTTGAGCACAGACGGTATAAACCCTTTGGTAATTGGAGCAGCAAACACAGTATTTGTCCATACATATATAATCTACCTCATTGGTTGTGTGCATGAAGCGAATGTTCATTATGATGTGCATAAATCCAAGGTTGCAAGCACCCTAAAAATGATATCGATGTGTACCTAGCACCATTGGTGGAGTAACTGCAGCGATGGGTCAAGGTATGGGACGTAGACTTGCGTGAGACCTTCATGCTACGTGGCATATTGTTCTGCACCATCAACGATTTCCCCGCACTTAGAAACCTGTCGGATATGACCACAAAAGGCAGCAAAGCTTGTCCTCATTGCTTACAAGATACCGCAAATGTTTGGCTTAGGAACTCCCAGAAGACTGTGTACATGCGCCATCGAAGGTTCCTACGCAGAAATCATCCATATCGACGGATTCACAAAGAGTTTGACGGGAAAAAGGAGGATGGCTCAATAGCAGAGCCAACAAGTAAGGAAGAAATGCATGACATACTAATGGATTTTAATTTTGTGTTAGGAAAAAAAGGTTGTAAGCATAGGAGGAAGAAACAAACCACTCCAAATTATAATTAACATCAGCTCGAGGGAAGCATCGTTGAAGGTTATGCAACATATCAAATGCTCGAATTATGCATTGATTACATGGCTGAAGTTGATCCCATTGGAGTGCATGTATCCCGCCATCATGGCAGGCTTCATGGTATGGGGACACTTGGAAAGAAGTCTATCACTCACGACAGGAAATCACTAACATCAATAAGCACAAGAACACTACGTACGTCGTCAGTATCCAAACAAAATGTAGGCTTGGATCAAGATTGAGCATAGTCAACGTTTTAATGACTGGTTCAAGCTACGATTTACAGGAACTTTGTATGCTGATCTACTCTTATGGCTGGCAAACGGCCTGGTATTCACGGTTGTGACATGGCAAGGATATGACATAAACGGGTACACATTCTAACAATAGAGTGGGGCAGATACAGTACAGTCTAGAACAATGACGCTTGTATAGACGCATGCCAAGAGGAGCACAACAAAAGTCGGATAACACATCATAAAAGGTTGTACTATGGATTCATTAAGGAGATTTGAGAGCTCGACCATGTAATCTCCGAAATCCTCCTATTTTTGTGCAGGTGGGTTCATCCACCAAGGGGTAGGGGCAAAACTAGAATCGAAATTTTCTGTGCAAATGGGTTCGTACACCGAGGGGCAGGGCAGGATTGGATTCAAAATTACTCTGGTTATCCACTCGTTTCTCTCTCACACGCGTATAATGCCATATAAAATTTCTAAAAATAGTTCATCCAATGCAACCCAAACCAATGACAAAAACATCAATAAAGAACAAAGAGATGGTCGGCCCTAGCAAGATAAATCATTCCAAATTCAATAAGCTATATATAAAAAACATAACAATTGAATTAAATGTTTAAATATAAAATTGACGTCATCATCAATGCCTTCATTTCTTTTCTCCATATAATGAACGAGGCTTTGACTTAGGCCTTGTTCTTTTCGGCGTTGAGCAAAGTTGAGTTTTACTGTACCAAAAAAAGGGGCCCTCAAAAAGTGGTCTAATAATTTTTTAAAAAAACAATTAAAAATAGTTTTACAATCTTGAGAATAACTACTAAAAGACTTGAAAAAATTGTTATAAAATATTACAACATGTGGGCTATATAAAAATAACAAAATTTGCTACAGTAAAACTCAACTTAACTTTACGTGGAAAAGAACAAGGCATGAATAATTGCAAATGTGTTTTCACAGTTCTTACGAGTAAAAACTTATATTTTCACCGTAGAGTGGATCAGTGGGAATACTAAATTATTAATATTAATAAAAAATATCGATCTGTGATGGTCGATAGGCGATGTCGTACAGAGCCACGGACAGCTCAACTGACACTTATATAGATGCATGGCAAGAGGAGCACAACAAAAGCCGGATAACATATCATAAAAGGTTGTACTATGGATTCATTAAGGAGATTTGAGAGCTAATCTCCAAAATCCCCCTATTTCTGTGCAGGTGGGTTCATACACCAAGGGGTAGGGGCAAAACTAGAATCGAAATTTTCTGTGCAAATGGGTTCGTACACCGAGGGGCAGGGCAGGATTGGATTCAAAATTACTCTGGTTATCCACTCGTTTCTCTCTCACACGCGTATAATGCCATATAAAATTTCTAAAAATAGTTCATCCAATGCAACTAAAACCAATTACAAAAACATCAGTAAAGAACAAAGAGATGGTCGGCCCAACCAAGATAAATCATTCCAAATTCAATGAGCTATATATAAAAAACACAACAATGGAATCAAATGTTTAAATATAAAATTGACGTCATCATCAATGCCTTCATTTCTTTTCTCCATATAATGAACGAGGCTTTGACTTAGGCCTTGTTCTTTTCGGCGTTGAGTAAAGCTGAGTTTTATTGTACCAAAAATTAGGAGCCCTCAAAAAGTGGTCTAATAATTTTTTAAATATAATTAAAAAATAGTTTTAAATCTTGAGAATAACTACTAAAAGACTTGAAAAAATTATTATAAAATATTACAACATGTAGGCTATATAAAAATAAAAAAAATGCTACAGTAAAATTCAATTTACCTTTACGCCGAAAAGAACAAGGGATGAATCATCGCAAATGTGTTTTCACATTCTTACGACTAAAAACCTATATTTATGGATCATTGGGACATACAATACTAAATTATTAATATCAATAAAATAAACTATCGATCCGTAACGGTCGATAGGCGACGCCGTACAGAGGCCCGGTCAGCTCAACTGCTCAAGAAGTTGGGGGCGTCGGAGCAGCGGAAAGAAAACATAAAGCAAGTGGTTAATTAAAGCATGCAGGTGACATACATGTACCAGCTAGCTATCCCCTCTAATAATTGAATTATATATTAATTAAAACCTAGGAGCCTCGATGAGTTATTGCCACCCTCTCATGTCCTAATCCAGTGGTTTAATTTCGCTCTCTCTAGACGATTGCAACGCCAAGATGGCACAAGCTAGCCACATCTTCCACACCCTCATCCCGGAACGCGGATTAACCCACGTACGTAAGCTCCTACGTGGCACCATGCATAATCGCCATCGATCGAGATCAATCAGGAGCTGATCAATAACCCCATAGGCTCTAGATGTAGCTAGACAGTTTTCTAGAAATCAGCAGGCTGGGAAAAAAAACCCCGAAAGGCATCGATATGATGCTTCGCGAAACAAAAGCGCACAGAAAATGGCAGAAAAATTATACGCTCCGGGCTCGATCGATCAAAGCCAGACAGGCCAGCGACATGCTCCGTCCATTCACGAAAAGATATCATTGTTGACTTTTTAACATACGTTTATCACAACAAAATAAATGATGTTTACTTTATTTTTTTGAATAATACGAACGATGAAACATGTGTCCAAAAGTCAACAACGACTTCTTTTCGCGAATGAGGAAGTATGTCGTTGTTGCTTGCTAGCTACATGCTCCATATATACCTTTGTGACATATATCGTCGGAAAAGTTATAAAAATAAAGTGCGTAGAGGTATAGTGTCTACTGAAGGAAAAGAATTGTTAAGAGTGTAGTGTAAAGTGTGAAGAAGTTTTAGAGCGATGGAAAGAGTGTGCAGTGGAGATGCTCTCACATCCTGTCAAAAACACATTTGCTGTATAGGTAGCGTATGTGCTTACTGTTATAGGCCATGCATGTACATCTTGTAAAATAGAGACGAAAATATTTTTTTATTATCTAAACGGCTAGCGTGCTTGCAGATATATAAATGTGCATCATGCGGAACGAGGCCTACCACTTGTTGCGCCGGGCGCCGGCCTCCTGGGCTTAATCACATTCAGATAATCATGTTCATGTTACCATAATCATAGACACGTGTGAGTGGGTGACTTCCAGGCTCCAGCTAGCTAGCTAAGTAACCTGTAACCTACGTTGGGCACTTGGGCCTTCAGTTCTTCGCAAAACGTAATCACGTTATCGTGTACAGGCCATAGCCCATATTGGGGGGTGGGGCCCCTGGGCTCGGGGGCCCAGGGCGCATGCACTGCCCGCCCCCCCTCAGGCACGGCCCTGACAACGACTTTTTTTTGTGAACAGAGGAAGTATGTTTTACTTGCTAGCTACATGCTCCATGCCTTTTTGACATATATTGTCGAGAAAGTTATAAAACTAAAGTGCGTAGAGGTATAATGTCTACTGAACGAAAAGGATTGTTAAGGGTATAGTGTAAAGTGTGAAGAAGTTTTAGAGCGATGGAAAGAGTGTGAAGTGAATAGTGCTATATATAGCGTGTATTTACAGCGTTAGGTGAAGATGTTCTCAAATACTGTCAAAAACACGTTTGCTGTATAGGTAGCGTATGTGCTTACTGTTATAGGCCATGCATGTACATCTTGTAAAATAGAGACGAAAATATTTTTTTTATTATCTAAACGGCTAGCGTGCTTGCAGATATATAAATGTGCATCATGCGGATTAGCTAGCTAGGGTTTACCGAGAGTGAGGAGGGAGGGGGAATATTTAGATTTGGATCATCATGGCCCCTTACGGACATGAGTGTGTTCCTTTTCTTTCCTTGCCTGCTTAGCTTTCTGCATGCCTTGTGTGTTCAGCATCCTATGCATTGGCATAATGGCATGGATAAAAGGACAATGAAATTGTCAATTAGCTAATCACTTTTAAAGGATACATCAATCTTGTCGATTGCAATGTAAGCATGCACGTATCTGAGCATCTCCACGGGTAAAACTTCATACTTTCAAATATTATTATTCATTGCACACTCTATTCATCACTCTAAAATTCCTTCACACTTTATGCTATAATTAAAATATTACTTTCCTACAACAGACACTCTATCTCCGCCCATTCTATTTTACAGCTCCACCTACGGATGGATACTCTTGTCTAGCTATCCTGGTTAAGTTTGATCTCTCTGCCATTCATTTTTCCTTTCCAGAGTTGTGAACTTTGAGCGTGATGCAAAATTTTCTGAAAGCAAACGGTCATGCACATCCACCCCTGAATCGTATCGACAAGATGAGGGCCGGGGTAGTACTAAAGGAGCTAGGCGACAGTAGATCCAATACCCTTTTACAGAAATTGTTGGGACCTTTGGTCTTTAGATCCTAGCAAAAATTGTCAAAGAGAAGGCTCCCATGTCTGACAGTCTGCTCTGAGTGTTGCTTACAAGCTACACATGCTGTTAATTAATTACTACTAATATACATCGCCCACATAAAATAGACTTCTTACTTCAGAAGATTAAAAAAAATACTTCATGTTCCTAATCCAATGTGACTCAATTGGAACATAAAGCAATGCAAAGAATCGACGTTTCTACTTTCTACCAAACTTAAAGTACTAACAAACGTTTGCTAAAAAAAAGTACTAATAAACAAAAAAAAGTATTTCCTTTGGAGTTTGGACTGACACATTCCAAGAACAGATTATATTAAAGAAACTTTTAGGGCCTCAAATTCCATTAGGGGGGTACTTAGTGGGGTACCTCAGGTATACATGTCCAAACGGGTGGCCTGGCCCAAGGAAGGTGGTGGGCCATGTCGTGCCGGCCCACGGGCCGATGCAAAGGCCCAGGCGTGCTGGGCCTATCCAAGGCACTAACAGGGCCATTGGGCCTTGTACTAAATAGAGAAAATAGGAGATAAAAATGTGACACTAGGCTTTGAACCTGAAACCTCTTGACATCCAAAACCATATTGCCACACCTACTAGCCACTAGAACTTGGTTTCTCTTATAATGGCTATGCCATGTTATATTATAATATACATGTTGGTGAATAAAAAAATAAAAAAAATAATCATGCCGGGCCGGTCCGCGCGTGCCTGGCCTTCGGCCCAAGCACAGCACGTCTAACTGGTTTGAGCCAGCCCAGGCCCAACACGTGTTGTGCCGTGCCGTGCTTCGGATCGGGCCAAGATATTTGCCTCGTACCGACCCATTTGGTCCAACCTGTTTGGCCATCTATACCCTCAGGGATATATATGTTAGTTTTATTAGCACACACATTGTGTTGCAGCACTGGGCCCCTAGTGTTTTAGGGGGCAAAGCATGCATGAGAGCCATCTTTTTCTTGGGCTTTGGTGATGTGCCTTGCATCCAAAGGGATGCCAATTCCACTAAACCCCACGAATGCAGGCTTTACATTATCATCACACATTGTGCCTGTGGAAAAGAGGAGGAAAAGTTTTCGGCGGAGGAATGTGTGTGGAAAAGTGAAAATTTAAGGTGTCGATTGGAAACGCCAAGGTGTTCATGCCTCATTATATGTTTACACAAGTTTTTTGTTCTCACCACATACTGACAGTTCTGTTTCTTTGCTGCAGTTCGAAACATATATCGGTGTGCACCAAAGATTTGATCACATCCGAAGATGGTGCAGTTCTTAGATTAATATTGGCAAAGCCTATTCTTGAGAGATTATTTGACCACCATTCTTAACTGTTTTGAGTTTTCATATTGTTTGTCAAAAATCACAGAAGCCGCGAGTGGAACATTCTCAAATCCGGTTTTGATTATGCTTAACGAAACCACAGTTTAAAGCGACCAAAGTTTACTGTCTGTAGATAATTTCAAAACTGAAGTTGAGATAAATGTTCAGATCTTGAACTGATTACTTTAGCCTACATAACTTTTGAATGATAATTGCTTGCAATCATGATATTCTGCATTTTGCACAACCCATATTAGAAATACCTACGCATGTTCGATGGTAGTAAATAGTGTAGAATACATGGCCTTGGCCCATATATTTAATTAATTCCTAGTAAATATCAAAGGTGCATGATACCCACTTTGTGGAGGTGGAGGTGGAGGTGGAACGATTAGTACCACTTTGCTAGATGTGAGGGAGAGACCTCCTCTCAACTAGACCTGATCATAGAAGCGCAGCCCGAAAAAGCTTGATCTGGCCCGGTCCTACTGGTGCACCAGGGCGGGCTCGGGCCTCAATCTGAAGCCTGGCGTCGGACCGGGCCTGGGTCCAAAAGTTTTGCGAGATAAGCCGTGAATGGGTTGGGTTCTCGGGCTTCGGGCCGGCTTGGGCTGATTTTAGAGCCCGATGCACCGGGCTGGGTCCAGCTCAGGCCTGGTCCCGCGGGACCGGGTTTTTCCAAGCCCAGCCCAAATCCTATATAAGTAGCAGGTCTACTCTCAACCCCTATATAAGTAGCAAGATGCCACCATCGAAAAGCATCCAGCGACAGACATGAAAAGGCTTAGCTCCAAAGTAAGGATTGTGCCCCTTTTTGAGTTGTCTCTCTCTTCCTCTGTGCTGCCACCTATAAGTTATTCTGTCCCGTTGCGTTGGCGTGCATCAGTGAACGGGAGAGCAGGTCTTCGGAACCCGTCGTTTATATCCTATATCGAGAAACTCAAACTGCGAATAAGGTTTTGGGGAAACGCTCAGTGCAACTTCTTGCATTCTTCTTCCTCTATGTGCATAACGATTTGTTATGATTACTTTGTCTATATTGTCGTTGCAGTCTGTATCACTATCTACATTGTAACAACGGGTCATCTTCTCTCTTTCTCGGTTGCGAGTCCGAGAAGGATTGGTACAAATTGTACATTGTCCTTACCAACAGTTCGTCGTTGTTTCGGCCTACGAGTATATTAGAGTGACATATGATTGCTTCTGTTTTATCTATGTCTATAATATATTCGTGTTGCATGTTGTTCATGCTTGATCTATTAGTATTCATAAATTATTTATTAATTAAAATAAATCTGAAAGCGTTGATTTTTCCAATAGGTGGAATAGACTCCACAGCAAAAGACTTATCTAGCTTGATAACTGAGTTATAGATGTGTCAAAACAGCTTATAATTGACCTATTCGGGAAGCACACTCCCTGTAGATTTGCTATTATGCGGCACGTACATCGTTGGTGCCATGATGATAACACCTTTATTTCTTAGCGAACTTATGACTATGGACCACACATATCAATCACCAATATATAAATAGGGCGCATGCAAGAGAAATAATTAGTTCAATCCTTCAAGGCCAAAAAACGTGGCATTTTTTTTTTATCAAATTATACAGCAGTAAAGAAAGACTGATCACACCGTGCCATCAATCACCTTCGAGGCTTTGACACTGCAAAAAATTGGCACATTTCAGAAGCTCTTTCAAACCCTGCCATTTTTTTTATTAATCAAGACCTGCAGTTCTTTCATCACCATCACGCAGACACGCACACAGAACAGAGCTTCTAGGAACAGAAAAGATCAATGCATCAAAGGCGAAATAATCCAGGGGCAAGTGCTTCATGCTCGTGTCATTGCTGCTTCGGATTTTCCACTAGCCTAGCTAGACGAATTAATGAAACGGAAAGGATGTGCAATATTGCAATTAAGTGCTGCTTCTGTGCATATATGCTGGATTAGCAAATGGCAAAGATTGGTTGAGGCCTGACCGACCTGATAGAACGGTCACACTCATTGATCAGTCAGGTCTGACCACTGATTTTGTTTTTTTCTTTGATAAACCACTGATTGGTTGTTGTTGCTGTATAGCCGAAAACATTGAATCATGTTGCCTCAGAACCGTTAACACCATTGAGTGCTGATGTGACTCGTGACTAGGGCTAGCAATTTAACTTGCAACAGATCGGTTTTGGCTCGGCTCGAGCTCAGCTCATGGTAAACGTAGGGATGGAACCGGATTGAATAGGATCGGATAGTGCCTTTACCGTATTCGTATCCATTTTTTTTAAACAAATACGAATACGAATCCAAATCTAAATATCAATCGAATACCAATACAGATCAGATAGTATAACGAATACAAATACGAATCGGATATTTACTCAATTCGGATCGGATACAAATATCATCACGATCATATAACACAATAATAACTTCAAATGATAATTTAGAATGTGCAAATAGGATGCCATATGCTATGTTTATCTTATCTTGCTTTTGAAGGTACAACGATATTAGCAGTAGCATTGTAGCATACCAGCAGCCAACGCAGGGCTCCAATGCTCCTGGAATGATGTAACGAGGCCTAAGATATTGACTGTAACGAGGCCCCTACATAGATGTCCAATGCCCACGCTTCGTGGCTGTGCTGAGCTAAGGTGGTTGATGGGCTGGACAACGGATCAACTGAAGTATGAGATAATATTAATTACGTCGAATTAATACGGATACTATCTGTATTCATATATGGATGTTGGATAATACGGATTATTCGTATCCATTTTCCACCCCTACGTAAATGGGCTTAAGCCCGAGCTTTTTTTCTAGCTCGACCAAAAAAGAGTCGAGCCAAACCTAGGGTCGAGTCGCTCATAGCTCGCTTGTTTATTAGCAGCATGCCAGTTGGAGATTTGGCTGCCCAACAAAACTAGCAGGTAGCAGCCTAACGAGTCATTGGCGTAATGGCGTGCAACCATTTTGGGCTCTGGTCCAACTAGCTATACATTGGCCCGCTGCACTTGCGCACTTGCCCTTGCATTTGCATTAGCACATGGCAGCAAGCCAGCTCGTTAAAGCTTGCGAGCCAGCTGGAGCTTCTCATGAGTCCGAGCCGAGCTTTTTCTATAGCTCGTTGTGTTTGCCGAGTCGAGCCATATTCTAGCTTGCTCAAGCTCGACTCATTTGCACCCCCTAGATGTGACAGTTAGTACTTAGTTAAATGCATACGTGGATGCCATATATATACCATGAAATCACATTCATATCACCTCCTTCCTCCCCTCTTTCTCTAAAATGTTCACTTAAAAAATATAAAAAATCCAACTTAAAAAAATTAAAGTTTTGAATTTTGTGATTTGAGTTTTGGGAATTTTTATACATTCATATTTCAAAATTGAATTTTAAATTGTAAAAAACATATTTTTTAAAAATAACTTTTATTTTTTGGAAACTCAAATTCAAAATTTTGTTTTTTTGTTTATGAACTTTGAAACATATGAAACTCTAATTTAGAATTTCCTAAATTCAAATGTGAAAGTTTAAAATTTGAAGTTTTGATGTTTTGTATATTTTATACCTTCAATGTTTAAAATGTCAATTTTGCAATTGCAAAAAATTCAAACATTGAAAAATTCAAATTTGTTTTTTTTGAAAACAAATTCAAAGTTTCAAACCTCATTTTTTGAGTTTTTGAACTTTGGAATACGTGAAATTCAAGCTTAAAATTTTCAAAATTCCAAATTATTTTTTTGGGTAAGTTTCCTGAATTAAATCCCAATACTAAATATTAACTTATGAAAAATCTAAAAGTGTGAATTTGAATGTTTTGAAAAAAGAAATGCAAAATTTGAATTTTAAATTTTCTTAAATTTGATTTTTTAAACATCGAATTGTATGGAGGTAATTGTTAATCGTCGAATTGTTAAGTGAGTTTATTTAGAAAATATGGGAGGGAGATGATATGGATGCCATTTAATTTTCTTAAAAAAGGTATATGTGGCAACCAAATATTCACATATTTTTAAAAAAGTAACAAGCACCTCAACATTTAATAGTGTTACTAACGGTTTCGGAGCAACTGTGCAAACGGTATCAACTTTAGTGACAAAAAAGTAAATTTCAAATGTAGGGGGACAAGTGAGATATAACAAGTAGTGAATGTACAAACGGGTTCAAGGATGAATAAAAATGAACGGAAAAGAAGAATAAACCTTGTAAAAAATAAGTTACCCAAGAGAATTATTCCACTGCTGAACGAGGGGCAAGCATTTTGGTTTTGGTCGACCATGGATAGTCGTGCATGGCAAAACTCTATGCTATATCTTGGGCTTGATCTCTGCATGATTAAGCTTGGTACAGTTAATTAACAGTGGAAGGAGGTGGGACCAGGCATGCATGCACAAGGAAGAAAGCTGGCAATGGCATGCAGCCCAGTTTGGCTTTTATCTCGTGCTGGGAATGCAACAAGAAAAGAACGAGGATGGCAAATTGGCAACCACTGCATAATGAGATCACGTACAAAGTACCAACAACCAAGCATGCATAACAGCACAATTACTGGGCCATGATAGACCTTGATGAGATGGATGCATAGATAGCTAGGTCAATGCTGGGGCTTGTGCGATCGAGTTCACACATGTATATGTTAATATGTTACTATCTCTCTCTATATATATGTGCAGCACACTCTGGCCGTGCGTACGTGCATGCTTTGCCGTGTGTGTGTGCCGGCCGGGCCCTGGCATGATGAGCGCTCGTCTCGGTTTTCCCATCCATATCCATATGCCATGTCCCTCGCAAAAAAAGGAGAGGGGAGGAGGGCCCCTTGGCGTTGTAGGTTTGCAGTGCAAGCAAAGCATGCCCAAACATTGTATATATGTATATGTTCCTAGTTCATGCTTTTGCACTGGTTTGTAGCAAAACAGGGGATGTAAACTAAGGGCATGTTCTTTTGAGTTGATCTAAACGGCTGAAATGACTAAACTTGAGAGGTTCTCGAGATATTCTCGAGATTCGGATTCATTTCGTTTGACTTGCTTTTTAAAGCGTTAGGACCCACCTTAAAAACAACAAAAAAATAGACTAAAAAAACTCAAAACATATATATTTTCAAAACGTAAATAAGTCATGAAGCTTTTAATCCGTTAAGCTTAACGGTTTAACAGTTTAATGGCTTACCTTTTATGAAAAAAGAGTATACGATTTAATTTTTTGGGTCTGTTTTTTCAGTGTATCGAGAGTATGTCCTAACACTTTAAAAAACAAGCCAAATGAGATGGATCAGAATCTCGAGTCTATGTCGAGAAGCTCTCAAAGTTTAGCCATTTCAGCCGTACAATTGTTCAGCCATTCAGATCAGCCCAAAAGAACATATCCTAAATAAATTGCGCTTATTTGCAAATATGCAGGGGTCGGAGGTGAGCTTTTTAGCTATTTATATTTTTCTCTCTGCTGCTTATTTTTTCTCAGGAGGGAATGCGTGCCTTAGATTCTGCATCCCTTGGCTGCTATGTTTTTTCTTTTCTCCCTGGATTTTGTTCTGCTCTTAGAGAGCCCTCGCCAAATTGCTGAGTATGGGGAGAGATGGTGCTGCTGATGCTATTAATTAGTCACCCCCACATGTGAATTGGTGTTAACGTGCTCATACATCTGAACTAGTGCATACATTGATAAACAGAAATTCTACACAACGATCTGGACGGGATCCGTCCCCGTGCGACACGTGTCCTCGCCGCTGTGTAGAGGAGGAGCTGACCTCGCCGCCTCCGCCGTCGACCTCGCCGTCGCCGCCGTCGACCTCGCCGCCGCTGTTTCGGGTTAGGGTTAGGGAATGTTTGGGTTCCTCGAGATTTAGAGGGAAGTCAAGGAGGCGGCGGACCGGCAGTGGGTGGGGCTCATCGGGGGCGGCGGCGGCGGTGGAGCCGCCGGAGCCGGGGGAGGGGGCGAAGGCGGTTGGGCCGGCGGTGGAGGGGGGGACCGCCCCTCACCCCCTCGGGTTAGGGTGGGCGGCGACAGCGCGGCGGCGGGACGCCGACGCTGCGGAGCGGCCGGCGAGGGCGTCGTCGACCGGGGTGGAGAAAGGAGGCGACGTAGTGCGCGAGAGGAGGGGAGGGATCCCATTGGGGTCCCTTGGGACGGGATCCCGTTGGGTAGTCCCTCCCTTTACTTTTGTGATATATACCATTATGAAACACTTCTTCGACATATACTACTCAATGACCCACATGTCCCATTTTAAATTCTTACTTTTCAATATCTATTCCCATAGAATACCACTCCTTCCTCTCTGATCTCACCCCTTCTCTCTTTCCTCCCCCACCTCCATGGTTGAGTAGACCTCACCGCCTGTGGCCCACGAGCTAGAGCCGCACAGTTCGCCACCGACCTACCCCTCGCCGCATGCTGGCCGGGCCGCTACGGCCTCCATCATGCGTGCTGATCGGTGCCGCTTGTTGACGGTCAATTTCGACAACTTTTCATACACTTCCAACCGTCAACATATCTCCCAAATGAATGAACATGGACTAAAAATATGCAAATTAACAACGAATGCTAGTGCAACGTAACCTCACCTTCCCCCCCCCCTTCTCTCTCCGCCCCTTTTATACAAGCTTTGAACTGGCGGAGAGAGCCGGGGGGGAAGGCAG